>CAHIKZ030000413.1:1880000-2205000 GCA_903632075.3 Acanthosepion pharaonis
TGGCATGAATAATCTTATGATTCTTCTTGACGAATCTGCCATTAGCATCAATGACTGCTTCACTACAGGGTCTGAAATGTTGATCTTCCCAAATCAGATGATATTTATCTATTTTTGGACATTTTGTGCTGGTTATGGTAGACTTCAGTGATTGTATAATGTTATTGAGCATTGACTGACTTCCCTCTTAACTACAGCTACATATATAGTAGTCTAATGGATTCAGGTGTCAAGAGCTAGGAGACTATATGTTTAGGATGAAATGATCATGGAGATTGTAACTCATCCATTCTTTTATTGACTTGGTTTCATGAGAGGGCACAGAATCTTGTTGGTAGGTGTATGGTTCTCAATTTGCTCATGTTTCTATCCAAAGCTCGAGAACCCCTCCAGCACCTCTTTATACTCAGTAGCATTGTTTCTGAGGAAAGAAGTAAGAAGGCATGACATCTCCTCATTGCACACGTCTCCCAGAACCATCACATTTGCCAGAACCTTTGTTTACTTGACCATTCAGGTGTTAGGAGACTATATGTTTAGGATGAAATGATCATGGAGATTGTAACTCATCCATTCTTTATTCGACTTGGTTTCATGAGAGGGCACAGAATCTTGTTGGTAAGTGTATGGTTCTCAATTTTCTTTAAGTTTTAATATATACAAGAACCCAGTTTCCAGTTTGCCCTGCATTTGCAAGAACTATAAACAAATCACAAGGCCAAACATTTAAAAAAAAGTTGGAATACGGCTCCAGAAGGAAATTTTTATGCATGACTAGTTGTATGTTGCAATGTCAAGAGTAAGAAATCCTAAGAATTTATACTTTACTCTTAAAAAGAAAAAAATTAATTTTGTTAAAAAATATTGTTTACCATAAAGTCTTATAAAATGAAATTAAAGAAATTATTAAACTGTAAAGTAAGGTTTTTGTCAAAGTATTTTTCCAAACAAATCAGCTTATTCAAATTTCATTGGTTGGGTTGCAAAATTGAATGAAACAGAATTTGTAAATCTTGACAAAAATGCTAGCAATAACTTCAACAACACTAGATACTGTGAATATTTCAACATGCTGATGTGTGTTGCAAAACATTCTAGTTCACAAAAATAGAAAGGAGCATAAGACAAGGATGTGTCTTTTCATAGGATTTATTCAACTTTTACAGTGAGGCGATACTGAGAAAATTAGAAGTCCTACCAGGATTCATTATTGGTGGCCACAATCTTAACAACATAAGATATGCATATGACACAGTGTTGATAGAAAGGAAGGTAATAAAGGAAAGCAAGAAGAAAGTACTAAACATCAATTCTAAAAAGACAGAATGCATGGGTGTCAGTAAAAACAACAGCCCAACATGCAAACTAAGAATTGGAAACACCAAAAATCAAGTACAAAAACTTAAATATCTAGGAAGTGTTTTAAGAGAGGACAGAAAATGTGACATTGAAATTCATTTAAGTTGCATTGAATAGTGTAAGATGCCTTCTAAAAGCTAAGCAAAATATTAAGAAACTGGAAAATTTTGTTAGAAACAAAGGAAAGAGTATTGAACTGTTATGTAATATCATTTCTCAGATATAGCAATGAATGTTGAACAATCTCCTCACAAATGAAGAAGAAACTTGAGGCAACAAAAATGTGGTTCTACAGAAGGATACTGAGAATACCATGGCTTGAACATGAGTAATGAAGAAGTTTTAGGGAAAATGGAAATGAAAAGGATGCTTATACTTAGAAACAAAAAAAAAGGCAATTAGAAATTTCTAGAATATATTATGAGACTCTACCTCTTCAAATGAAAATGGTTTAAAAAGAGAGATTTAGCAAAAAAGACCTTACAGCTACAAAGGAGGGAGGGTAGAGAGCCATGATGATCACGACCATTAAGAATAAATTTCAACTTTTTTGAAAATGGTTGGATTAAAGAATAAATCTCTTAATCCCATTGAATAGATTAATGAATGCAGCAAAAAGGGCACCTTAACCTTACTAAGTTTTTCACTAGAACAATTATGGCTGAAATTTGGATAGGAGGCACTTTTGTGATGAGCAAGCTAAAACATTTATGACTGAGTAGTGTGTTTGATGATACTTTGAATCATCAGCTTCATTTAGTAAATAAACTTTTTGTGATGTAACAACTTTAAAACATTTATGACTGAGTAGTGTTTTGATCTTCACAACGAAGTACATCTAAGCTTCATTTAGTAAAATCACAGGGCACTTTTGTGGATTAATGGCCGCAATAAAAAATGACTGAGTAGTGTGTTTGATCTTCACTTAATCGAACCCATCCATTTAGTAAATAGGGATTAATGAAGGTGCAATTTATAAAAACATTTATGATGAGTAGTGTGTTTGATCTTCACTGCGCCCCATACTTTCGAACTTGTGCTACATCACCATTTAGTAAATAACTTTGATGTGATGTAATAATGATTTATGACTGAGTAGTGTGTGTTTGATCTTCACTGTGCCCCATACTTTTTTCATCTAAGCTTCATTTAGTAAATCACAGGGCAATTATGGCTGCTAAAAAACATTTATGACTGAGTAGTGTGTTTGATCTTCACTGGGTGCCCCCATACTTTCGAACTTGTGCTACATCTAAGCTTCATTTAGTAAATTAGTAAAAATTTATGACTGAGTAGTGTGGATCTTCACTTTGAATGTAAGCTTCATTTAGTAAATCACAGGGCACTTTGATGTGATGTAATGGCCGCAAGCTTGTCTTGCTAAAACATTTATGACTGAGTAGTGTGTTTGATCTTCACTGGGTGCCCCATACTTTCGAACTTGTGCTACATCTAAGCTTCATTTAGTAAATCACAGGGCACTTTGATGTGATGTAATGGCCGCAAGCTTGTCTTGCTAAAACATTTATGACTGAGTAGTGTGTTTGATCTTCACTGGGTGTCGAACTTCTAAGCTTCATTTAGTAAATCACAGGCACTTTGAAAACAAGCTTGTCTTTTATTTATGACTGAGTAGTGTGTTTGATCTTCACTGAGTGCCTCATACTTTCGGCCTTGTGCCACATTTAAGCTCCACTTGGAAAATCACCATAATGTTATGGAAGTTCAAGTAAGGGAATAATGCTATGGAGACACCTTAAAAGCATATATAGTGTTTACGGTCAAGAAATCATAACTGAGCAGCTAGTACAAAAATGATTTGCAAACTTTTGTTCTGGAGAATTGTTGTTGGAAGATGAACCAGGTTTGGCGTATTCATTGGACTGTGATGATGAAGCTCTAGCATCATTAGCAGAAAAAATTCCATGGTAAAGTACCTGGGAATTAGTAAAAAAGTTAAACATATTAAAATCTACCATATACCAAAACTTAGAAAAGATAGGGAAGTCAACAAGCCGGCTGGTAGGGCTCTAGACTTCTTTCTTAGTGGAAAGAACAAAGTAGAATGTTGATAAAGAAAAACAGGAATTATTTATGACTCAACCTGTAGGGGAAAGAGAATGAAAAACTATTACCAAAAACGTGAAAAGAAAAAGAAATATTGAAAGTAATAACTGTCAAAGAAAACACATAAAAAAAAATTAAAAAAATGCAAACTTAATTTGTAATATACCAAGTATTTTTTTGTCTGTAATATATGTAATTTCTTGCTGTATAAGTATTATATCCTTTGCTCACTTTGATGCCAGATTGCAATGTTTTTGTTATGACGATGTCAGATTGTTCCCAGAAGTTTACAAAGACAGGAAATGAAAAAACCAATTCTGTGTAGAAGGAATATGAACAATAAAAATTAGAAAAAATATATATTTAAAGACTCACCTGTGAATACCCGATAACAGCAAGGATGTAACAAAATATGCTATCAGTTTTTTGATGTTATGAGTATTAAGAGAAAATTTGATTTAAAAAAAATAGCAAGATTACTAAAATGGAAAGTTGTAAGAAAATTAGTACAGCTTTGAAAAAGAAATTTTTAACAACTTTTATAATTCTTTACCTAACTTCAACAAAACTGTAATCTTGTTTAAAATCTTTCATACCCTTTTCAAATACTTTTTATAATCTTTTTCTAGCTTCTGTCTTTGCATAATTTTTTTTTTACTTTCTCTCTACTATTCTTCTTTTACAATAGTTTTTTTTCTTTTTTTTACTTTCCTGAAATTTTTGCTTGATTCTTTCTTTTTTTCTCTTCTGTTTTCACTTGACTCAATTCATCTGCCTTCTTTACTATTCAAACATTATCAGTCATTATTTTTTATACATTTTCCTTTCACGTACACATTATTTTTTGTCATTTTCTCCTTCTCCTCTTCTTCTTCCAATAGATGTCTCCTTTTATTTTTCAGCTCTCCAATTTTCTTTTACTGATTAATCTTGATTTTTGTGCCTTTCCCTTTCTGCTTTCTTTTTTTGCCTCCCATTACATCTCTTCTTTCTTCTCAATTTTCTTCTAACCATTTTTTGATCTTTATGCGAAATTCTTTTCTGCTTATTTTCTCCATTATTTACCCCAGATGACAGCTTACAAGTTGACATTTTAAGCTTGAAAAAATTCCTCCAAAAACAGGGGCCAATTTGTATGTCTGGTACGGTATGTAATGTATAAACAAAATCTAACTTTTTCATATGAGACATCATTGTTATTTCACAAGGATTCTTTCAAACTGGCATCATCATAATGTTGATATTTTAACCACAAACATAATAATAGTGTTAGGTTTCGTAGTGGTTAGTTAGCAATCTACTTGAATGGAACCATTACCTTGCCAGAGAGTAATGTTTAACAAGTTAGCTTAGAAAATTATTACTACTATAATGAGTTTGATCCTCATGGAGTACTCATACCTGTTGTTTTATGCCAATTGAAGCTGATCTCAGTTCGTATTTAGTGATTTGTATTATTAATATTTGAACTACTATCCTAATTTTAGTTGATATTGTTTTGGTCACTCTGCTCTATGACCTTCTCCAAGTTCTTCCTTGGGTTTAAAGCTCCAAGTTCTAGGTTCAGGATTGTCACATGGGTCAATAGCCTCATGAATTTTATAACATAATAATTGTGAATTTAATCTCTGGGCTGTGTAGTACAGACTTAAATTCAATGGAAACAGTGAGGTATGATTTAACAGTAATAAAAAAAGAACAAGTTCAGATATCCTTAGACATAGACAGTAAAACAAGAACAATCTATCTCCAGAGATTAAATGAAGGCTTCAGTTTGAAATTCCTTGAAGTTTACCCAGATTGACAGACAAACCTGAAAAGGGCAGAACAACCAAAATATTATGATAATAACAACAAAGGTGAGGATATTAGTCTCAATGTAAATAGTGAAAACTCTCACCTTAAAAATTAGTGATCTGCCTTTTGCCTAAAATAGTTTCATATTTTTAATTGGTGCTAGAGATCAGTGTTCAAACCTCAGTAAAAGCCAGAATTTTTAATGCTGAGCTCCTAGGTAGATATTTGAAAGATTATCAGTTCTCGTTCTCAAATTTATTGGCCTTGTGCCTTACTATCGTAGAAAGCCTCATTGTAGAACAATAGTCTACTAAACAAGCAGTATGCTTGTTTGGTAGACTATTTTTCTTATCTTAGTGATGAATATGTTTTTTTAAATATAAGTCTTCAAATAAAAGGACAAGATGAAAATAAGTTTGTACAAGCAAACCTTATAAATTTGAATGCAACCTAAGTGGAAGATATAAAACATTTTACTTATCACATTGTGCCACAAATTGGATAACCCATTCGGTTCATAAGCACATTTATTTTTTGCTATCTCTCCTAATCCCTGTTCTTCCAACCATTTATACAAACTTGTTCACTGTTTTTTCTTACCTTCAGTATGTCTTGTGAGTGTTAAATTTTCTAAGCCTTCTTTCCTCATTATGTGCACTTGTTTCCATTTTCTCTAAAACTTTGTCATTGTTCACATATCCATGGTAACGTCAGCATCTTTTTGTTGAACCATATTTCTGTTGCCTCAAGTCTCTTCTTCATCTGTGAGGAGATTGTTCAGTATTCACTGCCTTATAGGAGGATTAATATTACATAGCAATTCAGTACTGTTCTCTTTTTTCTAATACTTTTGTCTTAAATTTATCATTAACCATAATCTAACAGGTCACCGCAGATGTGTAATTAAAATCTATATTTGGTAAAATGATTAAATTTATTTAATATAGAGATTATAAAAAGGAGGAGGAAAATGCAGCATTAGGAAATAATACAACAATTACCAGCAAAACCCAAACTGTCAGTTAATTAGAATGTTTGATTTTTTGTTATTTTTTATTGATTCATTTTTTAAGGCTTATCAACCCTTTTCAGGTTTTTGAAAGTCAAATTTTTTTTTATATTGTCACAATTTTGGGATATAATAATGATTTAGTGATGCAAGTTTTACTAATTAATGGCTGCAAAACAAAACTTCTTTCATTTAGCCAGAGATAATTCCTTGCCCGCCATTAGCATGGTTGATGCTAAACTACAGAAGAGTGTCTCTCTGCACCTTCTTGGCAGTGGAATAACTACATTGAATCAATAGTTGCATCTGCTGCAAGGAAAGTTGACTCACTGTGTCATGCCAGAAGGTTTTTCTTGTCAGAGTCCACCCTTCATATCTACAAATCTACCATTCATCCGCATATTAAGTACTGTTGCCATAGCTAGTCTGGTGCCCCAGCTGTTCATCTCGAGGTTATCAACAAAATCCAAAGAAGGATCTGCAATATATTTGATCCTAAATTGGTATCTTGACTCCAGTCAATTTCTCATAGATGTGATGTGGCTTCCCTCTGTCTTTTCTACAAGTATTTCCATGGCCACTGTTCTGTTGAGCTTTTTTCCCTGGTACCCCAACTGCATAAATTTAAGCATGCATCTAGATCCCACCCTTTTACCATTGAAAACAGAAGCCAACAAATTTGCTGAAAAATTTAAGGAGCAATTTCTCAGTAGTGCCATTTATATGAAGAACAGAAGAATACCATGTGGCAAACCATTCTAAATAAGTTCTTCATAAAAACTCTAATTAATAAACATTAATCATAGCATTTTTATTATATCTTATATGTACCTATATTTTAATTAAAAGTATGCAAATTAGAAATTAATTTTGAATGAGACTAAAATTTGAGTTACAAATTACATCATTTCCTATAAGTTAATATATTTGATTAATGCATTTTCAATTAGGGTATATCTTGAATGTACACATTAGTCGAGGGATTCCTATATTATATTTTGACCATTCTGTTATGAAATCATTGTTAACTCAGTTTACACATCATTAGATTAATAATGATAAACAGTGACTATAAGGTAGGCTATTATGTATTATTGTTTACCATTGTTAAGGGTCAATTGATATGCAAACATAAACTGTACACCCCAATATTCATTTTCTGAACTCGTCTCTTTCATTTTATACAATCATTCCTCTCCAATTTTTAAAAAAATCACTCTTTTTTTTTCTTTCCCTCTCATTTGTTATCGTCTTCTTCTTTCTTGAATTCTTTTTCAACTGATTTTTTAAAAACATTGTATTCGGTTGGTTCAGACTAATTTCATGATTTATTCTTCACAATGATTCAGCTGCCTACTTTTTATCCTTTCTCAAGTGTTTGTTGTGTTTGGAACAGGCACCTAAGGAAGGATAAAAGGTGTCAGTTCTAGAAAACCCGAGAAAAGATGCAAATCCTGAGGGTAAACAACAGAAATATGGGATGGAGGAAGGAATGAGAAAAGCATGAAAATTAGACAGAAGTAGAAAGAATGAGAATAAGGTCTTCATTTTTTCCTTTTACATTATTTCCATGTTTTCCTTCTTTCACCTCACTTTTCCCTACTTTCATCATTACCTCATTCTTTCATCATCTTCCTATTCCTCCCTACTTTCATCATTACCTCATTCTTTCATCATCTTCCTATTCCTCCCTTCTTTCAACATAATCTCATTCATTCCAGCTTTCATCATCTCATTTACCATCATCTCATTTTTTCCCTCTTTCGTCATCATCCCATTCTTTTCTTCTTTCGCCATCATCTCATTCTTTCCTTCTTTCATCATCATCTCTTTTCTTTTCTTTCCTTCTTTCATTTTATTCATCATCTCATTCTTTCTTTTTTTTCCTTCTTTCGTCATCATCATCTCATTCTTTTCTTCTTTCTTCATCATCATCTCATTCTTTTTCATCTCATTCTTTTCCTTTTTCATCATCATCTCATTCTTCTTTCTTTCATCATCTCATTCTTTCCTTCTTTCATCATCATCTCATTTTCTTTTCATCATTCATTTTTTTCTTTTTTTCTTCTTGTTTCATTCTTAATTTAATTTTCTCCTTTCATTTTATTCTGATTCATTTATCTTCTTTTCTTTTTCTTTCATTCATTCATCATCTCATTCTTTCTTTTTCTTTCATCATCATTTTCATTCTTTCATTCTTTTTTTTTCTTGATTCATCATCTCATTCTTTCCTTCTTTCGTCATCATCTCATTCTTTTCTTCTTTCATCATCATCTCATTCTTTCCTTCTTTCATCATCATCTCATTCTTTCCTTCTTTCGCTTCATCATCTCATTCTTTCCTTCTTTCGTCATCATCTCATTCTTTTTCCTTCATCTCATTCTTTCCTTCTTTTCATCATTAATTTAATTTTCCTTTCATTTTATTCTGATTCATTTATTTCTTCTTTCGTCATCATCTCATTCTTTCCTTCTTTCATTTCATCATCTTTCATTTTATTTCCTTCTTTCATTCATCATCTCATTCTTTTCATTTTTCTGATTTTTCATCATCTCATTCTTTCCTTCTTTCATCATCATCTCATTCTTCTTTCGTCATCATCTCATCATCTCATTCTTAATTTGTTTTTTCCTTCTTTCATCATCATCTTTTCTTCTTTTCCTTCATTTTTTAATTTTTTCTGTCATCATCTCATTCTTTCCATTTCTTTCATTCATTTTTCTCATTTTCATTCTTTTTTTCTTTTTTTTTTCATCATCTCATTCTTTCCTTCATCATTCATTTCTTTCTTCATTCATCTCATTCTTTCATCATTCATTCTTTCCTTCTTTCATCATCATCTCATTCTTTCCTTCTTTTATTTCATTCATCTCATTCTTTCCTTCTTTCATCATCAGCTCTTTTTTTTCTTTTCTTCATCTTTTTCGCCATCATCTCATTCTTTTCCTTCTTTCTTCTTTCATCATCTCATTCTTTCATTCTTTTTCCTTACTCTCATTCTTAATTTAATTTTCTCCTTTCATTTTATTCTGATTCATTTATCTTCTTCTTTCATCATCATCTCATTCTTTCCTTCTTTCATCATCATCTCATTCTTTCCTTCTTTCGTCATCATCTCATTCTTTCATTTTATTCTGATTTCTTTCGTCATCATCTCATTCTTTCCTTTTTTCTTTCATCTCATCTCATCGTCATTCTTTCTTTTTTTCTCTCTTTCATTTCATTCTTTCATTCTTCTTTCCTTCTTTCGTCATCATCATCATTCATTCATTTTTCCTTCTTTCATCATCATCTCATTCTTTCTTCTTTCTTCATTCTTTCATCATTTTTCCTTCTTTCATTCTTTCCTTTCTTTTCATCTCATCATCTCATTCTTTTGTTTTTCTTCTCATTTTCCTTCTTCGTCATCATCTCATTCTTTCTTTCCATCTCATTCTTTCTTCTTTCGTCATCATCATTTTCTCATTCATTTTCATCATCATCATTCATTTCTTTTTTCCTTCTTTCATCATCATCATCATTCTTTCCTTTTTCTTTTTTCTTCTTTCATCATCTCATTCATTTTTTTTTTTTTTTCTGATTCATTTTCTTTCTTTCATCATCTCATTCATCTCTTTCTTTCCATTCATTTCCTTTTTTCATCTCATTCTTAATTTCTTTTTTCTCCTTTATTTTTCATTTCATTCATTTCTTTGATTCATTTATCTTGTTTTTTTTTTCATCATCTCATTAATTTTTTTCATTTCTTTCGTCATCATCTCATTCTTTCCTTACTCTCATTCTTAATTTAATTTTCTCCTTTCATTTTATTCTGATTCATTTATCTTCTTCTTTCGTCATCATCTCATTCTTTCCTTCTTTCGTCATCATCTCATTCTTTCATCATCATCTCATTCTTTCCTTCTTTCGTCATCATCTCATTCTTTCCTTCTTTTCATCATCTCTTCTTTCATTCTTTCCTTATTCTTTCCTTCTTTCTCATCATTCATTTAATTTAATTTTTTCTTTTCATTTTATTTTTGATTCATTTATCTTCTTCTTTTCGTCATCATCTCATTCATTTTTTTCCTTCTTTCGTCATCATCATTTTCTTTTCTTTCATCATCATCTCATTCTTTCCTTCTTTAATCATCATCTCATTCTTTCTCTTCATTTTTTTGTCATCATCTCATTCTTTCCTTCTCTTTTTCGTCATCATCTCATTCTCATTTTCCTTTTATCATCTCATTCTTAATTTAATTCTTTCCTTTCTTTTCATCATCTCATTCTTTTTCTCCTTTCATTTTATTCTGATTCATTTATCTTCTTCTTTTTTCTTTCATCTCATTCTTTCCTTCTTTCATCATCATCTCATTCTTTCTTCATTCATTCTTTTTCTTTCGTCATTTACTCTCATTCTTAATTTAATTTTCTTTCCTTTCATTTATTTCATTCATTTATTCTTCTTCTTTCATCATCTCATCTCATCTCATTCTTTTTTCTTTTCTAATTTTGTCATCATCTCATTCTTTCATTCTTTCCTTTTTCATTCATTCTTTCATCATTCATTCTTTTCTCTTTTCATTTCATTCTTTCTTTTCATTCTTAATTTAATTTTTCCTTTCATTTTTTCATTTATTTCTTTTCATCATCTCATTCTTTTTTTCCTTCTTTCGTCATCATCTCATTCTTTCCTTTTTTCTCATTCTTTCTATTTTAATTTTTTCTTTCATTTTATTCATTTCATTCTTTCCTTCTTTTCGTCATCATTTCATTCTTTCCTTCTTTCATCATCATCTCATTTTTAATTTCTTCTCCTTTTCTTTTTTTAATTTAATTTTCTCCTTTCATTTATTCTGATTCATTTATCTTCTTCTTTCATCATTCATTCTTTTTTGATTCATCATTCATTCTTTTCATCATCTCATTCTTCTTCTTTTTCATCATCTCATTCTTTTCCTTCTTTCGTCATCATTTCGTCATCATTCTTTCATTTTAATTTTTTCTTTTCATCATTATTCTGATTCATTTATCTTCTTCTTTTCATCTTTCTTTCGTCATCATCTCATTCATCATCATTCATTCTTTCCTTCTTTCATCATCATCTCATTCTTTCCTTCTTTCGTCATCATCTCATTCTTTCCTTTCATTTTAATTTAATTTTTCTTTTCTTATTCATCATCTTCATTCATCATTCTCATTCTTTTTCTTTTTTCATCATCTCATTCTTTCATCATCATTCATTCTGTTTTTTCTTTCATCATCATCTCATTTTTTCCTTCTTTCTTCATCTCATTTTTTCCTTTCATTCAATTTAATTTTTCCTTTCATCTTTATTCTATTCATTTTTCTTCTTCTTTCATCATTTTCATTCATTCTTTGTCATCATCTCATTTTTTTTCATTTCATTCTTTCTTCTTTCATCATCATCTCATTCTTTTCTTCTTCTTTCATCTTTATTCTTTTCATCATCTCATTCATTCTTTTCTTCTTTTCATCATCTTTTTCTCTTCATCATCATTCTTTTTTTCTTCATTTCTTTCATCATTTCATCATCATCTCATTCTTTTTCCTTAATTTCATTCTTTCATTTTTCTTTTTGATTCATTCATTCTTTTCATTCTTCTTTCATCATCATCATTCATTTTTTTCTTTCTTTCATCATCATTTTTCTTTTCATCTCATTTTTTTCCTTCTTTTCTTTCATCTCATTCTTTCCTTCTTTTTCATTCTTTTCTTTCTCATTCTTTTTTAATTTTCTCCTTTCATCTTATTCATTTTTTTTCTTTCATCATCATCTCATTCTTTCCTTCTTTCTTTCATCATCTCATTCTTTTCATCATTTCATTCTTTCATCATCATTCATTTTTTTCTTTTTTCATCTCATTTTTTTTTCATTCTTAATTTAATTTTTCTTTTCTTATTCTGATTTCTTCTTTTCATCATCATCATTGTTTTTTCTTTTCTTTCCTTCTTTCATCATCTTCATTTCTTTCATCATCTCATTCTTTCTTTCATTAATTTTTTTTCTCCTTTCATCTTATTCTGATTCATTTATCTTCTTCTTTCATCATCATCTCATTCTTTCCTTCTTTCGTCATCATCTCATTCTTTCATCATCATCTCATTCTTTCCTTCTTTCATCATCATCTCATTCTTTCCTTCTTTCGTCATCATCTCATTCTTTCCTTACTCTCATTCTTAATTTAATTTTCTCCTTTCATTTTATTCTGATTCATTTATCTTCTTCTTTCGTCATCATCTCATTCTTTCATCATCATTCTGTTTTTCCTTCTTTCATCATCATCTCATTCTTTCTTTTTTTTTTCGTCATCATCTCATTTTCATCTTATTCTGATTCATCTTCTTCTTCATTCTTTCCTTCTTTCATCATCATCATCATCTCATTCTTTTTCCTTTCATCATTCTCATTCTTTCCTTCTTTCGTCATCATCTCATTCTTTTTTTCATTCTTAATTTAATTTTCTGTTTTCATCTTCTTTTCATCATCATTCATTCTTTTCGTCATCATCATTTCATCATTCATATCATTTTTCTTCCTCCTTTCATCTTATTCTGATTTAATTTTTCCTTTCTTATTCTGTATTCTTTTATTCTTATTCTTATTCTCATTCTTTCTTCCTTTCCCCTTATTCTCATTTTCTAAAGTTTGGTTTAAGAGATTACTTTGGCTTTGTAAGCGTGGACAGAACAAGAGCAAATTTTCAGTGCCCTCTCTCTGCAATCAATTTGAAATATTGTTATCTACCGCAGATAAATTAGAATGTTTTTTCGATTAGAAGAGGGTCTCTACAGAGTGATATGAACATACCTCCATCCATGGTTTCTGCTATCATTAAACTAGATCCTCACAACTCTTGTGGATTTGACAAGATACCCTTGTAATAGTCCTAAAGAAATGTGCTCCTGAACTGGCTCCTGTTCTCTACAAACTTTATGATAAATGACTCACAACTTCTTGCTTTCCAGCTTGTTGGAAATCCTCCTCTGTAGTTCCTGTCCTGGGGAACCTTTTTGACCCTTAGATTTTGTTACCTCTTTTTTGGCTCATTTGTGAAACTCACTTCTGATTTCTTCTTTCCCTGCCACTTAGAATCCTGAAAAATTTAAATGCAACATCAATCAGCATCTTCTTTTTTTCTTAAATCCTGTTTTTTTTATTGTCCTTTCTTCTTACAAAAGCCTTCTCATTCTCTTTTGCTCCTATCACATTGTTTAGTATTAAATAATAAATAAAATATATAATGAATAATCTGTAGATTTGTATTAAAATAAATATTTGTTAAATCACAAAACTTATCAAGATATGTTATGGCTAAATGTTGGTGTAGAAATGTTTTATGTTAACTGAAAAGCCAATAATATAAAATAAAAAATAAATAAATGATTCTTAACTGAGAAATTTAAAATAAACTAAATATGATCAATAATTTTGAGTATTGTAAAGGTTTCTATTTTCACAATCAGTTAAAAGAAAACAAAACAAAAAACATAGTTTAATGTTAAGTAATTCTTTCGTGTATATATATATATATATATATATATATGAAGAAATATAGTCTTAAGGTGTGCTATATTCATGGGATAAAGTGCTTGATATCAGAGATAGAGCGTATTTAAAATATAAAAGTGAACATAGAAGTCAACACTTAGAGGTCACAGTGTGTTTCATGCTAGATGCAATTGTCAGGCCACAAGTGCTGTTATTTTTCTTGGCTATTTATATATATACAGGTCAGTGGTGCATTGTGGGTAGTCTATTATGGTGGTTATTTACTGGAAGTCGTTTATTTATTTATTTGGGTTAAATTATTTTGCTTGTTTTTATTTATTTTTATTTTTTGTTTCTTATCTTATTTATTTATTTATTTTTTTAAATCGGTGTATTTTTATTAACATAGTAAAAAAATGTTTATATCACTTATTTAATAGTTTTGTTTTGGTTTGAGAATTTAATTAAAGCTATCTGTTCGGTTCTGGGGTTGGTTGTTGTGGTTTATTCTAACTATTATTTTGGCGGGAACAGTTTTTAATTTGTATTTATTTGGATTGATTATCTTTATTTGTTTCTAACGGTAACTTTATCGGGATTGATATGTTTATTTATTTATTTGGATGAATTTAAGTCAATTTATTTGACTGTCACCTCTAAGTGTTGACTTATATGTTCACTTTTATATTTTTATATATATATATATATATATATATATATATATATATATATATATATATAATAATATTATCATTCCTCTTTTTATAATATTGAGCACTATATGAAAATATCTGCTTCACATTTAAGTCTTAAAAATCTTAAATTTTATGGACAATTTTTACACTCCCTTACTCTCACCAAACAAAAAATGTAAGAATGCTGGTAAAATTATATAAAAAATTAACAGTGGATAAAGGCATTGGTTAGATCGAGTGACAGGACCCAAAGTGTGCGAGTTCAATACCTGGTTAAGGTGGTGGAGAACTTTGAGAGGGGAATTAACAGGAAATAACTGACATCCATTAGACATGGCACATGGAACTAGAACAGTCTACCTCAGTGAGCAAAATAATGGTTTCAGTTCGACATTCCAACTACCTGAAGAAGGCCAGAGCATGCAACAGCCAAAACATTGTAATAAATATGGCAACAAAGATGAGGACAATAGTCCAAATAATGTAAACAGTGTACATAATACCTCATCTCATAAATATAGACAGATACTAAATTTTCCTTGTTTGCCATATTGAACAATACATATGACCTTTGCCGTGCTGATGTTGCTACATGCCTTACTTCTTGCCTATCTCACACTGCAAATTTTTTCTAAGCTCTATACTAAACATTAAATCTGTTACGAAAAAAGAACTAAACAAAATGAACACAAAACGATCAGCTTTAAAAAAGGACTCATAACTGGAAAAACCGGATGAAAAAATAATGTTAACACCAAATACTTTTTCACACCCAACCCAGTTCTGCAGAATCAGAATCAACATTGAGTTTAAGCAAACGAATGAGCCAATTGGAGTAAAGTGCTATGCAGATTTAAATTTTTCCCACTTGTGACAAATGCAGCTATCGATTTTTTTTGCATGTTAGCATGCTATTTAACATTCGTGTCAGTCAGCTGTTGGCTCTCATGCTGGCCAATAGAATCTTCCTGCCTATTAGTGACAGCCAGCTATAGGATCTCACTCTAGCCAGTAGAAAATGGCCACAAACTACATGAAAACTGCCGTAGAAACATGAAAAAAATTGATTATTTTCACTATCAATGGGAGTTGGGAAATGCAAAGTCAGTCTTGGTGACAATCCATCAAAAATTGTGGCCGTGCATTTGTTACACACACACACACATCCTGCCTTTTATCCATCAAAAATTGTGGCCGTGTATTCATTACACACACACACACACACACACACATCCTGCCTTTTATAGATAGAGATTGATCAAGTCAAAAGTTTTTGTTGTAGAAACTATCTTAGAATTGTCATATATTTTGTACATAATATTCTCAATATTCATCACTAAAATCCCATCTTGGTTGCCTTAGAACTTTTACTTATTTGCAACAAAATTCTTCCACTTTCACTGTCATATAAAAAGTAAGACATCACATAGCAGTCAAGCATTACTTTTTTGACATCATGTTCGGATCCCTGAATACCATACTTAGTATTTGAAAAGTATTTTTCATCATTTGTATATTTTCAAATTTCTATCACACTTTCTGTCCACTATTATTACACTGCCAAGATAGATGAATTTCTGCACTTGTTTCATTTTAGCATCTCCAATGTGTAACTCACATATTGAACTGTCCTTTTTGCTTACCACCATGCATTCTGTCTTAGAATTAATAATAAATTCTTTCTTCTTGCTTTCTTTGACTACATTTTCTAATAGTTCTTTTTATTCTTAAACTATTTACAGAGTGTGTAGTATAAGTTTTTAAAGTTACATCCAATGATAATAAATCTTGATAGGTCCTGTAATTCTATTAAAATAATTATGTAATTCTTAGATAATTCCAATGAGAAAATTCATCCTTATTGCACTCATCTTTCGATTATCACAAATCTGGAATCAAAAATGCATAAAATGGAGTTTATCCCACATTAATGCACTATGGAAATAAAAAGGTAACCTTTAAAATGCTCACATATACAGAGGTATCTCAGTTGGATCCATTATGGTGAAAGTATTAATGAACATTATATTAACTACTCTCACATCATCTTTAGAAAGTTAACTCATCAAGACCAGTTTGATTTTAATTCTGGTAAGGTATGTAATAATGGCATATATGTCATTGAACAACTCCAGGAAATGACTGACTTTTTCTAATAGGAAATTATATACCTGCAGCAGCATATGACCATATCAATGGAGAGATCCTCTTCTCATCTATAAGAAACCGTCTTCAAAGATATGATTCCACTGAATGCATCAATTTAATAATGGAACTTTATTGGTCCCCAAGATCTTACATTCCATACCACATCCCAAATGAATCAACCAATGGAAGACAGTGATCCTGCTTTCCCTCCCAAGGCCAATGTACTGATGATAAGTTGGGAGTTTATTGCACTCATTTTTCTATTATTACAAGTCTGAATCAAAAATGCATCCCAAAAAATGGGGTTTATCTCACATTAATGCACTGTGGAAACAAAAAAGACAACCTTCAAGATGCTCACATATACAGAGGTATCTCACTTGGATCCATTATGGTCAAAGTGTTAATGAACATTATATTAACTACTCTCATATCGTTTTTTAAAAGTTAACTCTTCTCAACCCATTGTGGTTTTCATTCTAGTAAGGGATGTAATATATATATATATATATATATATATATATATATATATATATATGTGTGTGTGTCATCGAACAACTCCAGGAAATTGCTTATGTCTCTAAGAGGAAATTGTATACCTGCTATGTTGACCTTACAGCAACATACAACCACATCAATAGAGACTTCCTCTTCTCATCCATTAGAAACCATCATCCAAACCCTGAATCCACTGAATGTAACAATCTAATAGAGGAACTTTATTGATCTAAAAATATTTAACATGTCTGGCAAGGATCCCAATATAGAAACATTTCAAAACTTATCAAGAATATAAGAAAGAAAGGAAAATCCCAGTTTATTGCATCTTTTCCTAGACATTTTCCTTGGACATTTACAAGTATCGATGTGAAGAGATGGTCACTGATTATTTAAGCATTCTATATCATATCGCAAATGAATTTACCAATAGAAGAAAACAATCATGCTTTTCCACCCAAAGCCAATGTACTGATGATGATGAGGATATGCTGATGACATAGGTATTCATAATTGGGATAAGAATAATCTTGAACAGAAAATCAACATCCTCTCAAAGGGTTTCAAGAAATAGACCTCAAGACAACCTTTCCAAAACAGAAACTATGATCTGGAATTGGAATGAAACTAGTGATGTCACATACTCTAAATTCATCATAAAAAAATTCAAGATGTGGAATTAGTAAATACAAAACACTTCAAATACCTCAGTATATAGATCAGTTATAACAAATTTAGTATATGAGATAAGAAAAATTAGCATAGAATAGGCTAAAGGTAGTTTTACCCAATACCACAAAAAGCTACAAAATCAAAATATTAACCTTAAAACTTGAGTCATATTCTTTAATATCCTTGTTGGATTTAAACGTTCATATAAATGTTATGCACATCACTAAACCTGTTCAGAAATATCTAAACTGTAGGCTGTATGCAACTACTTTCTAAGATCAATGGTCAAAATTGGTTTTGAGAAAGTGAAGCCTATGAACAATAGATTTCCAAACCTTGTGGACTGGCACAACAGAATCACAAACAAAAACTATACCAAATCTCAGAAACTGCATCACTTGTGGACTTTCAGCAGCAGTGATAACTAAAATGGATATCATGTCTAGCTTGAAAAGAAAATAGTGACATAATGAATAGTTTGATGTTCCACCTTACAAACAAGTGGTTAGAAAGAAAACTTCTACCAATATTGGAAAGAACTATAACAGCTAGTGATCTTGAAAAAACTTTTTTTCTGAAAACTTTTTAAAGGGACAGTTTTTATAAGTTTCAATGAATGCCAAATCTTTCCTTTTAAGGAAATGGCTAATATTACCATTACAAAAAGCAATAAAAGTCCACTTAATTTATTCCTATTATCATATATAATAATTAACTAATTTTCATTAAAAATAAAACATAAATAACCACCACATTTCTTTTACAATAAATTTGTGTTAATAATATTTACTGAGGTCTTTCTAATATGCAATAAATACAATCACAATTTAAAATAACAATGCATTTGATATTTGCCACAAAAATATATATTGAATCTATAATTAATCAAATAATTTGAAAATAAACAAATAATTGATAAGTTTGAATATTACAACTTATACAATATTTAGAAATTTGCAAGAATGATGAAATGGTTTCTAAATTTAAACCTTGTGGTGTTTCTAATGAAACTCTAGTGTGTAAAGAATTTCAGTGTTGAACATTAGAATTAATGATCATTTAATCAGAAAGAATATAAATATAGAATCTGATAAGTTAAAAAGTTTTATCAAATATCTGACCCTGATGAGTTTTTGACAGGAATCTCTTGAGTTATGAACCAGATATCACTTGAACTTGTCTTTAATTCATTGAATATATATATATATATATATATATATATATATATATATAAGGATATACAATGGAGTAATAGATAGCGGCTTGGATTGAGGAATCGGAGAACTCTGAGTTTGAATTCCAGTCAAGTCCATTACATTCACTTACGTGCTAATACCCTTGGGAAAAGTATGAATCCTCTTCTTTCTCCCCCATCTATGGGCAAATAACAGTACAGACTGGGTTCTATAACCTTGGATGGCAACTGGTCTAGGAGAAGGATAACTGTGAGTTCAAAACTTGTGGAAGGTCATTTGGGAACCTTGTGGCAAAAAGTGTGGTTGGTTTTGCACAAAACATTCACAACTCTAGTCAAATCATATGTGCAGGTGTCTGGCTGTCAGTTACTTGGGTCTGAGTTGCTTGACCCTCATATCTCGGAAACAACAGAAGGGTCCAGCACACACACACACACACACACACACACACACATATATATATATATATATTGTAAAAAAAAATTAAAAATACTGCAGATTGATATATATATATATATATATATATATATATATATATATATATATATGTAAAAAAAATGAAAATACTGCAGATTGATATATTTCATTGGATATGATCAATATGGGATATTTTTATTCAGCATTTCTAATGTTCTTTTACAAGGACTAAGTGTCTGTAGTGATTATTGTTTTAAGTGCTTTCAGATAATTCATGAACCATTTTCAAGGTAGGGGTAAGTTTTTTATATTTTGTTGCAATTGGTGAATATATATATATATATATATATATATATATATATATATATATATATATATATATATATTTTATAATAATATTTTTTTGTTTAAAATATGAAGGAATCATATTTTTAAACAAAAATATTATTATAATATAAGCTCTACTTCTGTATGGAGCACTGTCTTCTTAAAAATAAAAACAAAAATACTAAGGAACCCCGGATTATGCATACCTACGCACTTATATATATATATATATATATATATATATATATATATATATATATATATATTGCCTTGTCAGTACTTTTTATTTAAATATTAACCTTAACAATTATAGCAGTTTCTCTGAGGTTGAAGATTACATTGTTGATAATGAAGATGCTTCGTTATGTCTTTTTTTTTTCAGAGTTGCCTAAACGAGCATATGACTTTGATATGAGGAAACATTTGCAGACAGACAAAGACATGTATTACACTGATACAAATATAGAAACTGAGACATGCGACATTGTGCTGAGAATTTCTTGGCTTGACCCACTTCACAAAATCAGTCTTTTGATGTTTGGTTATTGAGACACCAATTTGGGAAAGTGGACCAAGCTGAGAACTTTTCAGCATTCTCATATATATGTCATATGAAAATATTCATATAAATATTTGTGAAGCTGTCACTACATTTTTTTACAATCTGTCACCACCATCAACACATCATCTCTCTCTCTCTCTCTCTCTCTCTCTCTCTCTCTCTCTATCTCTCTCTCTCCTGGATGTGTCGTCCTCAGTAATATATCTATATCTATATCTTTTGGTCACTCATTCATATCTAACAATCAGCTTCCTTCTCTGGCTTCACTCTTCCTCAATCCCAAATGACATTTGTATCAATAGAATTGAATCTACATCGCTCCCTCCGTAATTATCTAAATTAAATAATCTTATTAACACCTCTTTCTTTTCTATTTCTCATTCTCCTCAAACTCTTGGTAGCTGAACAGAATGTGCTATCTTCAATCCAATATTACTCTTTAAGCCACGTTATTGAGTGTAAACTGATTAGATACATTCAGAATCTTATCTTTATTGGTGAATGTGACAATTCATAGAACCAGCGTTGTTGGTATCTTTGAAATGAATTACACGTCTGAGAAGGATTTAATGATCAAGTTGCCCCCAGCACTGTAATTTCCAGGAGATTGTTCTCTGCTTTCTAAGTTGATATCCTGCTGTGTGGATTAAGACAGATTGGAAGAGTTTTCTCATATTAAAGGTGATTACTTTGCTGATGATTATTAAAATTCTCTTCATTCTTCAACCCTGAAATCTGTCAGTTGTTTAAATAGTTCATTCTGCGATGTAAAATGAGATGTAAATATTCTACTGGAGGCTGCAAGGTTCATGGTTGAAATACCAAGTGTGCTGTGGTGACAAGTCTCCTTTATTCTCATTAGGTATTTAGGCAGGCAATTTTGAAACAGTAGGAATTACTAAACAGTAACAGATTTGTTTTGAATTAATAAGGCCAACTTCTGTTATTGAATTTGTTCAAAAGCAGACAAAAATATCAGCTGAATTTTCTACTCTCTTATAGCAGAGCATGTGAAAAGCAAAAAGATTTTAAGGGGAATAGGAACTATAAAGAAACTGCTTTTAGCAATTCCAGACAGCTTGAAATTAAAGACTATATTGGTCATAATACACTCTGTAATTTCATCTGAGATCTAGGCTCTGACACACGATCAAAACAGACAGAGGAGATTGATGGACAGCTTTGCACGTTGGTGCCCCAACAACTTCTGGGGTTAAGGGCAAAAATGAAGGAAAGTAAGAATTGGTCATGCCCTTCAGAAACTAAGCAAAATATTAAGGGATGGGAAAATGTCCATAACAACAAAGAAAACAGTGTGGAACTGCTATGTAATAACTATCGTGGCTCTTACATTTTTCTACACAAACCGGATATTGACTGCACTATGACCTAAAGCAGATTGCATAAGTATGTGTTCTGTACATATGCTCCATGCATGTATCTGCTTTAACCAAAATAAAATGAACAATATATTGACCAGTCAGAGCTACTCCCACTCCAAAAAAAAAAACAAATCCTTAATTTTGAGCCGATTGATGGCTATATATTCTCAAATTCAAACAGACCTGAAACAGACCAGCGTTTGATGTCAACACCAGCACACTGAAAGAGAAATGACACTGACAATGACAGCCATCACCAACATCTATTTCACTTCTAATTTCACCATTCTCTCTCCCTGTTGCTTTAGCAACAGCAACAGATAGAAGTTACTAGTTTTGTATATATGTAAATGGATTATACATTTATTTACCCATATTCGATGTCTTCTTTTTATTTAGATTTACATTTGCCAAGGCAGAGAAGGAATTAAACCCCACAATAGTAACAACAAGGTTATGTTTTTCAGGTTACCCATTTCTACCTTTGCAACATATCTATACTCTTATGTGGTAGTGAATGCTGGACAGGCACTTCACATATAAAGAAGAGACTTGATATGACAGAGATGTGATTCCACCAATCAATGTTAAGAATACCATGGACAAGGCATGTACATAATGAAGTTTCAAGGAGAAGAGAAACTACAAAGAAACTGCTGCTAATAACTTTCTGGTTATTAGCAATATTTTCCTTGTAGGGGTTATTTTTTGAATACCTACTAAGGAAAGAAGGTTTGAAGAATTTAATACCCACAGAGTAGAGTGAAGTTGAGAGAAGCAGAAGAAAACAGCAAATAATCTATTTAACCAGTCTGAGTAAATGGATATCAGAACAATGACTACAAAGACAAAGAGACATGGTAAAGGTGTAAAAGTTATTTAGAACAACAGGAGACAGGAAGTTGTGGAGAACCATGATAATCCATGTCCTGAAGGGACAAGGTACAGAAAAAGAAGTCTGACTAATTCTGATGTCAGAATGACAACCACAAAGACAATTTTCAGTATTTACATTAGTCGGACTATTGTCCTCATCTTTGTCGCCATATTTGTCACAACATTTCGGCCATTAGACGCCCGGCCTTCTTCAGGTGGTTGAATTTCGAACTGAACCCTTTATTTCGATCACTGGGGTAGACTGTTCTAGTTCCACATGCCATGTTTGATGGATGTCAGTTATCAGTTATCTCCTGCTAATTTTCCCTCTGAAAGTTTCTCCACTGCCTTAACTGGCATTGAAGTCACACTTTGGGTCTGTCACTGGATCTAACTAATGCCTTTATCCACTGTGCCATGTGTCCTTGAGGACAGTCTACCCCAGTGATCGAAATAAAGGGTTCAGTTTGAAATTCCAACCACCTGAAGAAGGCCGGAGCGTACAACGGCCGAAACGTTGTGACAAATATGGCGACAAAGACAAAAAAAAAACCTCCCCTGTGGACCCTTTCCTAAACATTACATTATTAATAATTCAAATGTCAATTGTTATTCATCCTCATAATCTTCACTCCCTACCACCTTCTCTTCCACTCATCTTATACTCGTCATTTATCATTACTATTTCAACTGTAACTCTACGTTGAGTGGCTCTTGAATTAACATTTAGGATTAAAGACAGAAAAAATAATGGTTAATAGAACCAGAATCCAATATTCCCAATTTTGAATGATTAACTCCAGCAGTAAATATCATATTGAAAGCCTACTGCTACCAATTGATTTCTGTAGTATATATTCAGAAGAGCTCCAATCTTTAATTTGAGCATTTCAGGTTTTTTCCAACTAGGACGCACCACGATACGTTCACAGAGTAGAATTGCCATCATTTTCTCCATTTTCCAAATGTAAAAAGAAAGTTCTACTCAAACAGCTTTTCCCCCAAGAACTGACACTTTGTAGAACACACTCCCACATGGATGCTTCCCAGAAGACTTTAGTTTTGACATTTTCAAGTCAAGGGTCAATCGTTACTGATCTTTCTTATCCTCATAACCTTCACATTCTTCTCTTTCATTCATATCATACACCTTGTAACATTTTTTAAAAATAACCCACTACCTTGAGTGTCTCTTGAGACTTGCATTAGGTGAACTTTAGTATGAAAGATATCAGGTGATGGGACAGAGCACAGGAGAAGTGGACTCATGCATTTCCTTAGATTATTATTGCAAAATGAACATGAACGCATTCAGCTGGAATTTGAACTTGTTTTCATGTGCCGTGTTGCACCTTCACAACACTTTTTACAGATGTCAAGTATTTCAGGGTTAGACTATTAAACACAACCCCTCAAGGATTCAAACTTTTATTTATTAATATCAGGGAGATTATGATAATTGATTTTATTTCATAATCAGCATCAATCTGTCTAGTTTCCCCTTTCTTTATAATTCTTTCTTTTTCTTTTAAATTCTTTGTTTTTTATCATTTTGAGATTGTTTATTGAACATTGTAATACTTTCTTACAACTAATCAAGTCTTTCTTTTTTTACTAATCAGGTCTGAGGACTATAATGTGGCTTCTCTTAAGATTAATTATTGAAAAAGAAAATAGCCTTCAATCTCAAAGACAGAAGGAACCCTTAATTTATGAATGAAAACTGATTTCAAATCTAAAAAAAATACTGAGGTTAATTAACACTGCAAACTTTGAACTCCATAGAAATTATCTCTGCTATGATCATCTGAAGAATTTTTTGTGTATACTAGTGGATATGTCAATTTTTCCAGACAAAACAATCTGGCAAAAAAATATGAACACAATGACTTTTGTATGGATAATAACTTGGTTAAGTTGAAATCTGAAAAGCAGCATTTAGATTCCAACATGAAAAATATTTTCTAGTTATATGACAAAAAATATGTAACAATTATAAATAGGCTTAAAATGGATCTCCATTTATAGCTCAATCAATCTTGCACATTTATAAATCTACCATTCATTTGCATGGAATATTGCTGCCATATCTGGTCTGCTATATATTTCAACATTCTTGACAAAATCACCTGCCTGATGTGGCTTCCTTCTGTCTTTTTTACAAATATTTTATGGCAGCTGTTCTGATGAGCTTTCCTCCTTGATGCCTTAACTGTATGAATTTAAGCATGTTACTAGATTGGCAATTAGGTCTCACCATTTTACTATGGAACAAGTTGGATGCTAATACTTTTTTTCTCACACTTCTTGCTTGTGGAACTCTTCGGATTCCTTTCTTACCTGCCACCTACAAACTTAAAAAATTTAATTGCAATGTTAATTGCCACCACCTGCCTTCCTGAATCTTGTTCTTTTATTGTCCTTTTCCTCACTTCTCCTCACTAAAGTTTTCTCATTCTCTCTCTCTCTCTCTCTCTAACCCACTGCATCCTAGTGACCTTATTATTGCCTTGCTTGGGGTGAAATAGTTAAAAAAAAAAAAAACAACACTTTTCTACTTTTCTTGCACAATACCATTTTAATTTTTCTTAAATATTTTTTTGTAACATTTTTTTAAGTCAGTTTATGTCGGAACTTTTGAGATGAAGAATGCCTTACTATTCAAACCAGTATGCTTATGTTGGTTATTATGTTCATAATGTTTTGGCAATTGCACCCTCCAACTGTTTTCAGTTGTCTATTGTTCTATTTATCAAGTACAACAACAGACTCTTGGGAGTTTTTAACCTATCTGCAGGGAGAGATAGTTCATAAGGATAAAAAGTAGAATGAAAAGAATCTATTGCAATGAATTGAATAAAGGTTTTAGTCCAAAATTACAAGAAGGTTACCAATTACAATGACAGAACCCTGAAAATGACTAGAGGGTATAGCAGTCAAAATTTCCTGACCAGTAAAGCAACCAAGATGAGTGTCCTGGTTCAAACAATTAAGCATGTACTAATTCTTAAGACCAGCTTCTTTTTTCTTGTTGTCCATGTTCACAATTTCTTTTTTTATTATTCTATGATCTTTGGTCCATTTTATCACAATTTCCAAAATTGTGTTCCTATATTTCAATAGCTTTATTATATCTTATTTTTCAATAGAGGTTATATCCTTCTTATGGCCTATGCCATATTTTTTGATCTGAAACATATAAATTGTTTATTTCTGTGGCTTTCCACAGATAATTGAAACCACTGAAATAAAACTATTTTACAAGGTATATGTTTAAACAGAACTTGTGGCTAAATCAGTAAAAGCAACTATCATAATAAGGTATGAGTTTGAGTGCTGTTAAGAACTTTATTTCTGATTACCTTTGTATCGAGCAATGATGGTTTGAATGGTAATGGTAATATTTACCTTCTCATTTGGCAGATCAATAAAGGAAAACCTGAACTACCTGTCTCCACTTGCTATCCTCTACATTTATAGGATCCAGATCAGGCCGAAAATGGAGTACCATTGCCATAGTTAGGCAGGAGCTACCAAGATCTCACTTTCCAGTCTTGATAAAGTTCGAAAGCATCTCCAAGTCCTCATTGGAAAAGAATTATTTTTCACTCTCCAACCTCTCTCTCACAGGTAAAATGTGGCAAGTCACTCACTCTTCTATTGCTACAATCATGGAAAGTGCTTGGACAAACTACATTCCTTGGTTCCGCTAGGTCTTACCTTCATGGCTAGGACCCACCATGCCGCCTACATAGTAATAAACTACCCACATTTCCTCCATATTGTATTGGTGAGAAGTAAGTAACAGCTTCTTAATGCAAATCACTGCCCTGTGGAACAGACTCCCAAGAGGATCTTTCCTCAATCACTACAATCTTAACCTGTTCAAGTCTAGCATTAACCATTATCTTCCCCTCCTATCCATATAAATTACACCTTAATGTAACACTCTACCTTGAGTGACCCCCGGCCTTTGTACAGGAGTGAACCTTACTGTAAAAAAAAAAAAATCTTGTATGATAATATCACATGAAATTTTGAACTCTTCCATTTCTGGATATTATGTCATCTATTAAACAAGAAAAAAAAACTGTTGAGTGTTCAGACACTTCCAGACAGATGAGGAAATGGAAAGTATATACTGGCCAAACTTTTCATGATTAAAACATTAAAAATGAGACTATTAAATTGAATCTGGATGTGTAGGTTGTGTAATGGTTAATGACTTTGAATGAGAAATCAGCAAGCTGAGTTTTAATTCCAATAGAGTTAATTATACTTACTTTTGCACAAATACCCTTGGGGAAGGTAATAATCCAGCTCTTCTTTGCCTAGTTATGGGTTAATTAGCAAGGCAGTCTGGACTCTCTAGCCATAGTTGGCAATTAATTTAGATGTAGGATGAGTTTGAATTCATAACTATATTTAAGCCCTGGCAATACACATACAATTCAACCAGGGAAAAGATCATGCAGGTTGTAATGACTCTATGATCTTGACTGTAGTTAATAAGGTAGGTCGTAGGTGGCCTAAATAATCTATGCAATAATGACAATACTTCCCCTTTGAACTTTAGGCAATGCCAAAGCCCTTGACCTCTATTCACAAACTGGATAGATTCCTGCAAATTGTTTGAAAGTATCTAATAAATGCTTTACAGTGTGACTTTATTTCAACTTGTGATTATTACAATATGACTTTATTTCTGATACAGTGTTAACTGTTGATACTGATAAACTGATTTTATTATTCAACTCAATTTCTTTCACAATAAAATTGGTATTAATTGACTGGTATTCATACAATTTTCAGGATATGCTTAGACTTATATGGTAAATATACAATGTAAAAGTCAATTTAAAATGTCTTAATTCGAAATAACTTTAGTAACTTTTTTGCTAATGTGTGACATTTTTTTTATGTAACTTGATGGTTGTTCATCATATAAATAAATATCTAAAATTATAATTATTAACATTTATTTTTTAAATTCAAATATATAAAGATTGCCATGGGGTTTAAGAAAGATATAACCTCAAGAAAGAAACAAGATTTTGTAAAGTTACTGAGTGATGGGAACACAACTTTGGAAATTGTGGAAACTTTTGGACAATCAAAAGAGAAATGGAAAATTATGGCAAGACAAGAAGAAATAATGGTTTTAAGAGTTCTACAAAAAGAGATCTAATAATATGCAAGAATAGTGAACAGACCATCAAGAAAAGTCAAAATTTGAAGTGTCTGATGCTATGAATGTAAATAGAGAGAAAAGATGTAGAATGTTGAGAACAGTAATGATGAATTTACTACATACAACACGTGAAAACATGTGCCTGCCTTCATCAGTCACCAACTAGGAGAGGTAGCACAGTTTTGGTGGCTAAGGTGGTACTGCCACCCCTGGTGCTACCAGACAGGGTATTGCTTTTTGGTGTAGATATGTCTATGTGATTTTTATGCACATGCAAGTCAGTTTTTCCAATGTTGTGTTTAAGCTTTTGATCATTAAACAAAACACAACATTTTTGTAGTGACCATTATCAGTGATGTATAATGGAAGATAAACAAGATGTGTTTCACGTCAAAAGTAGCATTGTATTGTGAGCACAGTTTTAATTAATTTGACCAGATCCAACTTGATGCCTGTTGAACTATGGTCTTGAGATGATGTGAAGCAGTCTTTAGACACAGGAAAGCTATGTTGGATTGCCCTGATTACTAGGTTAAAGGTTAGGTTCTTTACAGAAATAGATAACTTGACTAAGAAGATAACAGGGATGAGGTGGACAGTTAGTAATGGAGGTCATATAATTATAAGGTGCTTCTTGAGTTGTGCTTTTAACAACCAAGAAGCTTCTAATTAAAGATTATATTCATGCAAGACAATGTTCCTTTGCATGCTGCTAAACTGATCATTGCTCAACTTGACAAAAATATTTTTTAAAATGCCAAATTAATGCAATGCTCCCTCCAAATTGTAAAATTATCAAACTAATAGAAAACTTGTGGGTCATCATTCAAAGAGAGGTATATGAGAATGGAATGATAAAAGTACCTGAAAATAATGTTAAAGTTCAAACAGTAGAAAAGGTAACAAATCTTGTCTGAATATATCTTGCCATCAAAAGTAGCATTGTTAAAGGTTAGGTTCTTTACAGAAATAGATAACCTGACTAAAGATAATAGGGATGAGGTGGAGGACTAGTAATAGAGGTTGTATAATTATAAGGTGCTTCAGTTGTGCTTTTAACAACCAAGAAGCTTCTGAGTAAAGATTATATTCATGCAAGACTATCTATCCAGTTTGTAAATAGAGGTCAGAGGCTTTGGCATTGGATGGAGCATTGCATTAATTTGGTATTTTTTTAAATATTGTCTGTTGGCGCCAGGGGTGGCAGTACCACCTTAACCACCAAAACTGTGTTACCTCTCCTAGTCAGTGGCTGATGAAGGCAGGCACATGCTTTCACATGTTGTATATAGTAAATTCATCATGAAAATTACTATTCTCAAAATTTTACATCTTTTCTCTCTATTTTCATTCATGACATCAAGTACTTGAAATTTTGATTTTTTCTTGATGTTCTGTTCATTATTCTTTCTTATTATTAGATCTCTTTTTGTAGCACTCATATATCAAGATGTTAACATTCTACATTTACAAATGTAACATTCACTTGTGCATTGAATATTGCTGGCATATATGATCTGGTGCTCTGCTCTATATCTTGAGATTTTTGACAAAATTTAAAGGAGAGTCTGCATTGTTATTGAGCCTGACCTGGCATCTCTACTTCAGTCACTTTCACACCACTATGACAGGACCATCCTGAGTATGACAAAAACTACATCCATGTTCTGGGTAAGACAATAAACTATGTGCAACAGCAACGACTCTGATCAGGAGCTTTTAGGGAGCATAGAATCAGCTATTAATTGCTGGTGTTCCCAGGTCCACCCTGACCCGGGTTGGTAGCACTTGTTAGGGTCCCAGCTATGGGTAAAATAGTTAACCCCCCTCCCAAACTGGGGTCAAAACACTATGAAAGTGTAAAAATAGGTTTTAATACCAGAAATACTTTACAAAAAATTATTACCAGCAATATATTTAAAAAAAGTATTATCAGCTATACATTTTTGAAAAACAAATATTACCAAAAAGGAAAATTATTACCAGAAATAAATTTTTGGAAAAAAATATTACCAATGAAAATTTTGTCATCATTAAATAACCCAATGAGGTTGATAGGCTGTAAACCAAACCAAACCAATATGACGGCTACTTTCTGTTTTTTCTATAAATATTTTCATGGCAACTGTTCTCTTTGGTACCTCGATCACATGAATTTAAGAGTACTACTAGATTGGCAATTAGGTCTCACCATTTTACTGTTGAACTAGCTAGATGTAACTGTATATTCTATTCTAATAGTTTCTTTTCTTGCACTTCTTGCCTGTAAAACTCTCTTCTAATTTCTTGCTTCCCTTCAAAAGTTTAAATGCAATATCAGTCACCATGAGTCTTCCTGGATCCTGTTCTTTTATTGTCCTTTCTCCTCATTAAAGTCTTCTCATTCTCTTTCACTCCCAGTAAATTCTTGCATATTAGTGGCACTATTGCCATGCTTTGTGTGAAATGATTAAAAAAATAAATAAATGGTTAACAATGACAAATATCAAGGAGCTGATATAACATGCTTTAATCAAATGTATGTTTCTACATAAATAAAAATTTATTTGGTGCATTGTCTGTATTATATAAGCCAACATCCCAAAAGTAATATTATGAACTAAAGCTTACATGATCAATACATACATCAATACATCCTGAACATTTTACCTGTTTTCTGGTGGCTTGGCTTCAGTCACTTTCTCACCACCAAAGGTTGCCTCTCTGTGTCTTTTCTATAAATAATTTCATGGTAATTGTTTGGATGAGATCTCTGCTATGGTACTTAGACTTTTTGAATTTAAGCACTGTACTGACTGGTGTTAATATTTCATCAATCTAGATGTAGCCATAAATTCTTTTCACACACTTCTCAATTGTGGAACTCCCTTCCAGCTCCTTGCTTTTCAACCAACTTTAATCTGCAAACATTTAATCGCTATCTACTGTCCTACTGATTACTCTTTCCTCTTCCTGCTCATTATTAATGTTTCTGTTCCTAATTCTTCCACACCCTGTAACTCCTTGTGTCTTAGTGGCTTTACTGCCTTGCATGGGGTGATAATGATTTTTAAAAAAATTAGTTATCAAATTCTAAATTTATTATGAAAAGAGTGACATTCATAATAAAATTTAATATAATTTAAAGAAAAATAAAAAATTAGTTCACACAAAAATTATTTCATTTCTTTTGTTGGTTATAAAAAAAAAGATTGCTGTTATTTTTATATTTCTTCATTGGTATTTTCTTTCACCTATAAAGTTTATTGATTTATTTGTTTCTAACACATATTTATATCTTTTCATGCCTTTACATTTTCTGCAGGTTTGACACTCAGTTTTAACAATTTACATTGCTACTACTCACCAAGCGGATAAAGGAAAGTAAAAACTAATTTCTAATTATAGCAAATACAGCATGTCTTAGAAATTTATTTACACCACAGAAAATTTGTAACAGAAATGTTTTTAAGGAGTTGTACAAGGAAGTCTAGAGAGAACATCAACAGAAATGTTATATTAAAAGTAACAAGGATAAAGCTATAATCTATATCCCTATAATTTTTCTCTGAATATCCGAGATGTAACATTATGTATACATCGACTCATTAGGACCAGTTTCCTCATTTAGTTCCTTGGAAGTCATGAGTTCAGTCCTTTGGTCAGGTAGTGCAGAAATAAATTCTGGCTGACTAGAAAGTCAGATCAACATGATAAAGACAGAATTAATGAGTTCTGAAAATTCCCTTGGAAGGACACTGAATGTGACAGGTATAGGAATGAGACCAGCATCACTCAGTAGATTAAATAAAGGATTCCATTTGACATTACCCATTAAGGACAGTGAATGTGACAGGTATAGGAATGAGAACAGCATACCCCCCCTCCCTACAGGTCATTTCATTCAACATTCTCAAAAGGCTACCACATGCAACAGACACCTGAAGAATCAATATATAATATTAATTCCTGTAATAATGAAAATACTTCATTTTAGGACATCAGATGATAACATTGTAGCTAAAGACAAAAGAATGAGTCTATTATCAAATAATAGAAAACTGAATGACTAAGTGAAACCTCATTCTGACAAGAAAAGAAACAGATTTAAGTATATTTATATATAGTTATATCTACAAAAGAGATACATATAGCACCCAACATGTTTTAAACACAACTTTACAGAATTAAATAAAATAAACAGGTTGAAATTTTATGAAACATTTGTTCTATAGGAATAAAATAAAATTTTGACTGTGAAAAATGTATCCTTTTCATTCACAGCAGAGTCCAAGGGTCTAAGTTTCTGAAACAAGAAAAATACCTCTTAAATGACCATCAGCAGAGGAACGGCTTTCATTGGAGTCAACCAAATTAGATATTAGATAAAGGAAAAGATGAGTAAGTTAATTCTTGAAGGATGGGTTGGCAGGTGCTAGTCACTTGCTATTAGCCTTGTTTTTGTACCCACTCATCTGTATCAGGGCCTAAACTTCAACAAAAATGAACACAAAAAAAATTAAAAGATTTAAAACTTACCCTTAAATGGCAGGGAAAATTTATATGGTCATGCATGCCAAATGGTTAAAAACAAAAAAAAATATTTTTAAATGGTATTTTTATGCTTCTTTTCATTTTAATTATATACAAAAACTGCAAAAATGATAGTTTAACTCTTTTTAGGTTATAAAAATAAAGAAAGGAAATAAGATGTATATTATGTTCCTAAATTTAATATTTTCTAAACACAAAACACTCATTCAAGCATTCCCTGCACAATGGAGATGTGCATCTATGCACCAAGTTGTCACCATTTTTCACCTCTTTTCTATCTTTGGCTTGTTCTTCCAGCTTTATTTTTAGGAAAATACTCCAAGAAATAATGTAACCTCAACCCTAGTAAATAATAACCTTGTGAATTTCTGTCTATATTTCTGAAATGAGGTATTGTAATTATTTACAATATTTATATTGTTCAGACTGTTGAACTCATCTTTGTTGCCATATTCTTCAGGTGATTGGAATTTCAAACTGAACCCTTTATTTCATCTAGGGTAGATTGTTCTAGTTCCACATGCTATGCCTCTCAGTTATCTTCCTTTAACTCAACACTCCAAGATTTTGTTCACCACTGCAGTAGCAAGGTAATGAACTCGCACTGGATCCAACCAACGTTTTAATCAACTGGGCCATTATATCCTTGAGAACATCAGTGTATGAATTTTTGGGAGTTATAAACTTAATGTCTCAGTTCCATTTTTAACAGAGCTCATATTGGGATTTTTGTTGTTGTTATTACTTTTCTCAAGCACTTTGTATTACTGGTTCCCATATTGTATTCATTTCTATGCTTGGCTGGCTTAGAAGATTTTTGTGGCCTAGCATATGTGCTGATTCCTTAAGTTTTCATATTTTCTAATGATGATCTCTGTCTATTATTTCAACATCATCCCACAGGGGGTGGAGGCGATGATACACATTTTTCCTTCATATGTGGTCAGCTATGCCTGATTTTTCTATTTCCCGTCATGTTTCTCTTTACGATGTTCTTACAATCTTACCTTAAGATTCTTTATAATTCTTACTACAGCTGCACAGGATGATGTATACACAGTCCTTAGTCATACTCTCCTCTATTGATCATCTTACTCAGATGAGGTATCTGCAAAGTGTTGAACCACTTTTGAAGGTTGTCCTGATATTATGTGGACCACAGATCTTTCATATTTTTTTGTTAATCTCTTCACATAGGGTAGGCAGACCGAAGCGGTTTTCTGGGTGTTGTTATATTCTTGTACGATTCTGTCCCAGTTTGTCAGAGCTGCTGCCATATACCCAAGGTAGTTTTACATTATATGGTACTGCTTATACTGACCATGTCTTGTTCATATGTCTCTGGGTCGCCACATAACTTTTGTAAGCATTTCACAATCTGTTTCTTTACACTGTGGGAGTTGAAGTTGAGGTATTGTCCGGTGAATATTAGCTTGTGGTATATGGATTTCTTGAACCCATGCTCTGTTCAAGATATTAGTACATCCAGGAATGCAAGTTTGTTGTTTTCTCTCTCCATTGTGAACTGTATCAATGATCTTATTGAGTTCACATCGTCCAGTAGTAGCTGAACCTCTTCCTGATGTGGCCAGTATATGAAGGTGTCATTTTTATATCTCAGTCATAGTGATGTGAATTCTTATGCCATTTCTTCAAAGTATTCCGTATATATTTGCTATTGCTGGCAATAATAGTGAGCCTATTGCTAAGCCTTCATCTTGTTGATATATGTCTGATCACATTCCAAAGTGTATTGTTTGTGTACAGAAAGTCAGCATCTCTATCAATTTATCTATTGGTATACTGGTCCATTCTCCTAGAGATGATTCCAAGGCCAGTCTGTCCCTCACTACTGATAGTGCCTCCTCCATGTGTATCTTGGTGAACAGACTCACTATGTCCAAGTTGGATTGGATGGGATTATTTTCATGAAGTGGGTGGAGTTTTGGAAGATGAGGACAACAGTCCAAACAATATAAATAGTGTAAATAATTTCTTCATGAACTGTTGAGTTGTCAATTAATCATTTATTCATGAATGAATGATGTTCGTATCATTGGAGTAAGTTTAAAACATCAATTGATGATATCCACTGATTTTCAATGAAGAATCTATTGATGATGCTTGCCATTTATGTATTAACGACTGATAAACAAGACATGAATAATGGTCTTATGCTGTCTGAATTTCTTAGATAAAGAATTTTTTTATATTTTCTTTATTAATATCGAACTGATTTTTCTTTCATCTTAATTTTGCTTTTTTATCATAACACTAAGACATTCCACAACCATTTTTTAAGCAAGTAGCATAGATTAGAAATAAAATGGTATCCTTTACCAAGATTTGAACATACAGTCCACAAGACCATTTAACGGGGGTGTTGCCTTTACTGATTCAATTGGTTAAACCAACAAGGAAAATAGAATCAATTCTTGTTACATAGATTTTCCTTCTTTTATCTGATTTTCCACACCATCTTATTTGTTTACTATCTAGTCACTTTTTTGTCTTAATTTCTGGGATTAGGAGCTGTCATTATTTATATTACTTTCATTTGTACTAATGTCCACATATTTGTTGTTTTGAAATTTTCATCTGTTCTGCCTTTTGGCCTCCTTCAGCTGTCTATTAATTCAGGTAAAGTTCAGGGAATTTTGAATTGAATCCTTTATTAATTTTGTCTTGAAGAAATTCAAGTTGTCCAAAATTCATTACTCCACACATTTTCTACTAGTATATTCATCACTTTTTTTATTTAGTACAACACTTGTCTAAGATTCCTCCTTTTTATCATTGTTGTCTTCATTGCTTTTACTGTTTCTTATTTTTATCAGAATGCATGTTCTGAGGTTTTCACATATATTATATCATTATTTCATGTAAGTTTTCCCAACACTTTCATTGCCTTATTTACATGTGGACTATTTCCCTCATCTTTATTATTATCACCACAATATTTTGTCCGTTGTGCCTTCTGGTCTTCATCAGGTGTTTGTCAATGTGAGGTAACCTTTAATAAACTTCAGACTGAACCCTTTATTTAATCTATGGTGGTAGATTGTTCTTGTTCTGCTGTCCATGTCTAGGGTTATCTCATCTAATCGAGTTTGTAATTAGTAATGCTCAGTTGTTGTTCATGCTCTTTCCACTGAGTCCAACTACACACAAATATGTCACCAAAGCTTTAATTTGATAGTCTATTGCCCTTTGGGATAATTATAATTGGAGAACTTGGAGACTTAAACCTAACCCAACTGCTAATGAGTGCTGCTTCTATGAGTGCTTGATTGAATTCTACTTCAAGGCTTTTTTTCTTATTTTGTTTTTGCTTTTTATCATATTCAGTTTGCTCAAAGTTCTATGATTAAATATTTCTATTATTCCAAACATTCTTTTTAAAAGTACGTTAATATTTTTTTGAATTAAGTACAACTGTTGTTTGAGGCTATACAATGAAATATTTTTCTTAATTTTGTTATTCCCCCAACCGCTGTCTTCATTTTTTTTATCAGAATGCATTGTCTGATGTAAGATGAATTGTTATTCTATATATGTTTTACAAGTTTTTCAACACCTTTATTGCTTTTCATCATATTGTATTTTTCTTTGCTTTTCAAATTGTAGGAATTCAGAAGAAAAAATTCAAACTCTTATCACACAGATGGTAAGACTTTATGTAATGTAAAAAAAAAGAATAATGAAAGTACTTTATCATAAAACTCTGAACAAATTAAAATATGACCTTTTTTATACTAAAGTTCACTAAGGCTCAAAAGTCACTCAGAGGTTTATTGAATAGAGTATGTAGCATGAATGAAAGAGAAGGTGGTAGACAGTGAAGATTATGGGAATAAGGAGAATAGATAATGACTGATTTTTGACTTGAAGAAGTTGAGAGTTTAGTGTTCAGGTAAGTATCTATGCAGAAATCTGTTCTACAAACAAGTTCTTAGAGAAAAATCTGAGGGGACATTTCTTTGTTACATTTGGAATACAGGGGAAATGAGGGTGACGTGACTCCCTGGAAGTAATATGACATGTCCTAATTGTAAAGATCTGAATAGGTGGAATTAAAGAATGGTGTGTATCTGAACATTTGCCATGGAAATAGTGAGAGTAGTGACAGGCTTGTGATTTTGCATTTGTAGAGGAAAGAGGTTGGAAAATAAGTCATCACTCACAAGATTGTATAAATGATTTTGAACTCTGTCAAGGCTGAAAAGTAAGAATTGAGATACTGCAACCCAGATATGGCAGCATGTTAAGATAGAAGTCCAAATGCAAAATGAATAACCCAACTGTCCAATGAACACAATACTATTTGCAATAGAAAGAAAGAGGGTAAAAAATTAAATGGTATCAGGCAAGCAAGCAAACAATATAAATAAAGTAAATTCACAGGTAAGAAAGCAAAAATGTTTACGAACCATGAATTAGCATCTATGCAGAAAAGCTAGGTCAGACAAGTAAATCCAATGATCTTCCATATAGACAAGGTAGATCTGGACTGAGTCAAGTTGTAAATTAACCTATTTTACTAACAATGAAAAGTATCCCAGCATAGATTTTGTGGATTTTTTCCTATAAAAGGGGAGGAGGAAAACAATTGTAGCCATTCCCACAGATTGGAAATCAACTCAGCAATAATCCATGATGATAACAATTAAGTAACTAACAATAAGATATGGGATGTCAGATTAAACACATTTAGATTAAAATCAGAGATAAGATAACTCTGTTAACCAATGAGGTATCCTGCATATTATAGGCATTGCCACATAGCATAGAAAGCTCCTGTTTTTCTGAATCTATTTCTTTGTTTACTACTATTGAAATTGGCTAAGGAATATATTTACAAAAGCATTGTGATGAAGAAAAAACACAAAGGTACTAGAACAAAATGAATGATAATAGACACAGGTTTAATTTCATGGGCACATAATGATGAAAGTGGGCTTGGTGAATTTGACACCCACAGGACATTGAAAACAAGACAGGCAAAGGGAAACATCAAACAAACTGCCTAACAAGCTTGTGTAAATTCATTACAGAATAGTGAGTGGGGGAATAGTAAAAAAACACACAATGCAAAAAGCTGCAAAAAATAGGAAGTTGTGGAGAGCCACGACTGTTCACGTTCTGAAGGAACGCAGCACATCGGAGACTATAGAATTTTCAGCAGAATAAGTTAAATACATGACAATGAAACTTGGATTTGAAATGACTTTGTAACCAAGATAATATAGGTGTTGCAACATGATATTACAAGTTTCTGTGGTATATGATGTGAGTGCAAGTTTTGTTTGAAGGTATCTTTTGTTCTGAATTGCTACAACTTAATTTGAAAGCTGAAGAATATATTGTGCAAAAGCATTGTGATAAGAAGCAATAAAAAGATACAGATTCTATAAAATGTATGGAATAAAGAATAAAGGAATTTTTAAAAGGTTTCAAGACTAGTCAACTTGGAGTCATACAGTGGATAACAGGGTGTAGCTGTTTTGTTGATAAGGTTAAGCAATGAAGGAGAAATGATTATAAATCTTTGATTTGGTGAGAACGACAAAGAAAGAGAAAACATAGAATGAGAGAGATTATCAAAGGAAACCAGAAAGAAATGGAATGCCATGAAAAATAAACAACAAATCAAGAAACTGAATAACTGAAAGAAGGAAAAGTTAGCACAAAATCTCAGTAAGAAGTCTTTGAATTCTTAGCAACAATGTTTGGTAAGACTTATTTTCATACATAGGAGTGTGCATGTGGATGTGTTTTTGAAATAAAGAAATGGAAAGAACAGATAAGATACATGAAATGTAGAACATAAACATTCATATATGAAACAGACGTTACTGGTTTGGTTTCAACATATGTCTGGAGATATCTTTGATTTATACACACACACACACACACACACAATATTGATATTAAAAGTTCACAGTTCCAGTTTTTGTATAATGTTAGTGAATCAATCTTTTAGGCTTATTCAAAGACTTCAAGCATTGTATTTTGTACAATCTTAGGGAAATCATAGAATTGTCTTTGAAGTTTATTCTGCCTTTCACTACTACAGCAAATGTTCAGAAGGTTATATTCCATACTGCCACCAGCTCAAAAATACACACAGTTAGGATGAGTTATGCTGTGCTCACAGTCACAAACCATACCCATTCCCTTCGTGTTTCTTTGCTAAAAAGCAAGTTCCACTCATCTACTTCTCCAGAAAACTCCCAAAGAGAGTGCTTCCTTGACAACTATAATCTTAGTCTTTTTAAATTCAGGATCAAACAATATCTATCCTAATGATACTTATAATATTCTCTTACTTCCCACTTTATAATTCTACTCAGTAACTTTCTCCATTGAGTTACCTTTAGGCCTAGTTTTGGGTGAATTATCAATAAATAAAATTAATTTTATTGCTTGTGTATGCACTTTAAGAACTACTTGCTGAAAAGAAATAATTTTACATAAAAGTGGTGAAAATCCCAATTGAATATAAAATGAATATTTAATAAAAATTTACTTTTCATATTTAATTTGTAAAAATAGCAACAGAATCTCATTGATTATTTTGGTAATGACCAACCAGGTACAATCTCCTGTTGGGAATGGTTTGTGAAATTTTTCAAAAAATGAATGAAGTTAAAAATTCTGTAAACTGGTGAATTGGAAGAACCTCTGAAGTAACATGCAGTAGAAATAAACTGTAAACTTGTAGGAAAATTCGAGACAATCCTTTTAATTATTTACATTATTCGGACTATTGTCCTCATCTTTGTCGCCATATTTATCACAACGTTTCGGCCGTTATATGCTCCGGCCTTCTTCAGGTGGTTGGAATTTCGAACTGAACCCTTTATTTCGCTCACTGGGGTAGACTGTCCTCAAGGACACATGGCACAGTGGATAAAAGCATTGGTTAGATCCAGTGACAGGACCCAAAGAGTGTGAGTTCAATACCCGGTTAAGGCAGTGGAGTACTTCCAGAAGGAAATTAGCAGGAGATAACTGATAACTGACATCCATCAAACATGGCACGTGGAACTAGAACAGTCTACCCCAGTGAGCGAAATAAAGGGTTCAAGTCGACATTCCAACCACCTGAAGAAGGCCAGAGCGTACAACGGCCGAAACGTTGTGATAAATATGGCGACAAAGATGAGGACAATAGTCCGAATAATGTAAATAATGTACATAATACCTCATCTCAGAAATATAGACAATCCTTTTAATGTTTTTGAATGACATACTGGGACAAAACATATCCTTTCTAGTTAAGGATGGTGACTGCTAACCTTGCTGCATGACAATGGCTGTCCTCATGTTCAAGTGTGATACAAAACAAAACGAAAACAGATGGGGTTGGAAATTGTTACACATATGGTGCATTCTACAGACTTTCAGACTTTCATATGTTTTGTATGATGCAACACATCTTGTTTATTAATTTTAGGTTGATGCAAAGTTTCCAAGCATCATATTTTGCACAGTGTTAGAGAAATCTTAGAATTCTCTTTGAAATTTACTCAACATTTTTTTGTTCGTGTATGCATACGATTTATGAACTATTTACTAAATTTTGGTGAAAATCATGGTTGAATATAAAATGCATGTTCAACAAAATTTACTGTTCATATTTAATTTGAAACAGATTCAGTGAAATTCATTATTGAAGTATTGGCTAATAATGAAGGTGCAGGCTTCTGTTGGGAATGGGTTGTGAAGTTTTCAAAGAGCAAAATATTTTGGAAGAATTCAGAATTTGTAAACTGCTGAATTGAAAGAATCTCTGCAGGAAAATTCTAGATGATTCTGTCAATGCTTTTGAAAGGTAAAAAAATACTTTTTCTGATAAGGACATTGATTGCTGACATTGCAGCATGAAGTTGAAAGTTCAGCTGCTCTTATAAATATTCAACACTGTATCTAAAAAAAATCTTTAGTAGTTTAGTTATTGAACAGTTTATTAGATTTATTTGTTAAAGTAATAAGAAAGAAATGTAAAAAGAAATATAAATATTTTGTGCCTTGTGAGAAAATTAAAATCCCAAATTTAAATTTGTTCTTTTCTTTTTAATCATTCAGTACCATTTAGTGTCCATTATTTAGTTTGGAACCTTATTTACACATTGAAAATATGTTGAAGTAAAGAAAAAAAAATGAGATCAAACAAAGATAAAGAATAATCATTTTAACAAATATGAAGACATTTCTTTGGAAAGAACTTTCTTATTACAAATAAAGATTTGGACTCAAGACATTTTGTAAAAACTATCACATAATTCCAATGAACTCTGATTGGATCAGAAAACCTGAACAGAATCCGAAGACTACAAATTAATGATTTTCTTTTTATTGATCAATAGACCAGCAGATGAAACCTCTCATGAAATTATTTCTTTTGGCAGTTTGGAAAGTTTTGTTTTTTTTTTTTTTGCTGCATTGTTTTTTTTATTTTTGCTGATTAAGAAGCAAGAACTATTTTTAGTCATTGTCTTTGGCCTCAATTTTTATTTAACCAGCTTCTGATATTCCAATCGACACATTTCTCTTTAAATTGGGCAAAATGGATGTTAGAGAAGAGCATTTTCTCCAGTAATAAAATTTTAGTCTAGTGATGATAAGTAGTATTCATTTTACATAATAAACATTTATCATCATAGTATACTTCCATAACACTGCACTTAAATTCTCAAACATTTTAGATCAAAATTCTGTTAATTTTCTGGCATTATCTGTCAAAATCTCTTATATAAATACATAACATCAAAGCAATCAAAGAATTTTACCTGGTTTTCTTGTGCCAAAATGCAGCAAAACTGTTTTTTATTATGAAAGAAAAAATTGATTTCAATTTAATGATGAAATCTTAAAAGAATTCTTTAAAATTTTCAAATGTTGAGAAGATTTTTTTATTTTTTAAATAAATTTTCAAAAATACAAGATCCAAAAGCTATTTTAGATGGTTACTGAATAAGGTCATTGTATAGACAAAAGAAAAGGAAATGCAGATTATGAGGATATATAGGATAGATAATGGTTGACTCTAGACCAAGAGGTTATGATTGTAATGATTGGGGAAGCATCCACTCAGGAATGTGCCCCACATAATATCATTTCTCAGTAAGATGCGAGTGGGACTTTCTTTTTACCAATGGAATACAAAAGGGATAAGGATGATTCAATCTTGTGTATGTAGCATAGCTGGTTCTAACTGTAAAGGTCTGAACTGGTATACATAAGGAATGCTATGGAAATAACAACAGGTTAATGATAGGCTTGTGCCATTTCATCTTTTGAAAATGTCCTGAAAAGATTTAATATTCCTGACATCCCTTGTGAAGCTATGCACTTTGTGAGATGATGGTGCTATTACTGTAAATATTCTTGAAACCTATTTTCTAGAATACCTTTAAGTAATGTAATCACATGTTGTTGGGTGTCAATGATATTAACAAATTTTTAAATATTTGAAGATGACAGTAGGCAATAGAATCCATGTCACACCTATGAATATATTTTGTCTTCCCATAAAATTGGTGTTAACTTTTGAATTAAAAAAAGAAAAAACAAGAAAGAAATTTTCATATAAATGGAAGGGTTGAAACTGATTCATTGCCCACAGGTTCACATAAATTCTTTTGAACTCTGTCAGCTATTACTAAAACAAAGAATGCTGCAAAAAAAAAATTTGATTGTTTGAAATGGGGAGAATATACCATATGTTGATGCATTTTTTTGTATCACAGTTGAACATGAGGAATATCATGTTTGTTGTGAATATGGATTATCTCCCCCTTGATAATCCAACTATAAAAGCTATACATTTCCGTTTGTCAGGTAGACTAGTAGTAGCATTCTTAATTGAATAAACGATTACTAGACAGAATCTCTTGTCCTGTTTTCATTACAATGTTGCCTCTTAAATCATTAAATCAAAAATATCTAAAGAAAGTTAACATGAAACAAAAGAAACAAAAAGTAATATATTAGCAGCCTGATCTCCCTTCCTTATTGATAAGATATTCAAATGATCTGATAATAAAAGACATATTCATTTAGACGAGGTTGGTTTAATTTTAAGACCTATCAACTCTTGTTGCTTTATCTAATATCAAATGTTGTATGAGGCACCCAGGGAAGAAGTTAACCTCATTATGCATTACTCTACACAAAGGTACCTGCATGTTCATTTATTAAAATGAAGCAATGTTACTAAAGAACAGAATATTTCATTTGTAAGGACAATTAGATAGTGTGACTGATAAATATATATATATTGTTTGGTATTACTGAATATTTTTTTAAAAGAAGAAAAAAGAAAATATTTATTTCCTTTTAAAATAGTCTAAAACTAAAGAAAAATATCTTAACCATCAGAAGTGGCAAGTACCATGTGAGACAAAGCGAATTTGATTGAAATTTTTAATATTTAAATTTTAATTAATAATAAATTTAAATTAAATAATATAAAGAATAATCATTTTCATTTTAAATAATAATAATAATCTTCTATAAGGAGACAATAAATACAAATAGATAGAATTTGCAACTGTTAATAATAAGTCCATGAAAGTTAGCAAATTCAATTCCATTTATATGAAAATTTCTTTCTTGTTTTTTTTTTGTTTTTTTTAATTCAAAAGTTAACACCAATTTTGTGGGAAGACAAAATATATTCATAGGTGTGACATGGATTCTATTGTCTACTGTCATCTTCAAATATTTAAAAATTTGCTAATATCACTGACACCCAACAACATGTGAACCTGTGGGCAATGAATTATTTTCAACCTTTCATTCCATAGATGAAATGGCACAAGCCTATCATTAACATGTTGTTATTACTTAAAGGTATTCTAGAAAATAAGTTTCAAGAATATTTACAGTAATAGCACCATCATCTCACAAAGTGCATAGCTTCACAAGGAATGTCAAGAATATTAAATCTTTTCAAGACATTTTCAATTTTCCAAATAGTCCTCATCTAATCTTTGGCTAAGTGGATGTCCTATTTTTGTAATGGATTTCATAGCCAGGAACTTGAAAATATTAGGTGCTAGAGAATTTATGGTGGATAATCCAATTGTTAGTTTTTTTTTTATAATTTCAATAGATAATTGTAATCCTTTCAACACTTTCAAATAAACATTTGCATCTGTTCTTTGTATTTTGGGCTGCCAACTTGCATCCTCATGCATATTTTCTTACTTCACCTTGAAACCACTGTACAACTCAAAATCAATCAATTTCTTCATAGCAACTTCATAATAAGCCATTTTTAATAGGGCGATCATTTCTCAAATATTTTCTTGCTTTTAATTCACTATGCCAGATTCCTTTCATTCACTTCAGCTAACAGTACAACATGAACATGTACAACTTCCTCTACTGCTCAGCAAAAAATGACTCATCTAATTTGTGCCGCAAGAAAGTGAAAGTTGGAACATGTTTGGATGTGTTCAGGTATAAATGTTTGTTTGACTTATTACCCCAGTTCCATGTTATACATATTCCAAAACTGTCACACCTTGTATTCAGTCACCAATATATTCCCCATGAATTTCTGTAAGCTTCTGATACCTACTGCCTATAATGCATATTTCCTCATGCAAAAAGAAATTCATCTGAAAGATTCAATGTGTAAAAGTAAAAAGACCTCATTTTAAAAATTTAGAGAAAACATTAGGCACTGATATTTTCTTATGCTTCATTATTTTTCCTTTTATTACTATTTCTATGTCATATTCTATCATTTGTGTACCATATTTGTATATATTTGTATGTATCATATTCTCTATTCTTGTATTTTATTTCTTTTCATTATTTTCTACTTCTTCCTCCTCTTCTCACTCATCTTCAAAATCAGTTTTGGTCAATATATTGAAATAATATTTAAAAAATTGATAATTTTTATTTTCTTTTTTCACCTCATCAGAATTCCTTATGATTAAAACTTGGAAAATACTAAAATGAAAAAAAAAAAGAAAGATTTTTTTAGACACTTTTTACAGCATTTGACAGAATTTATATTTCTGACGGTCTTAAAAAGTATTGTTGTTGTTTTCATAAATTTTAATCCTTATTCTCTTCATCATATCCTATTTTGGTTAATATTTGGAAAATGTCATATAGCAAATAATCTTTAAAGATGTTGGCAGCATTTATTTTGCTGTTGTTTCTTATTTTTATTTAATTTCTTATCTTCAACATCATTAGTATGGCTATTGGTTATTACTTGGAAGATACAATACTGTTCTTAATACAAAATTGACAGCATTGAAATTCTTTTGTATCAATATCATTCATTCACCAAATCTTATTTTGCTTCTTGCATTTATAGTCACCTTCATTAGTGTCACCTTTGATCAAGATTTGGAAACTATCTTATTAGAAATAATGTTTTAAAAAATTAACTTATATTTATTTGTATTTACACCATATAACACACACACACACACATATATATATATATATATATATATATATATATATATATATATACACACACACTCAAATATAAGTAAATTTTTTACTATTACAGCCAACTTGCTTTATTGGCATAATGCGCATGAACAATTCCAATCCTTACTTCACCGTCATTCACTAGTTGACTACTTAAAGAGCATAAAATAATAGCTGGGGATAATACTCATATATATATATATATATATATATATATATATATATATATATATATATATATATATGCCCATCCATCTGTCTTCTCTCTCTCTCTCTCTCTCTCATTATCTTCTCTCTCTCTCTTTCATTCTTTCACTGTCTTACTCTCTTTCAATTTCTTTCACTCTAACTCTCTCTATCATATACATACATACAAATATATAGTGGTTAGAATGTTAGCATTCCAACCTTGAGACCCGAGTTCAAGACTGATCATGGATAATCTATCAAGATCACTTCTTGATAATATTGGCCTGGGGGAGTTGATCCCAGTGTATGGCATCGTTTTGAAGTGCCCAAAAAATATATCGCATGTTGATCTCTACCTTGCGAGTGAAACTGGATTGGCAAAAAATTTTAGCTGTTTATAGTTGTATTGACAGAAAGCCACAAGTCATTATGACTGAGGATTTGAGCATACTGGCTTTCTTCCACTGTTATTCATACAAGAGGATGCTCTCTCCTTTTCATCTCTCTCTCTCCCACTCAGAATGTATAACTAGAAGACTGCATAGTTGGCTCTGTGGGTCATGAAGAAACATAATGTGAGTGTGGTGTAATTGAAATTAGAAATTGAAGAGCCAAGTTTAAATTCCTGTCAAGTTCATTACATTCACTTAAATCCATCTCCCCTAAGCTATGAGTTAAATAGTAGTGAAGACTGTGATCTTTATCCTTGTTTGGCAACCAGTCTAGGAAAAGGACAACTCTTGATTTAAAACTTGAGGAGGTTGGTTTGGAGACCTTGTAGAACACTCTTTACACTGATTCTCTGTATTCTAAAAAGTGTGGGTGGTCCTGTCCAAGACATTGCTATTATAATCAAATAATATCTGTGAGTTGGCTGACATTTTGTTTCTGAGAACTGAGCTGCTGGAGCCTCTTAAGTAGAAGACAGTTATAGAGACTATTATTATTGTTATTATGTATGTGTGTGTGTGTGTGTGTGGATGTATATATATACATATATATATATATATAGAGAGAGAGAGAGAGAATAATAAAAAACGTTAACTGTTCAACTTAAATGTATATGCCCAGTTTCATCATATTGAACATCTTAGATACAAAGACTGCTCACCTTAAAAGTGTTACCGCCCATATATACCTTTTAGTACATCTTGTTTATTTTCTAAACATTTATATATATATATATATATATATATATATATATATATATATATTTATATATATACACTCACACATGCATATATTTGTCAGAATATTTATTTTTATATATTTACTGTATATATATATATATATATATATATATATATATATATATATATAAACCAATATATATTTATAAATCTGTATGAATATACTCATTGGCTCAAACTGATAATCACACACACACACACACACACACACACACATATATATATATATATATATATATATATATATATATATATATATGAGTGTGTGTATCTCCCAACCCTACCTAAGCATCAATCTACATCGTCCATTCTGACTCAATGCTGTTGATCAAGCTTCTTTCGTTGAACTTTGTTGACATTTTTCCTTGTATGAAACTCTTCTCACCATTAAAGCAGCTTTCAGAATGTATAAAAAATAAATGGGAAGGAAGCAGCCTCGACTGTCACCCTGAACTATACGCACAGTATATGATAGATTGCACCGTATGACCCCCAAGTCAGAAAGAAATATCACATTTTAGTGATACAATGTCTCTGTCTTTTCAGTGGTATTGAAAGCCAGCACAGGCCGGCCTTCAGTTGTATGATTTTAAATAATGAAAGTCATTTGAATACAAATATAAAACCAACCCAAAATTACAGTTAGTACAAGGCAATTCTCAGTGAATATAATTTAGTTTCAATCATTATAATATACTGATTTATTCAAACTGGTATCCTCATCATAGTTGTTAGTCATAATATTTTATCCATTGTAATATTTAATTTAGTAGGAGATACGGTGGAGTAATGGATAGCGACTTGGATTGAGGAACTAGAGAGCCGAGTTTGAATTCTAGTTGAACCCGTTGCATTCACTTACATGCTAATACCCTTGGGAAAGATAGGAATATTCTTCTTCTCCAGCTATGAGTAAATAGCAAGACAGACAATGTTCTATAGCCTTGGATGATAACAGGTCTACTGCAGAAAGAAATGGCAACCTACTGTGGGAACATATCTGCCTCGTCAGTCATGTATCGAAAGATACATGATCGCCTAAGTGTGTATCACGTATGACGCATAACTGACTGAATATTTAACTTTCTTTAGTTGTTGTATTTTTTATACTATAGTTCACTCAATACAAGCCCCAAAAGCCGCTCAAAGTAGAGGGTTAATTTGTGGTGTTGTATGAACATAAGAGAAGACAAGAAGTTGTAGAAGTCAAATGACTTACCTGCTAACATGGCTACCTTCTAGGGGCTAATTGTAAAGGCAAGTCATCTAATTCTGCCTCATTTATAGGAGAGTACCGAATGCAGCAGGTGGGTTAGTCCACTTTGGACCTGCCCAACACATTTGCATGAGCGGACTCTATTCACCCATATATCTCTCCATTAAATCACTCAAGGAAAATGCAACTTCAAATGACTACACCAGTCTCCTTGTGTGTTAGACCACTTGCAAGCTAACCAATATTCTACAGAAGTGCAGTTGATGTAGGAAAGATAACAGTTAACTCAAGGATTGAAGAACTGGATGTCTGTTTCTCAAAGCAGCAATTTTGGGGAAGAAGCTGTCCGAGTGGAACTTACTTCTTACTAATGTAATGTAAAGAGAAATGAGTGTGTACATGTCAGGGTTGGTGAAACCAAGGAATGTTTCTTGTCAGAACACTTGCCATGGAAATGAGGTTTCTTTTTTTTTAATCAATTCACCCCAAGTAAGCCAATAATGCCACTAAGATGCAAGGGGGTTACTGGGAGGGAAAGAGAATAAGAAGACTTTAGAAGGAATCAGAAACACAATTCTAAACAGGAAACCAGGGATAAACATCTACTCCTGTTCAAAAACTGAGGAAGAGTGTGAACCGGACAGTGGGTGAATTTATCTACTTATTGTTTGCAATGTTTTGTCTGTGGAAAAGGGGTTGTAGTTAGTTTCTTTTGGCTCGTAATAAAGTTCCCTAATTCATTTCCTTCAACTGACAGAGTAGTGTAAGTCAAACAATCCAACAACACATGTCTCCTGTTCATTACTTCAGTGGCACTGCTCTGCTGCACTTCAAGCACTTTTCATAGATTCAGAGACAAGTCAAATTTGCATAGGTTGAAAGATAATTTCACAAAAGAAGCCCTATTCTCCATGATCAAGCGTTCTTTTTTTTTCTTTTTTTTAAATATGCAACTTATACACCTGCCATTTTTGGTGGGGAATATTTTACAACCAAGACATGCCCAAATCCATTTTTTTGTTCAGGAGGTAATATGGTCAAAAGTTTTGGGACATAATTTCATATTGGGCTTTTTTTCCCCCTACACTGGTTTCTTGGTATTTACCACTATTCTCTCCCCTGTATCTATTTTGTCATTCAGTCCTCCTATCACAACTGTACATATAGGATGATGTACCCTGACAGAAGTTCTCTCTCATTTCCACAATCGTCTACTTATAATCATGAGTCACCAATCATTTGCCTGGATGATAAATATACTAGACATACAGGTACCTCAGAATGGAGCACTAACACACCCTCCTTGATTCCGTCCAACTATGCTAATATTATGTAAAGTTGCTAATGACCCAATTTCTTGTGAGACAACAAAGAAGAATGGTCTCTTTTAACGGAATGACGCACTCGCCTTCTCTCAAATCGAAGTCCTACATGCCAGACAAAGACAAACTCTCTTTCGTCAAGAATATAGCAAGTCCTGTTCACCATTTCTGCCATTTGACCCTGGTTCTGGTTCACTATGTCTACTACAGGTAAGCCATTTTCTCTAGTATTACAGGGGTTGTAGGATGGAAAATAATTCATCACCCACAAGGCCATATCAATGATTTTAAACTCTATCAAGACAGGCAAGTTAGGACTGGACAGCAACAGGCCAGATATGACAGCAATATTCCATTTTTGGCCTGATATGGTTCTTGTATAGATAGAGTTATAGATGATGTTGGGTGTCATATTTACTCAGATGGTATAATGAACTGAACATTTTTTCAGCATTCAATAATATCCTTGATAATTTAAAACTGAAAACCGGGATGTGTTGGGAAGGCTATTCTTGTTAAAGAGAATATCTTCTATGAGTTAATTTCTTTCTTTCTTAATAATCCTTTATGATGCCAATTCTATTTGTGTCACTGAGCCAGAGTAAATGAATTTCATTGCCTGTCTAAGGAAGTGAACACTAGATAAACAGTATATGCTTAACTGCATTCACGTGTAGCTATTAAGTCAATGTTTCCCCAACAAAATGGATCTACCTACTGGGTAAGACTGACCAATATTTACCTATAGACTCAACTATTTACAATAATCTGTAGGCACTGTGAAATAGTGAAAGTTGCTTTGTAAAAGCTAAAAGTATTTAGAAAAATAAGGTGAAATTTTCATTAGAATAAAAGAAAGATGTGCTGAACTGCTATGTGCTATCAATCCTCCTATACGACTGACAAATTCATTACCAATGAAGAAAAAACTTGAGACAACAGAGATGTGATTCTACAGAAGGATGCTGAGAATACCACAGACTGAACATGGGAGCAATGATAAAATTTTAAGGAAAATGGGAACTAAAATGGCAGTCTTCTTTAGAATAAAAAAAATGACAGTTGAAATTTCTGGGACACACAATGAGGAAAGAGGGCTTAGAAAATTTGACACTGACAGTAGATATTAAAGGCAAGAGGGGCAGTGAAAAACATCAATTAACATACCTAACCAGATTGTGGAAATGGATGGAACAACAGAGAATGGAAGGAATGATCAGATGACAAATATTGCAGAGAGCTAAAAAGAATAGAAAGCGCCATGATTGCCTACATCAAAAAAAAGGACATAGCATATAAAAAAAGTAAAAATGATTAAAAACAAATTTCAACATTAAATAACCCAAGTGTCAATATGTCATAAAATTACTCAACCCAACCCCTGTCCTTATCTCATATATTTTTAAAGTTTTGACTGTTGTACTCTCTGTCCCTCTTCAGGTATCTAATGAATTTAATAAACTTTTGGCATTTCCAAACCGAACCAAACCGCTTATTTCTTTAATTTATTATTTCTCCTTTCATTATTTATGTCAGATGATTGAGTTAAATAATCCCAGTGATGACACTGCATTTTCTTTTTACACTGAATTAGAATAACTTTCATTGCCTGTTCCATGGATTGAAACCATGGTGAGATGCATTTAACCAATCTTTTTATCCAAAAGTAGTGCAGTTTTGGAGCCTTAGGCTTGATGTCTGTTCATTCTCTATCAAAGGCACAAAATGATATTATCCACTTTATTTGCAATATGAGACTCTCTAAATATAAAAAAAAATATGTTGCTGATGACACACAGAATAGAAAGATAGTGATCAAAATATAATAAAATAATAAGCATAAAAGAATGAATGATGAGGCAACAAAAAAGTGCTGTCAAAAATTATGAAATGTTATGTGTGTGTGAGTGTGGCTATAAATATTCTCAGTGTAACTGTAGAGGTGACAAAATGAATAAAAAGAGAAGAGGAAAAACTATTCTTAGCAGATGTGTTTTGTCCTCTCAGGGACTTTATCAAAGCAATGTAGGATTTTTTTTTTTTTGCATATGTTTATACACAAAGGCATGGATGTCATTGGTTTATCAAGACTTTTAAATTTTAGATTCTTTATGAATGTTCATCAGGTGGTTGAGAGCTCAGTCAAAGCTTGTGAGGAAGAAGTGGAGGGCCATGACCCTTAATAAATTTTGTCTTTCTGTTATTTCTCCCAAACCCTGTTCTGCTATCCATTTGCTCAAGCCCATCAAGTATGTTATGTGCTGTTTTCCTCTGTCCCTCAATCTGTCCCATGAGTATCAGATTTTCCAAGCCCTCATTAAATGCTCCAAAAATTTCAACTGCCATTTCTTGGTGTTAAGTATAAATTTTCTTTTTGTTTCCATTTTCTCCAAAACCTTGTTATCGCTCACAGGTTCCGTCCAAGGCATCCACAACATCTTTCTGTAGAATCATATTTCTGTTGCTTCAAGTCTCTTCTTCATTTTTGAGCATTTGTTGCCATACAGGAGGACAGATATCACATCGCAGTCCAATACTCATTTCTTTGTTTCCAACAAAATTTTTCTGTCTCTTAATACTTTGCTTAGCTTTTGGAATGCGTCTTTGGCCATCCCAATACATCTTTGCATCTCAGTGTCACACTTTCCATCCTCTGTTAGAAAACTTCCCAGATATTTAAATTTCTGTAACTGCTTGATTTTAGTATCCCTGATTTGTAATTTGAATTTTGGGTTCATCCTTTTACTGATAACCATGCATTCTGTTTTCTGATAGTTTATGCTTAGTCTTTTCTTCTTGCTTTCCTTTGCTACCTTCTGTAAGCGGTTTTGTAGTTTGTTTCCTGTGTCATTTGTATATCTTATATATGTTAAGATTGTGGCAGCCAATAATGTATCCTGATAGAACTTAATTCTATCAGAATTGCCTTGCTGTATAAGTTGCCTAAGTCTAGTGAGAAGACACATTCTTGTCTCACACCCCTTTCTATTTTCATATATCTGCTGAACTCATTTTCTGTCCATATGCAGATGCTTTGCTGCCACTGTAGATTCTTGAGTATTCTAATATATTTCCCAAATATGTCAAGTTTACTGAGCAGTTCTAACAGATCTTTGTGGCATACTTTGTCAAATGCCTTTATGTAGTCTATAAAACATGAGTACACTTCCTTCTGCATTTCTATTGCTCTTTCTGATAACGTTCTGAGCATTCTTTGACAAATCCACACTGCTCTTATCCTATCTCAGGGCTATTCTGCTGCATGCAATTCGGATGATGAGTTTTGTTATATGGCTCCTTAGGCTTATTGATCAATGGTGTTCGCATTTGTTTGTGCCTGATTTCTTAGACAGGGCTATGAAAATAAATCTGCTTAGGTGTTTCAGTATGTCATTACTGTTATAGATTTCATTTATTATTTCTGTGATCTTGTCTATGCTGAAATTATCTAAGACTGCCAGCATCTCTATGACAATTCCATCTGGCCCTGCCACATTGTTTCTGTTCAATTTGGCCAGGACAGCTTCCACTTTGGTTTTTAATATTTACAGTCTCTCAATATTTCTGTATATTACCAGTTGTTCTCTTTCATTGTGGAAGAATTCTCCAATATATATTTGTTCCATTTCTGGAGTATTTTTTTCTTTTCTATTATCATTGTTCTGTCCTTGGACTTTATGCATCCTGTTGATGAGCATGTCTTTTGTCCTGTTAGTTTTCTTATTTTCTTCTGCATGTCTGCTTTATTTGTGATACTCATTCTTTCTATTTCTTCACATTTCTCATTGAGCCATTCTTCTTTAGCTTGTCTGCATTTGTTCCTTATTTCTTTGTGTAGTTTTCTGTTCAATGTCTTGGCAATGTTTTCTGTCTGCTTTGCTTCATGTTGAGAATATCATTTGTCATCCATTTGTTTTTTTGTCTCTGTCCATTTTCCTTTGGGATGATCTTGTTTGCTGATGTTAATAAAGCTTCTCTTAGTGTGTCCCAGTTTGAGTTTCTTTATTGTCTGTTATATCTTCTTTTTACACTGTCCATATATTTTCCCTTCAGGTTTTGGTTAATTAGGAGTCTGTTGTATTGCAATTTGGGTGCTGTGTTAGGCTTCTTCAGTTTTCTTCAGTTTTCATAGTTTCATTCTTAGTTTCCACAGTCGGCACTTGGATAGGTTTTGCAACTGAATTCCTGAATCTCTTATTGATGATTATGTAGTCACTTTGGATTTTCATTTCTCCTCCTGGGCTTTTCCATGTCCATAACCATTTTGGGTGTTCTTGGAATCAGGTGTTGGCTATTACCTGGTCATTTGCTATGCACCATTGGACCCTTTTTTCCCATGTTCCTTGTGTGTTCTTAGTCTGAATTTTCCAGCTATTTCACCAACCCTTTCCGTGCCTACTCTGGCATTTGGGTCACCTATGATAATTATAATTTCTTGCAATTTACACTGAGCCTTGGTGTTTTCTAGCATAAAGTAGAAAGTTTCGATTTCTTCTTCCATGCTATTATAACTGTGCATACACAGTTATAATAGGTTTGTTGAAAAGCTTGCCTTTCAGTTTAATTACAAGAATTCTTTCAGACACAGTGTCATAATTCAAAGTTTGGCATAAAGTAAAGTGAGCAATTAATATTCAAGAATGTTTTTTTTAAATGAATATTGTTTAGATTGTGATTAGATTGTTATGGTATAAGATGAATGTATATACAATAGATCATCAAAGGTATGAGGTGATGGATTTAAAAAATTTCTTTTGATTTTTTTCAATATATTTCTGGGTGTGTATGTTAGCTTGGGAAAGTAGTAATTCTTTTAGAAAAGGTGAGATTGGGGAAAAACCAGGGCATTGATTTATATTTTGATAAGATTCAATTGCAAATTCTTTTTATTCATATATATATATGTATATATATATATAGCATATGTTCTTTCAAGCATGTTTCATTGAATAATATAGATATATTATGTTTATTTTTATAATAATTCTTTCTAGCTCTCTAATTAGCTTCTTGATGTTAAGTTGAATTTCCTCAAGGGAGGTACCATGGTTTTTGTTAACTCAAGTACTTTTAATCTCGTCCACACTATGTTATAATTATTTTAAAATTTAAAACCTATCCATTGTAGCTTTTAAAAACACACACACACACACACACACACACATATATATATATATATATATGATGTCTTTTAATTATTTACAAAATTTAAAATTTATCAGTTGTAGTTATAGTGTTTCTTTTTTATTTTTGTTTTTAGCACATCCCTATATATATATATATATATATATATATATAATGTGTGTGTGTGTGTGTGTAGCCTATTAATTACTGATCAAAGTCAATGTTGATGGTAGCAAATGTAAAAATAAAAATGGTTGAATGATGTTGATAAAAAAAATGTCAAAATTTCTTAGAATGTTCGTTTACCATATGGTATCTTCCAAATATTGAATAAAAACAACCCTGCTGCTGCTGATGATAATAAGAACAATAATGTTGATAATGATAGAAAACAATATCCAAATGAAGGAATAAATGATAAAAGTAAAAAAAAATATATCAATGCTGTCAAAAATATTATTTCCAATATGATATCTTCCAAGTATTGATGAAAGGCTGATGAAAGAAGAAGATAATATTAAAAACAAAACCTAAACAAGAATAAATGATATATTTATATTACTTTTTAAAATTTTGAAAGTTTTATACAAAAGCAACATTATTAAAGATTTTCAAAAGGTTAGGTTGGAACTAATTACCAAATGTTATCAGAATTTGACATCTTACATATTTGATTAATACATGAATATTGTGGATACATTTTTGCACTAATCAAGGCCTCTTTCTAGCTCAATTCCTAGCATCTGCTAATCAAAACTTGCAATCTACTGTACCTGAAGAATACTTTAAAGTGAAAATTAAGACAGAATCAATTCACGTGTTAGTGTGTTAATTAAATCTGAACTGACAAAGTTATTCCCCTTTTAGTTTTATTTATATATTTTTTCTTTTTGTTTCAGCTGTGTCATTTTGCCCCAAGGTTTGTACAGATGGTCAGGGATTGTGTGCTGCTTTATTCAAGATATTTGTACTTTAAATAAAACCAAATAATCTGGAAGTGATCACATTCCATTAGCTTGTTCCGTGTGTTTGTCTCAGAATATTGGTTATCATTGCAATTCAATTCCACAAATTTTTCTTTGATCAAGTGGACATCCTTTCTTTCACACTTTCAAAGCAGGATTGCTTTATGACTTTAATGTAATCATTGAATAGATGATCAAAGTATGACCCCTAAAATTCTGAGTTATTAACTCAGGCTTACTCTTACACTGACCAACTAAGTTGATTGCCAAGTTCAGAGGAACTAAAATGACATAACATAACCCATTAGGGAAGATTACCACTTACTAATGCCACCATTGGGAATGGTATGATTAGCCATTTCCATATAGAAAACATTCAGCATTCATTGACTGAATTGTTAGCATTAATGCTGACTGAAATTACTGTATTTGACGGTATATAAGGCACACTTTTTTTTTACTAAAAATATCTTTTAAAATTTCTCTGTGTCTTATATGCCATATGTAGGTTTAAAATTTGTGATAGTCAGCCGAAAATAGCTCCCTGGTAACTTCTATTAGCTTAGACTTAAACATGAAGGAGCAATGGAACATGTGGATAGCAATGATTGATCACGACCTTACACTTACAGCAAGAATAAAAAGACCTAGCATTGCACAAGTTTGTGAATGGGTGAAGCAAGCTTAGGATAATATTAAACCAAAAATTGTGAAATCTTTTAAAAAGTGTGGCATTAACAATGCTCTCAATGGAATGAATGATAGTGCATTATTTAATGACGATGATAGTAGTATTGAAAATGAATATCAGAGTTTTGATAATGAAGACGATGAATTTTATAGATCTGAAGATGAATAAAATTTTAATGGTAACTGTACTGTTTTGCTCAGTTGTAATAATTGCTTGATTTTTATTTTGTTTTCTTACCTTTGGATATAATAAATTTTTTGTGGGCTCATGTTCTTTTTTCCTATTATTTTTTGTTTAATTGTAATCATGGCTTGTTTAACCAAAATAATACCTTATAAATATAGCCTAGGTTGTACCATTTATTAATAATTTATTAATTACTAATGTTTTCCCTGCTGAAATGGAGGTGTGTATTATACATCCGTGCATCTTATATGCTGTCAAATACAGTAATAAAAATCTCTTAAAACAGTTTTTTCCTCAAATAGATTTCTAAAATCCACTTATCACTCTTTCTAGTCGTGATGTTTAAGGAAGTCTGGAAATTAATCATCTTGATTATATCATTATTTTCCCTTCTAGTTACACATACTATCTATTTCACCTATCATTTTGTTCACACTCTCCTCCAGTCTTTTGAACAGGAGCAGAAGTTTATCCCTTGTTTCCTGTTTAGAATTCTGCTGCTTTCTAAAATCTACTTCAGATCTATACTCATAATATCTCTGCTTAAACTCTGAAATTTTATTTACTATTGTTTTTTTCCTCAGATAGGAGTAGATAGTTTTGCCAATTGTCCACTTCATATTCCTCCCCAGTCTCTTGAACAGGTTTATCCCTTGTTTTCTGTTTAGAATGGTTTTCAGGTTTATTTCTAAAGTTTTTTTTTTTAATTTGCTTTCACTCCCAGTAACCCCGTGCATCTTAGTGGTTTTATTGTCTTGCTTGGGGTGAATTGATTAAAAAAAATTAGTAGTTGCTGCTGTTGGAAGTCTTTAAGCCATATGTTATTTGTTAAATTTCTTTGTGATTGCATAGCACCAATCAATAAAATCTAATGAATGATTGTCTTCTTTAAGACCTAGAAGACAGCCCCAATATAACTATTGTAATCTGTTTAATTGTATCAGTGGTATTCACAAAATCTCTTAGTAAATCTGCTAATGTAACATTATTTATTACATTTTTATATTGTCCTTCTTCAGCGTGTCTGGACATTTGGCCAACAGACATTTCACTGAAAGGTACAAGTAAAAATAGTTAACAAGCAATACTTAAAGTATTTTAATTGAGTCAGTTATGTGCCATGCATGATAAACACTTAGGCCATCATGTATCTTTCTATATATGACTGACGAGGCAGTTTTTTTCCCACAGTAGGTTGCCATTTTCTTCTGCAGTAGACCAGTTGCCATACAAGGCTATAGAACCCGGTCTGTCCTGCTATTTATCCATAGCTGGAGAGAGAAGAAAAAGATTCATACCTTTCCCAAGAATATTAGCATGTAAGTGAATGTAATTCCAGTTGAATCCAACTGGAATTTGAACTCGGCTCTCTGATTTAGCAGTATTATAAGGTAGAATAGGACAAATAATTACCACTGAATTTCAAATGATTAAATTATTAAATCTAAATTTAAAGTTAAAAGTTTTCTTATTTCAATATTTGTTGATTGAAATTAGTTTTTTTTAAAATATTTGAGTGTATTTGGATAAAAAGTAGCACCTAATTATTTAAATTCATATTTAACAGTAAGATAAAAGCTAGTTCATCCCTTTAAGATAATGATCATTAAAAGTGAAATTGAAAGTCTTTCATATCATAAAGCTTAAGATTTTTGCTGTAGTAAAATGTGCTTTTTCTCAAAATACTTATCAATTTACAGTAATATTTGAAGTAAAATATGATACATACAGAATAGATTTAAAAGTCTGTCAAAAAAAATGAAAAATTATAAATTAATACAGTGAATAAATATAAATATATACAGCACATTACAATGTAAGTACACCACTACTTTTTCAGTTAAATGTCCATCAGCCAAATGACCATGTACCTCCTTCAGATATGCAAATCAGGCAATACAAATCTGTCACTGCAAAAACAAGTTTCATTTGTTTCCCAATAGTTGCTTTACTATATCAGATCATTCTACCAGTAACCTGACAGTAGTATATAAACTATGATCAAGGTAAGCCTTCAAGTAGAAGAACATTAGCTATAGTTTGAGATGGGCTCCACCATGTCTACATGCCCAAGACATGCTATGCATGAATGAATATCTCTCCAGCTGATTCTTTCTCTCATTTTTTTTCTTATTAAAGCTTTGGTTCATTGATTTAGTGACAGAGTAATTGTAAGTTCAATTCCTGGGATGTGTATTACAGACTTAGAATCAGTACTAAATTAGAACAAGATGCGATATCCCTAGACATGGACAGTGATATGAGAACAATCTACCCCCATAGATTAAATAAAGGGTTTAGTTCAAAATTTCCTGAAGGTAACTTAGGTCAACAGACACCTGAAGAAGACTAGAATGTACAATGGCTCAAAACATTGGGGTAAAAACAAAGCCAAGGACATTAGCCTGAATGGAAATAATAATTCCTCAATGCAGAAATGTAGACAGAAATGACAAAGATTTTTTTTTGGTACAAGTGTGAAACACCCAGTGAGAATCACATTCAGAACAGTAGTATTGGAGTAATAAATAAGGAGTAATAAAATGAGTAGTAAGGAGTAATAAATAAGGACAAGCTACAAGTGTAAAACACACAGTGAGAATCACATTCAGAACAGTAATATTGGTCTGTTGGACTTTCTCATTGTGTATTTATTGGTTTCAATCTGCTCAGGAATGACTATAAAACACTTTCCCCTCCCCTCCCCATTTTCTAGACAGAAGCACACAAATGCATGCTAGGATTTTTTCCTAGCCAATAAAATAGACAGGTTCTTGGTTTCATTTGACTCAGTCCCAGTCTGTCTTATCTTGAAGTCAGAATGCTACTTTCACTTGACTGAATTTAATCTTGTTTGTCAACCCCATTTCTTAGTTTGTGAACTTTCTGCCATATTACTGTTGCTTTGCCTTATTACTGTTAATTTACCTTGCATATATTGTTTGCATGCTTTATACTATATTTTGTCCTTTTCCTTGTTATTGTTTATTACAAACTTTGTCAATTCTGTTTGTTGAACAGTTCAGTTATTTATTTTGCATTTGACCATGGCTACTCCCACCACATTATTACACTATGAGAAGACCTTTATACTTTATGGTAAAAATAAGGTGGGTTAAGTTATTTAGTTATATCTCTGAACCTCTTAACCATCCTGAGGAAACATTTCAGAGAAAGGCAGAGGGAATTATATAAAAAAGATTAAAGGTCAGTAGGCTTGGCAGTCAATTGACAAAGTTTCAGTAATCACAAGGATATTGAATCAGATCTAAAGCGAATTATACACATGCAAGTCAAACAAAAGAGAACAAGTTCAAAAGCTGATCAGTATTTTTTACTCAAGCATAGCCACATGCTATTTGGTTAAAGGCCATAGAGATATTCTCATTGATTATATTTCCTTTCAACACTAGTTTAACCACTTAGACCTGGAGAAAAAACAAATAGAAGGGAAGAAACAACTTTAGTTTTATAAATATTCAATCAATTAAACTTCATCCAGCAGAAGAAATGGAATATATATTCCATAATTTTGAGATGAGATATTATTATATTGCATCTTTGGTATGACGATAAACTACGTCTGGCAGTAAGTTGCCTGATTGGAAGATTGGACGTTTTGAGGAGCATGGAACCACCTCATAATTGCTGTTGTTACTAGGTCCACTCTGATCCCAAGTGATAGCACTTGTTATGACTCCAGCTAAGGGCAAATAGTGAAACTCCAAACAAAAATCAACAGTACATTTTTATAATAAAATGACCAAAAATACATTTTTTATAGCAAAATAATAATCAATGCAAAACTAACATTATATAAAAATTCATTTTTATCACAAATTACCAACAATACATTTTATAATCTGCAAAATCTAAATTTCATACCTTACCTTTACTCCGTAAGTATAAAATTATGTACAAAATATCTGTAATTGAAAGCATAAAATTACATACAAAATATTTAGATTTCGGCATTAAATAACCCCGAGTGGTTGATATGCTGCTAAACAAAATCAACCAACCAACATGAAAGAACTCTTTCATGATATTAATCTATATAATATCCTACAATTTCTTAAAGAAATTAAACTGTATTCCAAAATATAACTTCAACAAAACTACAATTTAGTATACACATATCACCACCTGTAGTAATTATGTTCACAGAAACATGTCTATGCACAAAAGCTGAGTATCATTTACCATGTATTCAATTGTGAAAACAGAATAACATATATCATATTTTTATTACTTCAAAGCTACCAAGAAAATTAAACTGTGGCATTAAATGACCCATAAGAAGTTGATATGCAAAATAAAACAAACAAAATAAAAACATTATTATTATATCAAAAATTGTTTATACAACTAATCTCATTCTTTTTCCTGTATAGGATTACCACACCTTATCTGTCAGAGAACTTCTAACATCCATTAGATGGTGTTGTATAACACAGCATAAAAGGAAAGGACACAAAACTTGTCTCTTCTCTCTCTTCAATTGTGGGATGCCATAGAGAGAAGAAGATCTCATGTTCCTCTCTGGGAACAGGTGGACCAGGTGTTGCATACAACACACTACAAAAAAATACAATCAAATAGGAGCAGATAGGTTTGCCTATTGCCCTGTTCCCACTCCTTCCTCATCCATTGAACAGGACTATAGGTTTATACCTTGTTTCATGTTTAAGATTGGATTTCCAGTTCTTCTAAAGGCTTCTCATTCTCTTTCATTCCCAGTAACCACTTGTGCCTTAGTGGCATTATTGCCTTGCTTGAGGTGAAATGATAAAAAAAAAAACAACATAGATATCTCAAATATATATCTCCCACAAAATAAATATCTCAGTTCAACAAATGAAACAACACTGCTACAAACTGGTTACTTTCATAACAAACAGGTAACCTATTGCCATTGCAGTTTTTTCAAAGAAACACTGTCAGTCACTTTCTCACTCAAAGTGGAATGTTACTAATTTGTTGGAGAATGAATTTTTTGAGTTGTGCATAGTTTTGTATGTAAATATATATATCAAAATTTCATGTATGGTTTGTATTAATTTCTTTTAAAGTTTTCAACTACATGTCATTACAATTGTTTTACCTTGACATAATCTGAATATACAGGTATAACAAAAAGTCATGATGCAAACCTTCAGAAGATCAACTCATTATTCCTTCTTGGTTTTACATTTTCCACTGACATGAAGTAGAATGTTAATATTAAATCAATTGCTACATCTGCTACTAAGAAAGTTGAGCACTGTATTGTGCCAGATATATTTTCTTAACCAGAATTCATCCATGCATTGTTGTCACATCTGGTCTGGTACTCCTCCTATATATCTCAAGATTGTTGATAAGATACAAAGAAGAATCTGCAATGTTATTGATCCTGACCTGGCATCTCAACTTTGTTCACCTTTCCACCACCATAATCTAGTTTCCCTGTGCCTTTTCTATAAATATTTTCAAGGTAATTGTTCTACTACTTTGGTACCTTGACCTCATGAATTTAATTATTATACTAGATTAGCAACTAGGTTTCATCATTTTGCTGTTGAAATAGATTTAAATGTAAGTTCTATTCTAATAGTTTCTTCTTTCACACTTCTTGCCTGTGGAACTCTCTTCCAGTTTCTTGCTTTCCTGTCAAGTACTATTTTCAAAAATTTAAATACCATATTGTCTCCCTGAAACTTATTCTTTTATTGTCTTTTCCCTTCACTAATGTATTCTCATTTCTTTTCACTCTCTGTAACCTCTTGTGTGTCAGTGGCACTATCGCCTTGCTAGCGATGAAATGACTACAAATTAAAAATAAAAGTATATATATATATATATATATATATATATATATATATATATATATATATATATATATATATATAAAATAAAAAACTTAAACACTAATATTCCATGGTCATAATTTATTCCATTGGAAGGTAATATCGATCAATCCATCAGACCTACAAATTCAAAAAAGCTTTTTTTTTTTTAATTTGTAGGTCTGATGAATTGATCATCTTTACAATTCCAATGGAATAAATCATGACCATGGAATATTAGTGTTTAAGCCTTTTTATTATATCCTTACTCTGTCCTGGACATTGAGTTCTACCTGGATTTTATCCTCTTGGAATTTTTTATTAAAAAAATATACATGTATGTGTATACACCTATGTATATATATTTATATATTTTGCATATGTATGTGTGTATATATATATATATATATATATATATATATATATATATATATATATATATATATATATATAATTATATGCAGTATTTCGCATTTCCATTTTGCCTGAAACTCTAACTTGAGTGCCTCTGAAGCTTTGTAGTAGGTGAAATTTATTATTAAAAAACATGAGTATAACAGAAATTATTGTGTTATGTCTTATAAGACAGTTAATTCAGAAAATTAAATCCTTGATTTAATAATTCCAATATTGTTATATCTGACATAAATGAATGGAGTCATCTGATTATGGAAATAAGCAGAGTTGAGTAGAGTTGGTATTGAGTCCATTGCTTCATGTAGTAAACTTTCTGTTTCATTAATTACCTACAGTTTTGTCTTATTTATTTATTTCTCCCTAGTATTTTCTATTTTCGAGGTACTAGAGAGAAATAAATAGATAATGAACAGACTAAAATACACAGGAACATATAGAGATCAATAGATAGATAAAGAGAGAGGGGTGTCTGATAAATTGGTACATTGCAATGAAAAGATAGCTATATATATATATATATATATATAATGAGATAGAAACAAACTGGGATAGGTACAAACACAATTTATATATATATATATATATATATATATATAGTTAAATATAACAATGAATGTCTATTATGTTTTATCATGTGCCTTTCTAAGTGTTGCATAATAGCTTTAGTGTTCCATCCATATTATTCTTAGACTTCTTTTTTGTTGTTGCCTCAAGTCTCCCATTCATTTGTGATGAAAATGTCCAGGATTCATGTTATAAAGGAGAGTTGATATTACACTGTATTTTTAAGAAGTCAAAAATGGCTCTGATCCAACTTCTGATGAATCGTCTAACATGTTCACTTGTCATTATCGGTGCTAATTCTGTCTAAGAATTCTGTTAAGAACCTGATAAAAAAACATAAGAAAAATAGAGATTAAATTTAATAATGGATTTAATACAATAAAACCATACACACACATGCACACATATTTGTATGCATATATTCATTTATTGATGTACATGAATAAATTGTATGTACAAGTCAAATATTTAGAAAAGAAAAATCAAGAAATTTTATCTGATTCTACATAAATAACTTCTGTGACCTAAACTAATGAAAATAGCCATCATTTTTTTTTGTATTGCTTTTTATCAAAGAGTTACACAACTTTGTCTTTTTAACTGTTAAATTAACTTTAATTTACAAAAACAAACAACAAAATATCTTTAATGTTAGCAAAGAACTGCATGTTTAAATGCTAAATGGGGAAACAGTTTATTTTGATTTTGGGGTTTTTCTTTTACATTTCTTATTTACATCAACTGAGTTCAGTTTAATCCATTTTTATTTTATGGGTTTTTCAAATGTTTAAAATCTAAAATGTTAGCTAACCATTTTTTAAGTAAGCCTGATTGTTCAAAAGATTTAAAATCTTTGTCTTTCGATTGTTTTTACTTTTCTTTTCATTGTCATAAAATTCTGAATTCTAATCTTGGATAAAAATTCAAAGTATTCCTTGATCCTCTAAAAAAAGAAAGAAATTGAAAAAAATAAAGATTAAAAATTGAAAATAACTAAATTACAAATGTTAAAACAATTGAAATTTATATCAGCTACAAATTTTAATTTGAATGAGTAAATTGTTTTTGCTTCTATTTGTAATGTCTGGCTTTTTTTCCCTTTTTTTTTAAAACTAAACCAGAAACTATATAATGTTAGAATAAAAATTTATGCCTGTTGTGTTTATAGTATAGATTTCTACAGTTATTCTCTTTAAACATATATATATATACATACGTATGTTTTTTCATTTTATATATATATATATATATATATATATATATATAATAATTTTCAGAATTAACAAGATTATATATTATTTACATTATTTACATTATTCGGACTATTGTCCTCATCTTTGTTGCCATATTTATCACAACGTTTCGGCCGTTGTATGCTCCGGCCTTCTTCAGGTGGTTGAAATTTTGAACTGAACCCTTTATTTCGCTCACTGGGGTAGACTGTTCTAGTTCCACGTGCCAGAGAAAAGCAATGATAACAACAAAGTTGCAATATGAGCTCTGGTAAAAACATGGTGTGATAACAGCAAAATTGCAATATGAACACTGGTAAAAATGGTTGCTGAAGCCATTAGGTTTATAATACCCAGAAATTCATACCCAGAAATTCATACCCAGATGTCCTCAAGGCATTGGTTAGATCCAGTGTGCATGTGTGACAGGACCCAAAGAGTGTGAGTTCAATACCCAGTTAAGGCAGTGGAGAACTTTCAGAGGGAAATTAGCAGGAGATAACTGATAACTGACAACCATCAAACAAGTGAGTGAAATAAAGGGTTCAGTTCGAAATTCCGAATTTGAAAAGGCCGGTGCGTACAACGGACGAAACATTGTGATAAATATGGTGACGAAGATGAGAACAATAGTCCGAATAATCTAAATAATGTACTAATACCTCATCTCAGAAATATAGACATATTATTATACACAGTGTGGCAGAAATACCTCTCACATAATGGGGTTTTCATTGTCTTGCCACACCCTGTATATATTTATAATTTCTCATTGAACTTGATGGGTTGATTGATTGGTTTACTTTTTTTACAGTTTATCAACCCTTTGTGAGTTATTTAAAGTGAAACATATTTTGGATTGTAAGATTATTTTTTCTTTGCGAGTGAATATTTGGTTAATAATTTTTTCAGAATAACAATGAATTTTTTCCATATAAAAGTCCTATTTAAACCATATCTGGTGGGAAGAGATGGATTCTTACCTTTCCCTTTTGTGCATTAGTTGAATGTCACAAAGCCAACTGGAATTGAAACTTGGCTTTCCAACTTCTCATTCCAAGTTGCTATCCATTACACCACCCACACATTTAAACAAGAAGGGATTAAAAATATTTTAATGTTATATTCATTTATCCAGTGTGTGATGGATAAATTGTTGTCCAAATTATGCAAAAATAAAATTAACACTGACTTCTCATTTTAACAGATATATTTACCAAAATCACATAAAAAATATCTTGAAATACTAATGAGTAAATTTATTCAATATAATTTACCATTTTCTTCAACCATAAAATCCAGATGACTTCCGAATCTCTTCTGGAAGGTCTCCTTGTTTAAGTTTGGTGAATACTGTCATAATCCTTGTCTTCAGTTCATCTTTGGTGTTACAAGGAGTTTTGTCAGACTCTCACTCAACTGCACCCCACACATAATAATCAAGGGGTTTGCAGTCTGGAGAGTTAGGTGACCAGATGTAAGGGGTGATGTGGTCACAGAAATTGTCTGACAGACATGACTGAGTTCTTGTTCTTGTGTGGCATGTTGCAGAGTCTTGTTGCCAGACATAAAATCTTCTGGTAGCCACCATCTTGACCCAGAGCAGCACTATCTTCTCACTGTACTTTATTTAATCTCCATATTGAGTCTGAGGCCCTGTGGGAAGATGAATGGAGGCATTTTGTCGCCATCACTAGTAATCACTCCAAACATCTTCATAATCACTATTATTATTTTGTCCACTTTAGACTCCTCCAACTCTTTATTTTATTTTTTTATTTTATTTTTTATTTTTTCAATTTCAGACTCCTCCAACTCTTTTCAACTCCTCTGTACTGTCCTCAGATTGACACCCAAACACTCTGAAATGTTTATATTAGAGCTTCTGGCACAAATGCCAAGCAGTATATCATACTGTTTCCAAATTTCTGGTGGAATGGATTGCCTCATGATGCCTTTTTTCTCACAGATGGTGCCCAACTGACCCTACTATACTGTGCTGTTGACAAAATCAAAAACAAACAATGTGCATGTGTGAAATTAAAAATATAAAATGGTGACAATTTACCCATCCCACCCTGTGTCTAAAGGAAATGTACAAAATAAGTTCTTACATAGCGAATGTCCATGTAGAAAGTTTTTGCTATTTTTAATGTCATTTTTTCTTGTTGAAGAAATGCAAATGCTAGATAAATAACACAAAGAATTTGAAATTAACCTCCAATGGTGGTTTCTATAGGGCAAATCCTTACAGTGATGCTAAGGTTTTACTTACTGTATGCAAACATTTTAAACAAGGGAGAAAAATTCATGTGTTATAGTTTAAATACTGGCTAGGGACATCATGGTTTCCAATAACAAGCCCTGTTAATCAATTTATATATTATAATTTCTAACTAAACTGACTGTCTAGTTGAATGAAATATAACAATACACTCTGTAATGCGTACAATCATGGTAGAAAGAAAACACTTCAAGGGCAATAAGTGACGATAGGACATATGATGGATAGTTGTATATGTTATAAGTTGGCCGACACAGTTTTTCTTTTAGTGACAATAGGAAAATTAATTTTTCTTTTGCTTTAAAAAGAATGTCACACTGGCAAAAAAAAAGAGATGAAAAACAGAAGTCCATCAATTTATTATCTTGCTTCAGACATTATGTAGAAGTGACAGTCAAAGAGTTGAGATGACTTCATCTATGTGAAGAAACAGAACATTTATCTAACAAGCTGATTCAATGACAGCCAACTTTGATCCGTGTTGGAAGAACCCAAAGTCACCATGTGGGGTCAGAACAAGGCTGATTAAAGAGAAAATAACATCTTGAGTCATTTATTTGCAACATATATTATACTTGAAGTGCTGTCAACAAGTTTAAATCAAATCTGAGTACACTGAGACTGTTAGAAATCATGCAAGGAAGTGCTCTGATGAACCGCATTCCTTTGTTCTGCCAGTTCTAACCTTCACAGCAAGAATTTGCCATGCTACTCACATTGTAGCAAAACACCCTCATTCCATCCATATTCCATCAGTGAGAAGTAATTTCCACTTAAATAGCATCTCACAAATCACTGGTATGTGGAACTGACTCCAAAGAGGATGTTTTCCCCAATCACTACAATCTTAACCTGATCAAGTCTAGAGTTAACCATCATCTTCCTCTCCTATCCGCATAAACTACCTCTTACTCTGTAATTCTCTATCTTAAGTGGCTACTGGGCTTTGTATAGGTTAAACCTGACTCTAAAAAAAACAGCAGTGTTCTGATTAAGGAGAAAGTGAAACTGTGTCTTAAGTTAAAGTTATTTTTTGATTAAGCATTAAGGAACTCAGAATTCGAAAATCACAGAAAAAGTTGGTATAACGCTTACAGAATGCTGTATGGAGCAATAATCATGGTCATTCACAATGTGTTAGATGGGAAGGAACAGTTTGAAATATATTTAAGTATATTTTTAAAGCAGTTTTGGGTTTGGTTGCTTTTCTAAGATGTATAAATGGAAGAGGAATTTCAAATGTTATTTGTCATCTCTGTTTTACAAACTGATCAAGCAATGTATAAGAAAATGGTGGTCCAATAACAAGCAGTTTGGTGCAAAGCTCAAACCTTTGGCAAGTAAGGAATGCCATATTTGCTTCTGTTACTGACATGGAGGGAATTTGTGTTTGCATTTTCTTTTCTATTGAAATTCTATAGAAAGATGTAGTGAGAGGAAAAAATGTGTAGGATGTTGTCATTGAAAATGTTGCAAAATATTTGCAATATCAGTATGTCAAATTATTAAAAATTTTAGATTCCAGTGTAATGAATATTTGAAAATGTGTAATATCAATAGAGAAAAAAATGTTTATTAACCCTATCTTCTCCTCCTATCCATATATTCTACTCTTAACATAACCTACTACCTTGAATGTCCCCGGGGCCTTGTATCAGGTGAACCTTATTGTAAAAAAAAAAATTGCAGAATCATTTATATGTAGCTTCTCACTAGTTTAACTCTTGTCAAAGAAACATCCTGGACTAAATGTTCTCATATAAGTGTACATCTGATGCACAAGATATTCTCCTTTTCTTTGAAAAATGATAAACAGTTTAGTATCATTAAAAATATATATCAATAATTCATATTTAATGATGTGTTAAATCTGTGTGTTTAAATTAGTTATAAAGAAAGTACAATTTCAAATCTATTATTAATCAACACATAAACTAAATATATTGAAGTTATTAAACATTGGAGTTATTAATAAAATTATAATTTTTTTTCTTTTTTTTTTATCATTTCACCCCAAACAAGGCAATAATGCTATTAGGATGTAAAGTGTTACAAGTAGTGAAATAGAGTAAAAAGACTTTTGTGAGAAGAACTGTGGAAAAAGGACAATAAAAGAACAACATTCAGGAAGACAGAAGATGGTGATTGGCATTGCATTTAAATTTCTGAAGATTGTAGGTGGTAAGGAAGCAAGGAATCAGAAGTAAGTTCCACATGTGAGAAGTGTGAGTGAAGAAACTATTAGAATAGAACTTATGGTTGCACCTAGTTAAAATTCAATCTCTGGTAAAAACCAGAATTTTTAATGTTGAAAGACAACAAAAGTGGATATAAGAATTCAAATAATTCATAATTTTTTTTTCATTTTTAATTCTTCCACCCAAAGCAAGGCAATAATGCTACTAAGACTCAGAAATATTTGTAGAAAAGACAGAGGGAAGTCATGTCATGGCTATGAGAAAATGACTGAGAAAAAGATGTCAGATCAGGATCAATCACATTACAAGCCCTTCTTTGAATTTTGTCAAGAATCTTAAGATAGTAGGAATATTCATTTATCATAGATTTGTTGGAAGCAAAAACAATATTTTGCCTTTAAGCCACTTGGTACACTGTCACTGTCATGCACAAACTAAGCTAAGATTGTGTACTGCAAATTTATTCTCAACTGCCACTTCTGATTAGTAGTTACAATAATACATTCAGCATTACAACCGATTCTCAAAAACAGAAATTATTTTTGATTCAACCTATATATATATATATATATATAATGTGTGTGTATGTGTATATATAAATATTTTTAATTATAAATACAGAATTACTATGTGTGTATATATATCATTTCATTGTTTAAGTGGCTTAAATGGTTTCAAATCTTGTCAATTTTGAGCCAGATAATGTCTCCTATTAAGGAAAAAATTGCCAGAAATGAGATAGAGGAATGAAGAGTCGAAGAGATGATGATTAAAGAAAAGAGAGAGGAAGATGTGAGACAGAGCAAAAGGGGGAAACAATGAATGAGAAAGACTGACAAAGAGAAGAAGATTTGGTAGAAAGCAAGATTCAGAAGAAGATGAGAGACAGGTAGAAAAATAAGAGGGAAAAATGAGGAAGAATGTATTATTAGAGGGGAGTGAGAAATTAAGACAATGAGAGAGAGAGAAAGAGATTAGGTCTTGTGATTTGGATTTGTGTTATATAATCTGAATAAAAAAACACACATTTGAAATATTCACATGTTTAGAAAAAAAATGTAGCAAAATTTAAAGAAAACTATTTAAAGAGAATAATATTTAAACAGAAATTTCATGTTTTCCATGGCTTCTTGCTTCAGCATGGTACAGTCTGTATCGATAGAATTGTTATCATTCCAACGGTTGTGAATATTGCTGTAACCGTTATTCTGCTGGATGAAGTAGGTAATGGTTATCTAGTCTGGGAAATGCTTTAACAGAAAATGCAACACAGAAGAAACATTCCTAAAGCTCAGCAAGATGCTGAGAAACAGAAAAAGATTTTTAGAAACAAAGGGAAGAATTGCTAGGTGATATCCACCCTATCCTATGGCAGTGAATGAAGGAAAAACTAGAGGTAGCAGAAATGTGTTTCTCCAAAAGGATACTAAAAATTCCATGAATAGATTGAGTAATCAACAAAGAATTCTTAAAGAAAATGACAACAGAAAGAACACTTAGAATCATGAAAAGATATCTGAAATTCCTTGGACACATAATGAGGAAGGGAGGCCTGGAAACCTTCTCACAGAGCATATTGAGGGCAAGAGAGATATGATAAGGCAGTGAGCCACTTATCTGGTGAGCATGTATGAATGGATTGGTGGTGGCCTTAGCAAAGAGAGAAAAACTGTTAAGAGCCACAGGAGAAAAAGTCTTGAAAAGGATAAAGCACATAGATGTGAGTATAATCCTCACTGAGTACTGTATACAAAATTCAATATTAACCCAACAAAGTTTGACATGTAAAATCAACCTAATCTTACAAGCCTAAGGATATGCAGATAGAACAATGGTTATCAGCATAAAATGTTGAATCTGCAAGCCAAGTTCAAATTCCTGTCTAGTCTTTTGCATTCAAGTTTTTAGCATTGCATTTGGTAAAAATTCAGCTTCTCTGTCCCTATCATGAATAGTAAGATAGACTTGGCTCTCTAGCCATGGATGGCATCCAGTCTAAGAGAACTATTCTGATATCAAAACTGTGGAGGTATTGTGAAACTACTCCTCTATCTTTCCGAAGAAGTCATAGGAATTTCTGTCTGAATTTCTGGGATTTTCTGATTTATCATTATTTATACTATTTACTTTCAGACTATTGTCCCCTTCTTTGTAGTTGTGATTTCAATGTTTTGGCCATTGTGTCTTCCAACCTTCATCAGTTGTCTATTGATGTGGGTGTCCTAAGGAACAATAGGCTAGTGGATTAAAGCATAGGTTTGTGAATTTGTTGACATAGTAATTGTGAGTTCAATCCATGGTCCAGGCAGTGTGTACTTCTCAGTGAAAATTCTCAAGTAATAACTAAGCAATACTAAAAATAATAACTAGATAAGATATCTCTAGATCCATATCAGTATACACCTGATGAGGGCTGGAGGACAGAACAGCCGAAATGTCATAACAGCAACAAAGATGATAATAGTCCATATGTAAATAAAATGTAAAGTCATGAGAATTTACACATATTAAAGGAAGCTATGAAAACGAATGATCCTCCACATCTGGAAAGAATATGGTATTAAAAAACTAATTTAACTTAATGAATGCTTATGAAACAAGAATCATATTATTGAACATTTATTTTGTAATAGAAAAAAAAAACAGTAGTTGGATGCTTAGAGCATTCTACTAGACAGCTATGTAGTATCAGATAAACAAATATGATTAAATTGTAATGTAAATAATATCAGAAGAGTTCTATTAAAATCATATTTTTTTAAAAATTAAATTTCATCATATACAAGGCCTGAGAGCCATTCAAGATAAAGGGTTATAATTGGAATGGTAATTGGAATGATATGCAAAATATGAATAGAGGAGAAGATAATAGAAAGTGGAGATTGTGAAGATAAGAAGGATAGAAAATGATTAACCAATAACTTGAAAAGGTCAACATTAAAATGTTCAGGGAAGCACACATACAGGAGTCTGTTTGACAAAGTGGCTGTTTGATGTGAAGTAATATCCATCTCCTCAGTAACACAAATGAACTAGGCAAAATGCCTTAAATAAAGAACTCCAAGTGAGTCAGGAGACATCTATTGGAGTCAGTGGAGGAGAATTTCTAAGGATGTCATGATGAGTGCCTAAGCAAAACATATTATACCTGCTAGGAGTGAGTTATAACACAGTTCTTGGGGAAAAAGCTGTCTGAATGGAACTTCTTACATTTGGAACATAGGGTAAATAAGGGTGATTTAACTCCATGGAAGTAACATGGTGTGTTCTATCAGAGAATGCCTGAAGTGGTGGATTAAGAGAATGGAGCTTATCTTAACATTCATCATGGAAATAGGGATTGACTAGCGACAAGCAAGCAATATTGCATCAGTGGGGAAGTGGTTGTAGTGAGGAAAATATGTGGTTCCCCAGTTTCTCAATAACAACAATGCAAAGATAACAAAAGCAGCTTCAGCTGAGATTTTAATGTTAGTTTTTTTTTTATGCACCACTCAAGTTAAAGGGTTAATAAATACTGTGATTATAAGGTTTTGCAGAAAGGGATCAAGAGGTGCATATTATGAGGATATGTAGGAGAGATAACATTTGACCCTAGATTTAAAGAGGTTAAGATTGAAGAAGAAGTTGTCAGAGTGGAATTTCCTTCTTACCAATCAAATATGAAGGGAATGAGGATGAGTTGACACTATGTAAATGGCCACTTATGTTCTTGCTGTGAAGATCCGAACTGTCCACCAGTTGTCTATTGATGTGGGTGTCCTAAGGAACAATAGGCTAGTGGATTAAAGCATAGGTTTGTGAATTTGTTGACATAATAATTGTTAGATCAATCCATTGTCCAGGCAGTGTGTACTTCTCCTTCAAAATTCTCAAGTAATAACTGAGCAATACTAAAAATAATAACTAGATAAGATATCTCTAGATCCATACCAGTATACACCTGATGAGAGCTGGAGAACACAACAGCTGAAATGTCATAACAACAACAAAGATGATGACAATAGTCCATATGTAAATAAAGTGTAAAGTCATGCGAAGATAAAGGAATGAAATTTGCCTGGACATCTGCCATGAAAATGGTAATAGAGTAACAAAAGACTGGCAATATTTTTTTTATGAAAAAGGGGTTCTGGGGTGAAAAATAATTCATAATCCACAAGGCCATGCAAATGTAAGGATTGTGCAGCATCAACCCAGATTTGGCAGCAGTATTCCATTTTTGGTCTGCTTTGACTATGGTAAAGACAGAGCATGTCAGAAGGAATATCTCTCTCACTCCATATATATATATATAATAAGTTGCATGGATATGAATTTGTGACCTTGGGTTTCATGCTTTTGCGATCATCAGACAAACTGCTCTATTTTTTAAATACACTCTACCACAACCAAAACAGAAAAAGGAATATAATTTGGTTTAAACCACCATACAATAAAACCATCAGAAGAAACATCAGCAGGGCATTTCTAAATCTAATAAAAAACACTTCCCTGTAACAAACCGTTTACTAAAATTATTTAACAAAGACACTATAAAAACCAAAAACATAACACAAATAATAAAAAGTCACAACAAAAAAGTAATAATTTGCAATAGCACAATCAAAGACCCCCCCCCAATGTAACTGCAGAGACAAAACTATATACCCACTACAGGGAAATTGCCTACTAATGAACATAATATACAAAGCCAAGGTAAATGCAAACAACACTACAATGTACTATATTGATGCCACAGAAGGAACATTCAAACAAATAAAATATACCCACAACCTCTCATTCTCCAACAGAAAATACTCCAAAAGCACCACACTATCTGCAGGATATATGGCAACTAAAAGACAGAAACATCACACCAAAAATAATCTGAGAAATCCTGAAGCCTGTGCTTGTCTACAATAACATATCAAAGAGATGTCTACATAAAAAAGAAGCAATAATCTCCCACACTCAACAAAAGGAATTGCTAACCCATAGATAGGAAATAATTTCTAAATGCAGATACAAAAATAAATATCTACTATTACAGTTCATACCAAACACATAACATAACTGAACACAACCAGGAATTAAACTATATAAAAAAAAATGGTACCAACGCAACCACCACCATAACAATCAACACAGACCGATAAAACTCTCAATACTGTTACCTACACTACCATCACTCCCATCTTTCACTTCATAATCATCTCCTTTGCCATCAGTACTGATTTTTAACACTGCCATTGTTTTATTATGATCATTATTGTGATATTATCTGTATTATTATTATCATCATTATCATGCTTATCACAATTATTATCATAGCTACTATTGTCATTACTGACACCCACCTTTTTTTATAATTAAGTCATTAAGGCTAATTCTACCATTAACACATCCACATCTATTATTAACATTATCAATAATAATTAATATCACAGCTATTATCACTACCAGCATAATCACAACCATCAACAACACATAAGCAGATAGCATTGAAAAAATAAGCATTATCATCACTATAACCACAAACAGAACCCAGCTTAACCCAAGTGGTGGTGAAAAGGTCCAGTTTTAGAGGTGCATGTGTATATAGTCATATCATTGGCATAGATTTTTACAAATGATCTGAGTATATTCTGAGGCAGATCATTTATGTAGATCAGAAAGAGGGTTGGTTCGAGGAGTGACCACTGGGGGATGCCTGCAGTGACCTCTAGGGCTGCAGAGGACTGGCCATTGATAACTACCTTCAGGGACCTTTTCTCTTGTTTTTTTCTGTTTCTCTCTTTTTTGTCCTGTTTCTCTCTTTTTTTTTTTCTGTTTCTCTCTTTTTTTCCATTTTTCCTTTTTTTCCATTTCTCCTCCAGCAAGGTTCACCCTTTACAATGCTTATGGGCCACTCAAGTTAGAGAGTTACATTTAGAGGCCATTTATGTGTATAGGAGTGGAAGATAATGCTTAACCCTAGCCTTGAACAGGTTATAATTGTAGTGGTCAGGGGAAACATCCAGATTGGCAATGATGGAATGTAACTAGCTTAGTCTTTGAGGCATTGAATATAACCAGACAGTTTTTACCCCACTGGGTAGTTTGTGAAAGATTGGAAGAGAGATCATTTGTCAATCTCTGACCATCAAGAGTTTTATAGGTCCACCCATACACAGTCATATTAATATTATAGGAGAAATTTAAATTAGCAAAGAACATTAGATTTAAGACTAAAAATTCATTACCTGAGTATATGACAAACCTAGAGGATAAAAACACTTGGAAAGCTTAAAATTATAAATACAGGTCATCATCAACTTGTGACCTGTGTGTTTTATGACTGTTCAAGTTTATGACCATGACTGCAAATTGGTATGTCTGGCCACAACTGCTCTACATCTGACAGTATTAGTGTTTCCAAGCAACAGCAGATGTTTTGTATTTGTATGTATTTTGGTATGTTTTGCAACTAAAACGTTTATTTGCACCTTTTTTTTTTTTCTAGGTTTAACAAATATTAAACCAACTGTATTATAGTATGAAGTGTTTGATTTAAACATGATGAACATAAAAATACAAAATAAAACAATGTGTAAAGAGATGATACAAATGGTATCAAACATAAAGAAGCTGTAAAAATTATAAAAAAAAGTACAATAAATACCAAAAAAGATTGCAAAATAAATTACATAGCCAAATTATAACCAGATTAATTTATGACCTGTTGGTCATAACTAATCATGTTTGTAAGTCAGTGACAACCTGTATTAAAATTCACTCCATACAAGGCACAAGAGCTACTCAAAGTAGAAAGTTACTATTAAATTGGTAATGATGAATGTTGTGTAAGATAAATGAAAGAAGATATGATGGAAAATGAATATTATGAGTATAGGGGGGATAGATAATGACTAAGTCAAAGGTCAGTCATTATCTATCCTCTTGTGTAGATTAATATTCATTATATTCAAAGGTCAGTCATTATCTATCCTTCTTGTACTCATAATATTCATTATATTCATAATATTCATTATGAGAATTTACAATTGTAGCAAAGTAAGGATTTCTTGAGAAAAAGCTCTCTGAGTAGAAATTCTTCCTTACAATTGGAACAGAGGCAATGAGTATGATTCAGATCCATGGAGAGAGCATATTTATTTAATTTTGACTAAAGAAAAATCAATTTGAATGAGAACTTTTATTTCATTTTAACATTAAAGATGATTAAAAATGAATGAAAACATAATTCCCTCTCACTTTACTCTGAAATAATTCATTTTTTTTCTCTTATGTTAGGTTTTAATTATTTTTTCTTGATCATTATTGTTAACAATTGTAGCATTGTTGTTATCAACAACATTGTTACTTTTAAATCCCTTTTTGAGTATTCTAACAAATACCGAAAATTTGAAAATTCCATCTCGTATTCCTCCTCTCCTGACTTTTTACTTTCATTCCATCTTTTTTTAACCTTGCCTTCTTTACTTTCGTTCAAACTCATTTGTCAAGCTTGTGGTAAAACCTTCATCACCTTCATATCAGAATCTTTTCAATCTTAATTTCAATAACCCAATATAGCTAATTTTTTTTTCTCTTCATGTGGATCAAAAAAAAAAAAAGGTTAATTTAAATGCATTTTTACTACTCTTCTCCTCTCTTCATGTATGTCCATATTCATTATTCAAAAGATGTTCCAATTTTATCCTTCCCAGCACACTGCTGTATTTAATTTTAATTTTTAGCTTTTAGTCCATCTGTTCTATTTTGATGCTGGCTTGTCATTATGCAGCTGTTAGGTGATAGCTTTTCAACCATTTGTCTCTATTAAGGAAGGTGCCAGTCAAAAATTGATAATAATAATAATGGATATGGCAATGCTATCAGATGAAAATATATCTTTTAAAGAATATGAAAAATAAATATAAGGTCTTTGGAATTGGAAAAATGTGTCTCCTTAAAATTATACAGTTATAATGGGTTCGATCAAAGAAGGTACTGATAACAACTTTGACAAAATCCCTAGTAGTCCTTTTCATAGATAGGACCTGCCATGCCACTTGTAGCAAACCACCCACATTCACTCCATATTCCATCAACAAGAAGTAAGTTCCCATTAAACAGCATTTTCCCATGATCCATTGCTCTGTAGATCAGGTTCCCAATAGGAGGTTTCTCTGATCACTACAATCTTAACCAATTCACTAGAGTTAACTGTTATCTTCCCCTCCTATCTATATAAACTACCCCTTAACATAACCCTCTACCTTAAGTGGCTCCGGGCCTTGTACAGGGTGAAACTTATTGTAAAAAAAAAAAAATGCAGAATAATTTATATGTTGCTTCTCAGTAGTTTAACTCTTGTCAAAGAAACATACTGGACTAAATGTTCTCATATAAGTGTACATCTGATGCGCAAGATTTTCTCCTTTTCTTTGAAAAATGATAAACAGTTTAGTATCATTAAAAATATATATCAATAATTCATATTTAATGATGTGTTAAATCTGTGTGTTTAAATTAGTTATAAAGAAAGTACAATTTCAAATCTGTTATTAATCAACACATAAACTAAATATATTGAAGTTATTAAACATTGGAGTTATTAATAAAATTATAATTTTTTTCTTTTTTTTTATCATTTCACCCCAAACAAGGCAATAATGCTATTAGGATGTAAAGTGTTACAAGTAGTGAAATAGAGTGAAAAGACTTTTGTGAGAAGAACTGTGGAAAAAGGACAATAAAAGAACAACATTCAGGAAGACAGAAGATGGTGATTGGCATTGCATTTAAATTTCTGAAGATTGTAGGTGGTAAGGAAGCAAGGAATCAGAAGTAAGTTCCACATGTGAGAAGTGTGAGTGAAGAAACTATTAGAATAGAACTTATCATTGCACCTAGCCTAGTTCAATAGTAAAGCAGTGAGACCTAATAGCCAATCTAGTAGCACAATTAAATCCATGCAGTTGAGGCACCAAGGAGGAAAGCTCATCAGAACAGTTTCAATGAAATTATTTGTAGAAAAGACTGAGGGAAGCCATATTCAGAGCATTGTCAATGTAAAGAAAATATAAAAAAGTACATGTTAAGTATCACTTAATATCAGACTTTGTCCAAACAGAATGCATATATTTACCTTGCCTTACCTCAGGTCTTGACCCAGTAATTGATTGTACTGAGTAGAAAGTAAAGAACATTATTATTATTATAACAACAGTAATAATAAATGTCCTACAGAAGGCATGGCTCACATGCCTTCTGATCTTGACTGGAGGTATTAGCATGTACATGTTTTGTCTTAGGGAATTAAGATGGGCTACAGTGAATATCCTGTTGAGTACCACAGACTAGCTTGCCAGTTGCCTGACCGTAACCAGTTGGATATGTTCCCCAGGGACTGACACACTGTATATCTCTGTTCATGAATGAGAGTATTAAAGGAGTATTATGGTTGGGTGTTGAAAGGGTGTTTTTTTCTTAAGTTTGTCTCTTGAAGTTTCTGATTAAGGATTGAGGGCAACTTCTATTATAAAAAGCAAAGGCAAAATAATAATAAATGCTCTGATACAACACCAGGTATGGCTCTCATGGCTTCTGATTATAATTGATTAGATGTGGTATGTACATGTTTTGTCTTGGGGAATTAAGATGAACTGCAGTGAATGTCATGTTCAGTAGCAAAGATTAGCTTGTCAGTAGCCTGACCATGACCAGTTGTGCATCTGAGTGGCTGCACTGGTGGGACATAATTGTTGCAGTCAAGAGGTTTTTACTTTTAAGTTTGAAGGATGAGGTAGCCAAGGCAACTTAAGAGCCACATCTAGATACTAGTGAACACTTTCCACCAGACACACATCTGGGCTGACTGGATTACCTCACCTTAAGGTATTTCTTACTGGACCTCACTTGTAAAATTATACACTGCTTTTATCAAAACCTCTTACCATGTCATGCATTTGGTTGTAAGGCATGTGCCTGGTATACACTTATTAGATTGGCTTATCGCCATACCATATTAAAATACTGGTTCCCATATAATCACCAAAGTTAAGCAACATCAAGCCTGGTAGGTATCTAGATGGGTAATCAATCACTTGGAAATACCAGGTGCTGTAATCATGGATGTGTGGGTGGTGTAATTGATAATGGCATGTAATTTTTAATCAGAAAGCAGAGTTTCAATTTTTGTTTGGTTCATTATACTCACTTATGTGCAAATACTGTTGGGAAAAGGTGATCCACTTTTCCCCCCACAGCTATGGGTTAATTAGTAAGACTTGTATCAGTAAATCATCATCTCTAAAAAAATTCTTTCTGCCTAAAAAAATATTTTCGGCCTGCAATGGAGTGATAAGCTGTAAAAAAAACTCAGTCTATCAAAAAAAAACTTATTAGATTGAATATTATGATTGGGCTTTGTAAATTTATACCAAATTATTATTTTTTGGTATGCTGCTCTCTCTTTCTCTCTCTCTCTCTCTCAACAACAATACTACTACTAATACTACTACCAGCAATAATAAAAGCAACAACAACTTTAAAAAGAATAATTTCTGTTCATTTTTAAGTTTGTATTAACATTTATTTTTATAATACTCTGTCCCTTCAGAATGTAGGTGATCATGGTTCTCCACAGTTTCCTTTTCTTTATTAATTGTGAATTACCATGAATTTTCAGGAAATATTGTCAATTTATTTCTCACTGCCTTCTCTAGGGTTTTGAATTCAGAGTTTTGTTTTCAATTTAAATATTCCAATGTTCTGTCAATGATCAGAAATGACTGAAAACAAACAAGATTTATGTCATATATAAAGAACATGAAGTGAATTTCCTGAACACTTCATTGAGGAACAGTTAAAATTTGTTTTCAAAAAAAGAAAATAAAGCACATTAAAAGCAAGAGTTTTGTATATTTTTGAATGAATAAATTTACTTGTAATCAAATATATTTAAAAACAAATGTCATATTTTTTAAATTTATTGAATTACTAATTATATTAATATTTACTGCAGCCTGCTTTGAAGGATTTCAGTTTGATTTTTTTCAACTTTTATTTGTAAATTGGATTCCAACAAATCTATAAACAGAACATAAAATGAAAACTCATTGCTCTAATTGGCTGAATATTACTAAGTAAATCCCAGAATTCCTTATTCGCTGTTGTTTTCTTAAACAACAAACAGCAAACCTTTTTGTAAAAGCATAAATAAGAAAGCAAAAAGTAGTGAATATGTGTCAAAATGGGAAATTCTAAACAAGGAATAAAAAAAAAATTAAAAGTTGTCTTAGAAGAGACTTGTGAGAATACTAATTTCAAAAAGTGAATATACAAGTCACTGATGAATCAGGTTTAGTCAACCCAAACAAAAAAATTATTTGAATATGGTGGTTATTATCTGTGAAAATATATTTTTAAAATGATGAATCTTGAAAAAATAAAAGATTAAAATAAAATCTGTCTTTTAGTTTCCAAAACTTAGAAAATCTATGGAAATTCATGGAAGGTCTTTGTATGCAAAATGAGAATGAATTTCTTTCAGTTTTTCTTTTATTTTTGTAGTCTTCGGTCTGCAAATTCTTAAGTTTTGAGAATATTTGTCATACACTTTCAGTATTTTGCAATATTTTCTGTATGATAACTTCAAAAGTAAATTTTAAAATATTTGCTTGTTTTTTTAATTTTGTCCTTTTTATTTTTATTCATTAAACTTTTGTTAATCTATCTGAAAGGAAATTTGAAGGAATGTTTAGACATGTGGTTTTTCATTTCAATTTGTTAGCATCTGTACACTAAATATTTTATATCCCAGATATATATATAAGATCAATTTTCTTAACACCAAAGATTGTAAAGAGTAGCTTAAATAGAACATCATTGAATTTAATATTGCTACTATAGGAGATCTATTAACATCCTAAATCAATAATAGCAAACGAATATCAATAGAACAATCATCACTATTATGATTATGTCTTTGAGAAAAGTTTTGTTTGGTTAAAATAAGACTTAATACTGTAGGACTATTACCAAGCATTTCCCAATACTTTCTAACTAATACTCTCTCTCTATCCCTACCAGCACAATTGTTGTATGTTAACCCTAGAGAATTCTAGTAGAGTACAGAGCCATGAGCTCCCTATGCTAATGTTGCTGCAAGTTTGTTTTTAGGGCGTGAATTTGCTAGACTCACACCTAACAATTACTTTCCAAATAAGAGCCATCTTCCTCTTAGACTTGTTGCCAACCAAAGCTAGAAGGGCGAAAGTTGTCCTGCTATTTAGCACATTGCTGGGGGAAGATGGTATTGATTCATACATTTCCCAAGGGTATTTGTTTAAAAGTGAATGCAAACAGCCTTGGCTAGAATTTGAACACAACAAGCTAATCCCACTTTCCATGTCAATAGCTACTACACAATATGCATATGGATTCAGCAAAATTACAAAATAAAACACCACAGCCCTTTTTAGGTACATATAAAACTTTTAATACCAAAAATACAATTTTAAGATATCCAGTTATTATTGGTATACTAAAAACTATAATAAAATAACTTTGATTTTAACGAGCTATTCCAATAATCTGTGAAGAATATTTTTCATAAAGGCGTATATTATTTGTGAAGTTGCAAAATGGTAAAATCAAATCAAAATAAATATGATTAGTAAGTATGGTGAAAGTCATGGTGATAGAATTATGAATTTTTGAAATCAATTGCACTAGAAATCATTGTTTTCAGTAATCCTATTTCATAATTTTGGAGACTGTTGTACTTTAAGAAGGGATTTAGAAATTATATATCAGGAGTTATATTATTTTACCACTATTTTCACAACACTATCTGTAATTACAACTGACACTGAACTCCATGATTATCACCACTATATGGATATGCAGTGAAATACTGAAGAATAATTGGCCAATGGTGAAATGTAATTGGCAAAAAATGCCCAAACAACAGAATTAACAGTTTCCAATAAACAAAAACAAAAGAAAAAGAGAAATAGAGCAAAATAATACTAAGTAAACAATATATATGCAAACAACATATATATATATATATATATATATATATATATATATATATATATATATATAAAAACAACAAGGCCAAAATATATAAATATGTAAGGCCAAAATCTCACAAAGAATGGTGTTAACATGCAAAAGATATTCAGCCAAGTGATTGTAGCATTTTGGTTTCAAGACAAGAAAAAATAGAACTAATTCTGATGACACTGAGAAGTAGTCCATTTTATTGCTTAAGAAGAAATCCCAGCATGCATCTGTATGATGTGTTTATAAATTTGGGGAGGGGTATGTTTTGGTGTCATTCCTACCAAAATTGGAACCAACAAATACTATTTTTGGCTTATCATACATGGAACATTTTGCACTCAGGCATATTTTACTTTTCTTGTCACTCATCAAACCTTAGTGATTTTAATGAGCTGAATCTCTCTTGCAAAATACAATTATTGTTTTTGTGGGCATTTGTAAGTGTTTCGTCTCCAATAATACCTTGTATTGGCATCTCTCATGCATGAAATAGGGATAGAAACTGACAAATTAGAATACAAAATATAAGATGACACGTAATCATATCTATCACCCAGCTGTGTATATTGTTACTTAATTTATTTCTTATTTCTTCTAGGGACCAGAGGTTGGTGTGTAAGCCCAAGTAACAGCCATGATTAGAATACTGATTTCCAAGGCAGAAACTTAGACCCCAATTGAGAGATTGATATTAGCACAAATTCCTTGTTTCTGGCCTTTCACTCTACTAAGCTATGCATAGTAAGTATCTTTTTTGTCAATATTCACTGATTTTTTTCTGTCTGAACTTAAATTTTATGGTTCACTCCTTAAAAATGTTTTCAAAAAATACACTTGTAAATATCAAATTTAAAACAGATCAACTTTTTTCTATTTACAAACTAGCATAGTACTTGTCAAAAGTACCAAAATTATTTCTGCTTGGAATGATATTTTGGCTTTTGATCAGTGGAATATCTGTGCACCTGGTTTTGGATCAAATTATTGCTAAGAAGCAGAGAGTTATATCAGTATATTTTGTAAAAAGTGTATTGATAAAACTCCAAAATGGTGATAATCACCTGAAATAGAGAGGATAGAATTTTCCCAGCTGATATTTTCAGTTTTGCGATTGTCAGTATTTGCTATATGGAGCCAAACATCATCATGATGGGACATCATACTTTTGTGATTAATGAAATTGAACTTTGTGGGATTACCTGACTTGTCTACCAAGAAACTTCTGCTAACAACTGCTAGATGGCATTACCAAAACAATATATAAAGAAAATGGTGTAAAGTTTTTTTTTCTCTTTTAGCTTCAGGATGCTTTAGAGTTAGAGTGTGTCTTTATTCCTCACTGGAGAGGCCTTTTGGCTACCAGTAAACCTAATGCCATCTTGAATAGTGTATGCACTAAACATACTAGACTATACAAAATCAGGTCCAATAACTTTACTAAACCCAAAAATAAAATAAAAACTCTTCTCAAATGTAAGTTTCTTTATATATTCAATAGGACTTCACTCGAACAGAGAATGTCTCATATCGAGAATATTTCACATTGAACATGAAGAAAAATTAATTATTTTTAATAATATGTAGAAATCTCCATTTTTACCTGAAGACGGTCATGAGACCAGAAACACGTGGTCGTAAAATTATGTAAAAACAAAGCATAATATTTTTTTCTAAATAAATCCACATTACAACCAAAAACGTTAGCGGCACCTCTCTTCTTTTTAATATATATATATATATATATATATATATATGAACCTTGAAGAAAAAAATTATGTAGTAATTATCCAGTATTCCAAGATACAAACCTTTCCAAAACAGAAACTATGATTTTTAATTGGAATAAAAGTCGTAATGGCATATACCCTGAATCCATCATAAAAATTCAGGATGTGGAATTAGTAATGGATCTGTTATATACCATACCTATGGACACTAATGGGTATGTCGCAAAAAATAAATACATAAATACATTAGACACTATTGTATTGAATTGGGGGTAATATGCTGTCTAAGTAGTCCACTACTAGCAGTGGTTTACCTATTTCACACTGCTGGTGAGTATTGTATTTTGTTGATGTTATAAAGATTACCATTTCCATTTCTAACCTCCATTTTGGTTATTTGTCATTCAGTAAACTTTTCTAGGTTACAACAGGATCAATTATAACAAACTTAGTATAAGAAATAAGGAAACTACCCATTGCTTGTTAAATGTGGCTATGAGAAATTTTTGGCCATAATATGGACTGACACTACAGAATCACAAAGAACTGTGCCAAATAACAGAAACCACATCACTTGAGGATTTTCAACTAAAATCAATATCACATGTAACGTGAAGAGAAAATAATGATATAATCAAGCTGTTGATGTTCTTCATTACCTCAAACAAAAAGCTAGGAAGGAAATAATCAATACTAGAAAGAGCAATAAGACTAAACAAAACTTGAGAAGCCGATTTTTATGAAAATGTTTTTAAAATAAAGATTTTATAAATTTCAACCAAAAGTAGCACTGGCTATGCTACCAATTAATGCCAAATGTTTTTTATAAGGAAAAGGATATTACCATTGTGAGACATATATATATATATATATATATATATATATATATATATATATATATATATATATATATATATAAACATGCTAGTACATGCAACATTCATTTCAAACTTTAATATGGAAGCACTATACTGGCTATTTCTTGGCTCTACCAAAAAATGACCAATGAAGATTTCTACCTGATATTAATTGACTTATTCCCACCAGGAAAAAACCTATGCTAAAGGGTTTAATAACTATTCCCTGTACATTCTATTTAGTAAAATCTATTTCAGTATATATATATATATATATATATATATATATATATATATATATATATATATATTGATAGATAGATAGATGTTAAATTTGAATCCCCCACCTTCTCTCATCTGTTACCCCTCTCTCGAGCTCTAACATTTGTCCCACACTCTCATAATTGCACTCTTTCTAAATTTTATTTTTTATTTCCGGAGTTGTTTTTTCTGTTTCCTTTTTGAATTTGTAGGTCTGATGAATTGGATCATATTTACAATTCCAATGGAATAAATTATGACCATGGAATATTAGTGTTTAAGCTATATATATATATATATATATATATATAATTACAAAGTGTTAAAAAATATTTGTATGAAGCATTTTGTCCTTTAGGACTCCAATAGACTAAAATAAGGTTTACGTTGAAGTAACTACACATGCTCATGAATGAGAGAGGATGCTGAAATTTTAAAATTAAAATCTTTTTTTTTTTTTGCACTGTGCTTAGATATATATTCTAGCCACTTTAATTTAATTTCTTTATGTTTATATTTTTATCACTACTTTTAAGTCACTGCCAAGCAAGGTGAAATGTTGAAAGACACTGGATGCAAATTTACTGTGGATGGTCTAACAATTAATATTGTAAATTAATATTTAGTAAATTACTTTCATTTAATTAAAGTAGCATTTTTTAAAATCAAAATTATGTTCAGACTCATTACACTGAGCAACTAATGAATTTAGTGTGTTGTTTTGTACAAGGTCTTTTTTGTGTTCAAAAATTTATTTAAATTCCCTGTGGCAGTTATTACACATAATAGGGTAAATTCCTCCTTCAACTCTTAGGTTAGTATTTTTTTATTAAGTCTTTTATTATTTTAGAAGTACTTGTAAAAAATTTCATGTTAAGCATTGATAAAGTCAACTTCAACTCGACTAATGTCTCTGTATGAACTATTTTTTTTTCTTCTCAGTAGTAGATAGGGTAACACACTCCTCACTGGTCTTTTGAACAGGAGTAGAGGTTTATCTGTTGTTCCCCATTTAAGATTGGGCTTCTGGTTACTTGGCATTATCACTTTGCTTGGAGTAAAAAAATATTCTTTTCAATTGTAGTGATAGAGTTGGTAAAGAGATTTTAAATATTTTAATTTGTTAGGTTTGACAAAATGGTTCACTTTTCTATTTGAAAATATTTTATAAGCCTTTTGTTTCATGTTGAATATGAATTATTTAGCATATTGGTGATTAAAAGTATTTTCCACTTCATGTAATAGAAGCCAATAACTCTGAAGAGTGAAGGCCTTACAACAATGCTCTCATGAAATGACTGAAATAACAGCATTCAGTTAGGTGACAAATTTCTCCACATTATATATATATATAATGTTTTGAACAATAAAAAAATTAAAATTTTTAGACACACTGGGTTGTATATTAATATTGTTTTGTTTTATTATTTCAGTTAGGATCCTCAACTAGTTTTGGCTAACATGGCCATCATCAGAAGAAAAAAAATCCCTGCTTGTTAGTAGCAGTGAACTACAGAAGTAAATGACTGTTTCTGAAGTAAATGAACTTTATCTGTAGTTTTCATTTGTTTTTTATCATTAATTTTGGTCAGTCCTTGTGTTGGTCAAATGACCTCTTTGAAGTTGTTTTAAAGATAGGAGATGGCAGATTCCTGACTAAGAATTCCTTCCTTGGTCATTTTGACAGTTTTATTGTTTGCTGGGAATGGAATGTGTGTTTAGTGTATGTTATCTTTTAGTTCTTTGAGTGTGTGTGATGTGTATATATTTGTGTGAATGTGTGTATAAGTGTGAGAACCTCAACACCTCTGCAAGCATGTCTGTATTGTGTAGGTGAGAAATGTGGGTAGGGCTTGATTTATAGGGTTATATATTAATTCTATCTATGCTGTTAAATTTGTGGTTAAGCCCGCCTGGACAAAGTGTTTTGAGGAGCAAAATCCATTTGTCTTCATGTTCCTCTAGTATTTTTCTAAGGTTATCTTTTCTGTGAATTTCTATTTTTTCAATTATAGTGACTTTTGCATGACTTTGTGTTATATTTCATGCTGTTAGGAATATATATTTGAAAACTAGGTGGATAAGTAAGTAAAGGTTTATTGTAAGCAACCAGTACAATAAGCATAAAAGTAACAGTTATGCACAAGGTCGTCGCAATTCAATTCAGTAGTAAGTGCTACTATTGGAAGGTCAGTAGTTATTGCGTAAGTCTGAGTCGTACTCAACAGATCCCAGCTAGATTCTGTAGTCTGTTGACTTACAGATACTTATAAGTAGTTACTACCTATAGTGTAGTCACTCCTGAGGGTGACAGATTATTCCATTACATCACTTTTAAAATCATGTTTTTCTAGGTGGAAATGTTCTACAGATAATAATCTTTCATGGGGAGCTGACTTGATCTGATTCCGATAATTATTAATTCTGTATTGAAAGGGTCATTTAGATTTTCCCAGGTAAACCTACCTAGGTTTCACCTAAACGGATCTTCAGGGTAAAACTGGCTTAGTTTTACTCAGAAGATCCATTTAGGTGAAACCTATGTAGGCTTGCCTGGCTCCTTAGGATTATTCTAGTTTATTGCTCTACTTAGCGTGTTGAGCACTCTACATTTAGGGGTTTTTTTCTTTGGACTTGGAGTTTAAGCACTTGACAATTGGTTCCATATTGTGTTAATGTTCTTGGTTCTTTCTTTTTTATTTCCAATTTTTTCCTCGGATACCAATTTGTTCTATTACAAGTTGAGCTATCTGAAGTTTTCCAAATGTGTATTACCATTTATATATATATATAGAGAGAGAGAGAGACAAAAGGAAAACTTATCTTAGCCAAAATGTTTTGTCCTCTGATGGACTGTATCAAGGAAAATGTAAGGATTTTATTTTCCAAAAAGTTTTTCTAAACAAAAATATAAATTTTGTTAGTTTTTAAAAAAAGATTTTAAATTAAAAAATGTTCATAAATATTCCTCAGTTTAACTGAAAAGTCTGCGTAAATTATGGAGAATGTTAAGTGATGTAATTTAATGTTTAATAAACAAAAAGTGTGTAAATGATGTTTTTGTTGAATTACATATATATATATATATATATATATATATATATATATATATATATATATGTATATGTATATGTATATATATGTATATGTGTGTGTGTGTGTGCACATATATATTCATCAGCTCTGACCTTTACAGCTAGGAATCGCCATGCTACATACACAAAAATGAATCATTCATATTCCTTTTGTATTCCATTAGTAAGGAGTAAGTTCCATTCAGACAGCTTCTTCTCTAGAACTGCTGCTTTGGGGAGAAGACTCCCGGCAGGATGTTTTCCCCAATCACTAAAATCTTGACCTCTTCAAGTCTAGGGTTAACTATTTTCTTTCTTAAATAACCTCATGAACTGCACTACTTGCTTTGTGTTATGCTCACCGCACATTAAACCTCTACCCTAAGTGGCAGAAAATTCAGAATAAAGACAGCATTAAGTTTAATTTTATTTATTTATTATTATTATTATTATTATTATTATTATCATTTTCTTTGATTTCTGGCGTTTACACATTTCTTTCCGGGTCCCGCCCAGGGACTATTATTATTATCATTATTATTATTATTATTATTATTATTAATGCTCTCTCCCTTAATATTGAGCACTCCAATTACAAAGATTACTTGCTTTAAAAACATCTGTCAGAAATATACTATTTTTTGGTAAATACATTCTTTGTTTATATATATATATATATATATATATATATATATATGAGAGAGAGAGAGAGAGAAAGAAAGAAAGAAAGAAAGAAAGAAAGAAAGAAACTATCATATATCAGTAGTTAGCTAGATGTATGGAAAAAAATATTATGAATTTCAAATGTAGTTTGTGCTTGTCTAGGTAAACTTTTTAAAAACTTATTACATCCCCCTTGAAATGCATGAATAATCATAGTGTCACTAATGTGATTTGCTGGCCAGTTTTATATTAATTTATCATGATTTATATTAAATTTCAATTTTTTGCTTTATTCTGCCTGTAGTATGTTCATATTAATATCTTTGGAAAATTAATGAATTCACTTCTCTCATAAGGTAAGGTTAGGGACTCCTGCCTGCTGCTGATACCATATAATCTCATGCAATTTGTCTCAAAGAGAGGAGATGGTTACTGACAAGTAAGCCACACTGCCCTAAGAAATAGCATGAAGGAACTAACATATTACTCTAATGCGATAATTTGAATTTCATATTTGATTTTGTTTTTAGGCAGTATATATTTTTTCTTTCATGAGAGCGAATCAAGAATAAAATAAATATTTAAAGAAAATAAGTTTGGCCATTTTCATCACTAGACAGCTATCATGTGTATCTCATATAAGACAGAAAATTTCTGAAATATTTCTTTGAAATATAAGAGAAACAAATCTTGTTTCTATTAAAATAAATTCATTTTTAGAGTTTTGCTTAAAACATTAGGGATTTATCAAATGTTATTCAAGTGTTGAATAGACAAAATAATTAAATAAAGAAAAATGTTTTTTTTTGTTAATGCTAATTAACCAATGCTATGATTTTTCACTTTATAAACATGAAATGTGCTTTTTCGAATTCATGAAGTTTGTTGATGGATGCTATGCCTGAAAAAGCAATTTCATAGTTTTATTAATAATAAGTTGAAATCAAATTTTTTAAGCCCTAGGATAAACAAAAAAATTTACTGTCATATAAGCATTGAAGAAAGTAAATATTTTGATGTGACTTCTTTCTATATAACAAATGTTTTGGTTGGCAAAATTGTTATTATTTGATTGATGAAAATTGTAAGAACTTTTTTCACTTTGTCAAAATTCAACGTTTTCTTTTTCTTAAATTGCATCCTCAATTTCTTTTATTTCCGGAATTATTTTGCTGTTTTATCTCTTTGTTTCCTTTGTCCTTTTCTTTTTTCTTTTCTATTCAACTGATTTTCCTTTCTTTATTTTTTCCTTTTTCCTTTTCTTTCTCTCTTTTTTCTTTCTTTCTTTCTTTCTTTCTTTCTTTCTTTCTTTCTCCCATTCGCTCTCTTTCTTTGTTTCTCTCTGTGTCTTTTTTAACTTCTCTCTCTCTCTCTTTTTCGTTTTCTCTCTCTATTTTTGTTTGTTTCTTTTTCCTGTTATCTTTCTGTATATTTCCTCTTATTTTTTTATTTTTTTTTTACTCATAATTTCCTTTTTGCCCTTTTTCTTTTTTCTTTCACTTTTTCTTTCTAGGCATTTACTTTCCTTTTTTCTTAACTTATTCTTTTTGTTGCTTTTTCTCTTTCTTTTTTCTTTACTTTTACTTTCTTTTTCTTTTCATCACTTTCCCTTTTTATTTTTATTTTTTCATTTCTCTTTCCTTTCCTTACTATTTTTCTGCTTTTATTTTTCTTTTTTCTTTCCCACTTTCTCTTTTTCTTGATATAATTTTGTTTCTTTCTTTTTCTAATTTTGTTTCTTTCTTTTCATACTTACTCTTTTTCCCCTTCCTTCTTCAAACTTCCTTTATTTTTTCTATTTTTCATTTCTCAAACTGATGCCAACTTTTATCTATTTTATTTATATATTTCACTGATTTACATTGTTACTTTTAATACTCTTTTTTTGTTTATAATTTTCTTCTTTTTTCTCTTCTGATTTAATTTCCACCATTTGCAAATTTTCATCTCATTCATTTTCTGTCTTGCTTTAAAAAGTTTGGTTGATTTCTACCTTTTTATTTGCAACTAATAACTCTCTTTCTACCGGCCTTCTCTCTTATTTTTGTTTCCCTTTTTTGCTCTTTCATTCTTGTTTTAACTTGCATCCATAACTTTTCAATTATTAAATATTTACAACTTGGGATTCATTTTCCCTTTCTATTTTTCCTCTCTCAATCACTTTTTTTTCTATCTCACCAATGCCATCTTACTCTCTCTGTATTTTGTTTTTCTCCTCTCTCTCTCATTTTCGGGTAGACATTTCTGTATTATTTCTTTCATTTGCTTCCATCTATAACCAATCTCCAACTGCTTTCTTCACATCTCAGCATTCTCTTGTTCTGTCCCCAACTCTAATACAAAACATGGCCTTTATTTCAGGCCCCTATTCCAGACCCAGTAATGCTCAGCCAGAAGGCATTCTAAAGTATTCTGTAATGTATTCACATCAAAATATTCCGAATTTTAATGATACGTTAATAACTACATCTGCCCTGGAGATACTTTGCTTGGAAAAAGGTGTCCGAAGCCAATCAAGTTTTCCCCTTGGGATTCTGGAATATGCAAAGAGATGCTTTGCAGTTCATGGAAGGATTTCATTCTTAATTCAACTTTGGATGCGGTAGAAGAAAGCGTTGTTATGGAGTGGTGGGGGTGGGTATTATGGAAAAGAGAAATTAAGGAAGAAGAAAAGAAAAATGACAAAAATTTGGTGGACATCCTGAAAAGGAAAGCAAAGCAATAAAGCAAATAAAGTTGGATAGAAACAAGGAAATTTAGCAAGAAACTGAAGTGTTAGACAGACTAAAAAAAGAAAGAAATACTAGCGAAAAAAAAGAGATAAAAGAAAAATTGAAGGAAAGAAAGAAAGGAGGAAGATAGTCAAAGCAAAAGAAATAAAAGGAAAGTAACAAACAAGTAAAGAGAAAATCTCTTTTTTTAAATGCTTAACATTCATGTAGGAATTTTCATGAATTGTTTTTTCAAATTACTTTATTATTTCTATCATTTTATGTAACTTGTAATATCATGAATAGTATTTATTTTTCAATCTGTTTGCTGAAAGCGTATAAAGTAAAGACATTTTTATGTTTAACGTTCTTTTTTTTTTTTTTTTATAGATACAAGTATTTAAGTAAATGCTCTGTTTATAATAAACAGTATTAAATAACATTTACCGGCCTGAATGTCCGAGAAATTTTCATAGAAAATATTCGTCCTTTGACAGGATTCGAACCTGCATCCTATACGGAACCATCATTTACGCTGACGTGCCTAACCCCTCGGCCACAAAGGAGCGTTCGGTAGGCAAGGTCGAATTTACTGCTTATAAACTTCAATCTTCCATGAATCTCATACATTCATAACTGCTCTGACGTATCAAATGTAAACAAATGACGTCATATATTAAGAAATGGACAATCCGTATAGGATGCAGGTTCGAATCCTGTCAAATGACACATATTTTCTATGAAAATTTCTTGGACATTCAGGCCGGTAAATGTTATTTAATACTGTTTATTATAAACAGAGCATTTACTTAAATACTTGTAACTATAAAAAAAAAAAAAAGAACGTTAAACATAAAAATGTCTTTAATAAATAAATTGTCGGACTTTGTCCATTTCTTAACATAAAATAAGTAAGCAGATGCAAAATTTTTCATAGTATATTTAACAAGTGAATAGATATAGCAAATCAAATATAACTTCCAATTGATAATTTAATATTTATCTACATTCTGATAAAAAATTTATGCAAAATACTAACTTCAAAGGTGTATCTTCAAGATACAAAATAGACATTTTAGCTCCCTTCACAGAAGAATTTGTAATAGCCCACTTTTGGTGACTTTATTTTGGGGATGGTTACGAATATATGAAAATAATAGAATGAGCATAAATTTGTTAATATTATATCCAAGATTTCTGTGACAGCTTCTGCATTCAATCTCTATACTAGACATTGAAAATTAGGAAGAAAGGGATTGTCAAGGTTCATGATTAAAGGCCAGAGTTAGTGATAAAACAGAAGTAGTATAGATACATTTATCACCTTTTTTTCTTCAGCTTATGGCCATATCATGTTGAAACATCTGTTCTCGTATGAGCACCAGATTTAAGCAATATCAAGCTTGGTCAGTATATAGATGGGTGACTGCTTGGAACCATCAGTTGCAGTAAGCACAGATGTGCAGTTAGTGTAATGGATAAAAGCTCAGAATTGGAGAAGGGAGAGTTCTGTCCCAATTCCTGTTAGGTTTGTTAGATTCATTTACATGCAAATAACCTTGGGAAAGGTATGAATCCACCACTTCTCCCCCAGCTATGGGTTATTTAGTAGGACTTGTATCATTATTATCACCAAAAAGAATTCTTATTATCAAAAAAAATATTTTCTGGCTTTAAATAACCTGCAAAATTTTGATAGACTGTAGAAGCAAATCAATCAATCAAAAAAACTCTTTTCCTTCTTCACCTTAGAATATTAATTCTCATCCATACTCAAACAAGCTTTTCAATATCCTAGTCATTTTCAGTTTAAGTTCTGTGCTAACATTTGCACTTCCTGCTTGTGGAACTCTTTTCTGGCTTCTTGCATCACAGCCTATTTTGCATTTAAATTTTTGAAGATCAATATCATTTATTATCTTCTTGCTTTTTTTTTTATTGTTCCCTCTCCCTAATAGTGTTTTTTTTCTTCTCATATTCTTTCACACTCAACACTACTTGTGTCTTAGTGACTTTATTACCTTGCTTGGGAGAAATAATTAAAAACCAAAAAAAAAGAAAATGTGCATCAGACAAGCCATAACTTGACATGTACTTATTAGCTGAATTATTCACTATATAATATTTGATTTATGTGATTAATGGAGAAACATTGCTTTGAATGCATTGACAAGGAAGGAAATTATGTTGAAAAAGTAAATATGTACGATATAAAGTAAATGATATTCTTTTCATCATCTGGTGACACTTATTATTATTCTGAATTTTTGTACCAGAGTTTTCTCATGGCTTTGACTGGAAATTACAGAGCAGAAAATCTTGGATCTCTGTGACTCTCAACTTTATTCTGGTTCAATTTCAACATTTCTGTGCACTTCAGAGTTACAATACAAATCTAAAACTATTCTGATCCCTTTGCAAGAATATTTGGGACTGTTCCCATTACTCCAATGATTATGGGAATGACTATCATTTATATTTTATAATTTGTGCAATGTTTTGGCAATTATCAACTTCCTCTTTTTCTGTGTTTTGCAAGAATGTGTATATTTTACAGATTTTTATACCACTGGTATTATTTTATACCACTTTTATCCAGTGAATCCTTTGGGACACATGACCAGTGGTTGATTAAAGTAATCCAAAAATGACTTGATTCAAAGAGTTGTGAGTTAAGTAGCTGACCACAGCAGAGATGAACAAAACCTTGTAGAGTTGAGCTACTAAACTGAAAACTGAGATATCTAGAAAAGACATGGCCCGTGAAACTAGAACAATCTACCTTCATGGACTAAATATAGGGTTCAGTTTGAAATTCACCAATATATCACCTGAAGAAGGTCGGAGTGTACAACAGCCAAAATGTTGTGAATATGACAATAAAGATGAGGACAACAATATGAATAATGTAAGTAGTGTAAATAGGTTTTTATTCCTTTATCTCTGAGTTGGTATCAAATAGGGATCAGAATTTGACAGAATGATAAGATAAAGAACAAACAGGAAACATTTATCAAACTAACATGGTTCACTTTAATTAAAGATTCATCAGAGAATAAGATATGGAGAAAAAGAAGAAAGAAATTCCCAAATAGACAAACTAGGATTATTATACATGTACATACATACAACAATATTTACAGTTTTTCAGGTATGCTTGGTATCTGTTAATTTCTTAAAACTTTGGATGGATGAGCCATCTCTCCTTGAATTTGGAATGCTACAAATTATACTAACATTGGTTTAAAGAATCAAATGCATGTGATACATGATTAACCAATGAAAATCAAACAACACAAAAGTAAAAATGCCAGAATTTCTTTGTTTTCTCCATATCTCATTCTCTGATGAAGCCTTAATATAAGTGAAACATGTTACTTTGATAAACATTTTCTATTTGATCTTTATCTTATTATTCCCTGTTTCTGCAAAACAATCCATCTGAACCTTGTAATCATAAGGAATATTAATTTTCCTCTGATAGACAGCTTCAGGGTTGTGAGCATATTTGTTTTTTATAATCAAAACAAAATAGTTTGCAAACTCCCCACCCCACAAAAAAATCAATGTTCTTTCCCACTTGTATCTGCTTCAGTACTTTTTATGGGCTAGTTTGCCGCATTCACAAATAATGCATCTCTCGTTCATATGCGTGATTCTTGGATTTCATTAAATTTTGCATCAGAGAATTTGTCATTATTATGGTTCAAATTACTGTCACTTAATCCTCTGCTAGTTTTATGAAGATTATCAATAGACATCATATCTTAACTGAAATTGAGAAAGATAGAAATTTGAAAGAAAGCATAAATGATTGTCTGGAATGAAACAAGTGATTCAATAATAAGTACTTCTGTCAAATAAGTCACAAAACATTTTCTGAGAATGCAATTATTAACACTTAAACAATGGGAAATGATTGCATATGCATGGTAAATGGGTAAAATATAAAATTCATTTTCAAAGGGTATTTTTTAGGCTTAATTTTATGTTAATTATATACAAAACTACAAAAAGGATATTTGAACTCTTTTAGATTATAAAAATAATAAAAAGGTAGAATAATGCAAACGTTAGGTTCCAGAATTGAATACTTTTAACAATACAAGACTCTCTGAAGTGTTCTATGCACAATGGAGTTATGCATTCTTTACTCTATGATGATATTATTTTTTTAACTCTTTTCTCTTGAAGAATTATGCATGCAGATTTTGCAGTCTCTGGTTTGTTTGCCTGACTTTATTTGCTTTTTGTTTGTTTAGTTCCATATTAACTCCTTATGGGCCATTTAATGCCAAAATTTAATTTCCTTGGGAGTATTAGTAATTTCTTTTACAAAAAATCTGTTGCTGCTAATATTTTTCACTTACTGAAATGTGTTGTGTGTAAATTTTTTGCTATAAAAATGTATTGCTGGAAGTTTTACTATAAAAATGTTTATACTTTCATAGTGCTCTGACCCTAGTTTTGGGGTTAACTATTTGCCCATAGTTGGGACCCTAACAGGTGCTATCATCCCAGGTCAGGGTGGACCTAGGAACAACAGCAATTAAGTGGTAGTTCAATGATCCTCAAAACCTCCTGATCAGAGGCCTTGCTGCCATATGTAGTCTATCATCATACCCAGGACAGACTTTATTTGCAAATACCTCAGGAAATTATGTAACTTCATGAAATCTATTAAATAGTAATCTCTTGAATTGCTAATTGAGTTGCTAATTGAATTGCTAATTGAATTGCTAATTGAATTGCTAATTGAGTTGCTAATTGAGTTGCTAATTGAATTGCTAATTGAATTGCTAATTGAGTTGCTAATTGAATTGCTAATTGAATTGCTAATTGAGTTGCTAATTGAATTGCTAATTGAGTTGCTAATTGAATTGCTAATTGAGTTGCTAATTGAATTGCTAATTGAATTGCTAATTGAGTTGCTAATTGAATTGCTAATTGAATTGCTAATTGAATTGCTAATTGAGTTGCTAATTGAGTTGCTAATTGAGTTGCTAATTGAATTGCTAATTGAGTTGCTAATTATGAATGACTGATGCTTCAATAATTGAAAAAAGTTTTAATCATCAGTTGATGATATTCGTTGATCTCTGATTAACCATCAGTTAATGATGTCTGCCATTTAAGGAGTAAAAGGTATATAAAAAATGGTTCAAACATAATAGAATGATGTTAAGTATATAACTAGTATGGAGGCATGGTGAAGTAGTGGATAGCGGCTCGGATCGGAGAACTGAGTTTGAATTCCAGTCAAATCCATTTCATTCACTTACATGCTCATACCCTTGGGAAAGATATTAATCCTCTCCTTCTTCCTCCATCTATGGGTAAAATAGTAGGACAAACTGGATTCTATAGCCTTGGATGGCAACTGGTTTGGGAAAAGGACAACTCTGAATTCAAAACCCTTGGGAAAGATATTAATCCTCTCCTTCTTCCTCCATCTATGGGTAAAATAGCAGGACAAACTGGATTCTATAGCCTTGGATGGCAACTGGTTTGGGAAAAGGACAACTCTGAATTCAAAACCCTTGGGAAAGATATTAATCCTCTCCTTCTTCCTCCATCTATGGGTAAAATAGTAGGACAAACTGGATTCTATAGCCTTGGATGGCAACTGGTTTGGGAAAAGGACAACTCTGAATTCAAAACCCTTGGGAAAGATATTAATCCTCTCCTTCTTCCTCCATCTATGGGTAAAATAGCAGGACAAACTGGATTCTATAGCCTTGGATGGCAACTGGTCTGGGAAAAGGACAACTCTGAATTCAAAACCTGTGGAGGGTCTTGTGGCACGTAGTGCACCAGGTCTCTGTATTTAGCCCTTCAAAAAGTGTGGTTGGTTCTGCACAAAGCCATCACCACTATAGTCAAATCATGTGCTGGTGTCCTAGGAACTGAGCTGCTTGACCCTCATATGTCGAATACGACAGGAGAGTCCACCATATAACCAGTACTGTCATCAGTCAAATTTGTTTGTGTGTATGAGTACAGACATTACACTGCTTGGGTTATGTGTCTGTATATATTTATATGCTTATCTGCCATCTATATCATAATTGCTTGACTATGTATTTCTTCTGTCATTAATTATCTAATTCTAGTGTACCCAGGCCATAAAAAATGACAGCAATTGTTAGAAAGTTTTAAAAGTAAGATGCAATGAAACAAAAGTCTTGAGACAATAAAGTAGAGAATTCACAACTAAAATAGAGGCTAATGAATTGTTTGATTAGTCTCTTCCCTTTATACTTAGATGTTCAGTGGTATCTATGATTCATTGATTACTTCAAGCATTATATAAATCACTTTTTGCTCAATATCTTTTCATGTTAAACATTTAATGTGTTTAATATAACAGTGAAATTGAAATATCTCTAGAAAGAAAAAGATTAGTAACAGAATGAAAAAACAGTGACAACAAAGTCTACTTGAAGACCAATTTGAAGCAAGACAATCACTTAATAGACAAAAGTGAATGAGTGCCTCACATGAAAGACTTGAACAAATAAGACTGCAATCTGAGAAACTTAATAAAGGAACTGATTAATTAAACAGTTCATTTTGTTCAGGACTAATTTTGTTTAAATGCAGATAAATATTTTATTTGTGTAGATTATCAAAATGAAGTAATCACTTATAAATTTACTAACTTAAGTTGATTTGTCTCCATTCCCACTAGAGATGTGTTTGGAAATATATAAATGAATACACACTGATAATGATTATATGGGTTAATATCCAGAATATATGCAGCTTAAATCTTGATTTCCAGCTTGCTTGTCATCTTGTCTATACAGATAAACATCAAAATGCACAAATAATAATCACCTTTTATTAAACACGATTACTTTTGTAATTGGTAAGAAATAAGTGAATTTTTAAGAAATATAATTTTTCTTTACTTGCTACTGTATTTTTTTGTAGAAATAAGATTCGATTTGTATAAATCATTGAACACAATGAAATTTCAAAACAAAATTTGTACTTTTATTAGAGAATAGCTTTACAAAACTATCCTAATAATATCCAAATAAATGCTTTGATTGGTACAGATGATTACAAAATAAGGACAAATTACTGATGTTAGAATTTTTGAGATGGGGAATTTACCATTATTATATGCTTTGGTCAAACTCCTGAGCAACCTGCACCTGAAAGAAAAATATATCGACAATGTGAAAAGAAGATACGAAGGACACAATGGAAACTTGGAATGGGATGCACTAAGAGATGCTATAGTGACATCAGCAAATGATATCATCCCAAAGGAGAATGGATGAAGAAGAAAAAATGAATGGATGACTGATGAGATTCTCAACATGATGCAAAGTAGGCAGAAAACTCTGCCAAGATACGGAACAGAATACAGAAAATTATACAATGAAATAAGGACCAAATGCGGGCAGGCTAAAGAAGAGAGACTAAAAAAAAATGTTCAGAAATAGAGAGATTGAGTACAAACTAACAAAGTCGATATGCATAAACAAATAAGGAAAATAGCAAGACAGAAGACATGCTCATCAATAGGCTGCTTAAAATCAAAGGCCGGAATGCTCATATTAGAGAAGGAAAAAGTTTCTTCAGCACTGGAGAACTCTTCCATGATGAGAGAGAACAAGCAGCAATACACAGAACTACCAATGGACCTGAAATTCTAAAAACTGAAGTAAAAGTTGCACTGGCAAAACTGAATAAAGACAAAGTAGCAGGACAAAACAGAATTGTAATGGATGATTTTGGCATAGACAGAAATAATAAATGAAATCTACAACAGTGGGGATATACCGGAAGATCTCAGCAGATCCATTTTCATAGCACTACCTAAGAAACCAGGCACAAACAAATGTGAACTCCACCAAACAATCAGCCTAATGAGCCACCTAACAAAACTCATCATCTGTATTCTGATGAATAGAGTGCACAGCAGAATCAGGCCAGAGATTGGACAAGAACAATGCAGGTTTGTTAAAGACACTGGAACAAGGAACGCAATTTTCATGCTCAGAATGTTATCAGAAAGAGCAATGCAAATTCAGAATCATGTGTACCTGTGTTTCATAGATGCATTCAACAAAGTACGCCACAAAGATCTGTTAGAACTGCTCAGAAACCTTGATATATTTGGGAAATATATTAGAATAATTAAGAACCTATATTGACAGAAAATGGCATGTATGTGCATAGAGAATAAGTTCAGCAGATATACAAAAATAGAAAGGGTTCTCACCAGATTTATTCAACCTATACAGCAAGGCAATTCTGAGAGAACTGGAAATCCTACCGGGATTCAGCATTGGTTGTCAGTTGTTTCACCATTCTTCAAGATTTTAAGGATTTACTTTGACATTCCAGAAAGCTTATGGAGTTCCAAAATAGTCACTTGAAGAATACTGGAGTGTACAAGAGATGAAACCTTGGTATTATAACAACTAAGTTATCAATCAAACAGGTCCAAATAGCCAAGCATATAATAAGGACGAATTGTATCCAACATTGTTCAAGCATTTACGTCTCTTATTTGTACACTTGCTATTGTTAACACAATATTTTGACCCATCTGTTCTTTGGCCTTCATCATTGATAATAAAGGAAATCTCTTTCCTAAGAAAGAAATTCCATTGTCTGAACAATTTTAATTTTTCTTTTGAAAGTTTTTTTGGCAAAGACAAATTGTGTTGGCAATTTTTCCTGTGATTAAGTGTATATTCTATTTTATTAAGATTCATTTTATGTAAATTCAGGAATTACTCTTTTATTTGTACACTTTGATAGGAGCTTTAATTTGATTACCCCAGAAAATATTGACCAATAATAAAGGAACATGAACTTGAAATTTATATTAAAAATATATAAATAGGTTTTTGAAAAAATTTTTATTCAACCAAATTCTATTCTATTTTTTGGATCCTACATTGAAATACCATCTTTTTAATTTTTTGAAATGGCCATCTTTTCAACTTTTTTTTATCACATACATTAAAATTAGTGCATGTGGCTGTAATATATATGTTTTGGGATTGTACAGCTAAATTTATTGTATACTGCTGGTAATTCATCATGCAATAAAAACTTAAATTCCTTAGACAGACATGATTTTACAAACTACTGCAAAAACAATTTGTGATGATAAATTTGGATCTGATTTTGAAAATAGCGAGTTATGCATGAACATTATTCCAAGCCCAAGATAAAAAAATCAAACTTTTCCAATCCTTTTCTCTAAAGTCTGAATAATCTATTGCCTGAATCCATGTCACCAACATATTATAAGCAAAGACATTATTTCATTATATGCTATGTTCTCCTAAGTTTTTTTTCTCTTGGTCTCACTTTATCCAATTAGTACATGACTCATGTAGAAAAGAAAATAATATACAATATATGTTTGATATATTCATACTAATAAAAACGTACACAAAAACAAAAAAACCTCTAAAGAAACCTTTCAGAAAAAACTGTTCTACACTTGTCAACAGCCTGAGAAAAAATTATTTTTTTACAGTTTAGCTGTTTTTCAGTTATTAAACATCATTTTAGTCTCTTATCACAAACAAATATCAGAAAGAAATTGTATTTGTTTTAGGGTTGTATAACTTAAATTTTTTTCTGGCATAATATGGCCCTCATTATTCACAAACCTTGGGCCCATGTGAATTTTGAGTCCATTTCTTCTGTGATCTCCGTGGGGTCTGTGCAGAGCCAACAGTCATTTCACTTGTTCACCTGACCCCTTTAAAAGTAGTTGACTATCTCCAAGCAAATAGCTATAGTTGGCAGCTAGTACCACAAACAGAATGTGTGCTTCTTTTGTTAAATTAAAGAGGAGGTAAGATTGTGGGAATTCAGGTGGCTGGATGGTCATTTAGAAGAATTGCTGCATATGCTCAATATAATGTATTGGTAGTGCTTCAATGTTAACAGCATGAAAATTCTTACGGCTGAAGATGAAGTTCCATGTATGCCCACATAATACAGATGCTTGCCAAGTTCAATGCAATCTAATAGTAGGAGCAGCAGATTGGCATGGTGTCTACGGCACAAATCAAATCAAAAATGGTCTCAAGAGTGTCAACATGGACTGCTGGAAATAGCTTACTTGTATCAGGACAATGAATGTATGTATCTTTAACCAGACTTACACTGCATCACTGTCATACACATCACCAGTAGTGTCACAAGAGGGTTGCCTTAGGAAATAAATGGCATACTATAGTGTTCAATGATGAGAGCAGGTTCTGCCTTCATGGAAATAATGGTTATTTAGGTGTAAAATGTAGATCTGTACAGTATGATCTTCTCCAGCACATAGACCCAGCACCTGGCATCATAGTGAGAGGCTCCATAATTCAAAAATTTTTCTTAGCTTTGATGTTTTGGGGGAATGTTGAATTATGCCATTTTCACACGAAACCTATTTTCCTGCCATTTCTGTGACAGAAAAGGCTTCCATCAGGATAATGCCTGCCTACAGTGTTCTGTTACTACTCAATATGCTCTGTAAGATGTTTGACAACTTCCCTGGCCAGCACAACTGCCTTACATATAATCCACTGAGCATGTATGAGACATGATGAGATAACACCTGACTCTTTCAATTAGCCAATCTATTTCTCATTCTGTACTGCATCAATAGGTTTTAATTTCCTTGTCTATGTAGATTCTAAAGAATCATATATGTTGCCCCAGAATATTGTTCAACCAATTACTCTGCCATTTCTGCAAGAGAAAGTCAATATTCCCTTCCATCAGGATAATGCCCACCTACATTATTTTTTTACTACTCAACATACTTTTTAAGATGCCTGACAACTTCCCTGGCTAGCACAATTGCTTGAACACTCATTGAACATGATGGGGTAACACCTGACTTATTCAGGTAGCCCACCTATTACTCATTTTGTACTGTATCAATAGGTTTTTATTTCCTTGTCTATGTAGCATGATTAGCCTAAATCTTTAACCCTAAAATATCTTAAATATAGTGGGGGCGGAAGGATGGTGAATTGTTCATTCTGTTCTTTTGCCAGATCTGCAACAGAAAGGCAATGACTACCCATACTACTCAACATGCTCTTCAAGATGTTTGAAAACTTTCCTGGCTAACATTATTGCTTAAATACTCATTGAACATGATGAGATAACACCTGACTTGTTCAGTTAGCCCACTTATTACTCATTTTGTACTGCAACAGTATGTACCAGAAGAATAGGATAATGTAACACTGAATGTTATTTACCATCATCTATGTGAATGTACAGGTCTGTTTCAATCCCCAAAGAGGATATACAGCATATTAATAGAGGGTGAGTTTGTGTGCTGTTGATACACATCTTATTGGAAAACCTGTGTATATACTGATATGTATATGTGATAATTTACAGTAACCCAGCTATACTACCTGTGCATTTAATCTTGAGTTAATGGAAACATTTAGGGTGTTGCAATTTTATTATTGTATATATATATATATATATATATATATATATATATATATATATATATATATATATATATATATAAAACAATATATGTGATCACATAGACAATATATATATATTTTAATGGATGCATGATTTCATAAATGAATTGAAGCATGCAGATATAGCAACATTCACTGCATATTGCATTAGAAAAATGAATGAAAAACACAGAATGGTGAACACTGTAAGGATAACAAAATGGTTAAAAAACAAAGCAAAAGAACCGAATAAGTACAGAGAATATTTTGAATGAGTTGTTCCTTATGTGGCTTCATTGATTTTCTTCTCCTTTCTGGCAGGGTTTTGACAAGATTTAATTTTGTGAGAATGAAACATTTCAGGTTTTTATAATTTGACTGAAGGCGAGAAATATTTGAGGACACATAAGGGAGGTATTAGCGGCACTAAAAATGGCCATTTGTTTACAAGGAAAAGTTGGCAGATCAAGGGAAGGGTGTAGAGTGAGTATGCATGTGTGTGCTTGCAATTCTGAATGACATGATATGATGGTCATAGAAATAAATGGCAGTATCAAGTAATATGTTAGAGGCATATTAAAAAAAAAAGAAAATAAAAAGGCAAAAGCCATATTGGAAAAAATGGCTGTTATTGAAAATTGGCCAAAAGTAAAGAAAAAAAAAAGAAGAAAGCCATAACTTGTAAAATGGCTTTATTGGAAAAAATAAAAGTGCTGAAAATTAACAATAGTGAAAAAATAATGGGTGTGTTTTTAAAGAAAATTAATCAATAATATATATATAAAAAAACAAAAACAATTATCAGAGGTTGTATGGTGAAAATTGGAAAATGAAATTTTGAAAATATTGATGGCTGTAAGGGAATGATTAGTTCTATAGAAAAAATGATGATGAATGTATGGAAAAAGTTAAATGGGTTTTAGGATGAATTGATTGAAAGATTTTAGAGGAAAGAAAGATTTTGTATAAAACCTTAAATATTGCGATATATATTGAGGAATAATTTTTATATGAAAATTTTCAAGCTAGATTCTCTTTATAATCATTTCTAGAAACAAAACAAATTAACTACAAACAACATGGGACTGTTTATACTGTAACTAACAACGGAGGTAGTACTGAACAAAATTCTACCTGGACAAGGCCAAAGAAAATAGCATTCAGGATGTAGGCAGTCATGGCTATCCACAACTTCCTATTCTATCTAGCTTTTAGCAATATTTCTTTTATAGCATCTCTGTTCTGACATCCATTAACACAAGCTGATTGGATAGCTGGCACACTGCTTCCCTCTGACCCTTTTGACACTGATATATCCTTTGGGTGTCAGATTTTCAAGCATCCTTTTCTTACATGTGCCAGAAATTTCAATTGCCTTTTTCTGATTATAGGTGTTTGTTTTTTGTTTTTTTTATTATTTCATCCCAAGTAAGATGGGAACACCACAAGTACACAGGGGGTTTCAGAGAGTGAAGGTGAGAGAAAAGACTGGGTATAATGGTGAGGACCAAGGAAAGGATAAAAGCTGAATGGGGTTGAAGAAGATAGAAGATGGTGATTGATGTTGCATTTATATTTTTGAAGATTGTAGTTATCAGAGAAGCAAAGAAATGGAAGGGAGTTCCACAGGCAGGAAGTGCAAGAAAAGAAACTGTTGGAGTAGAAGTGGTGGTTACATTTATTTAATTCAACAATAAACTAGTAAAACACTTAAATTCATGTGGTTTGGGCACCAGGGGAAAAGAGCTCATCAGGACAGTAGCCATGAAAATATTTGTAGAAAAGACAAAGGAAAGCCACATTATATAAGTGTGCTTTTTTGTTTCTATTCTCCTTGAAATTTCTCCATTGCTTACATTCTCTGTCCATGGTACTCACAACACTCTTCTTTAGAACCACATTTTTGTTACTGCAAGTCTTCTTTCCATCTGTGAAGAAACTGCCCAGTATTAATTGCCATATTGAAGGATTGCATAGCAGTTCAGCATTCTTTTCTTTGTTTTTAATGAAATTTTACTGTTTTTTAGTGCTTGGCTTAGACTTTGGAAGGCATCTTTTGCTATTCCTATGTGCCTTTGGATTATCTATCCTCTGTTAAAACACTTCACAAATATTTAAACTTCTGTATTTGTTTGATTTTGACATATTCTATTTGTAGTTAGGCTTTTTCTTGCTGACAACAATATATTCTATCTCCTTACAGTTGATAGTTCTTTCTTCTCACTTTTTTTCACTACCTTATCTAGAAAGTTCTGTCATCTTCCTTCCCTGTCTACCACTAACCCAGTGTCATTTGCATATCCTATATTGTTATGATTGTGCCTACCAATACTAAATCATCCTAAGGTCCCCAGCTCCCTTAGGGTAGAGTCTCATTGTAGTTATTGAATAAATCCGGTGTGAAGACACTACCTTAAATTGAATAAAAAAATTATTACTAAGATGGATTTTTAAAAAATAATTAAATAATATGAAAGAACTCATTTGAATGTCATGGACAAAAAAAAGGACTATTTTGAACTCTTACAGCTAAAAAGCTTTACAATATAGAAAGCAGAAACCTTAAAATTAAATTCTCAAGAAATAACTTTCTTCAGCTGATGGTAACAGTAATAGTGAAAATTGTTGTTTCCATATAGGAAATATTTGTCATCCATTGACCAGTTAGTATTACCATTGGCCGAAACTGATAAACTTTTTATTCTTAAAACAGATTTCCAGAAAATTAGACTTCTCAAGTCCACAAAAAGCTATCACTCTTTCTAATATTGATGGACATTTCATTCCAAACCTTTTGTTAATGGTGATGTGGAAAGTAAATGTTGTGAAGTCCTAAATCCTTTGTGTTACTACTCAATGTTCATGCATAGTTCCCCCCTCCTCCTAATTGGATTTATTAATCTACATATCACTACATCTCCCTGTAATGAAGGGGTTTTATGCTTCTTCTAATCGTTTCATTTTCAGAATTTCTTTCTCACTTGCAGGATCTTAAGTTACTTCTTTTCTGATTTTTTTTCAAACTCGCAACACATTTATTTAAATAATCGAGTAATCAGTTCATCAGCTTCTTTTTTCATATTCATGAATTTTGCTCTCTGCACTGACTAACCTCATTTTTGGTCAAATATTATTCTGTATTATCTGTGACTTATTTTGTCAAAAGTCACACTTTCTGTCTTGAAATTTTCATAATAGCTTCAAACCCAGCTATGGCCCAAAAGATTGGTTAATTCATTTTCTCTATCTGCTTCTTTGCTGTCTCTTAATTTCTTAGTCCTTGCTTTAGCCATGAACACTATTATCTATACACCCACAAAATCTGAATTCTTTAATGATAAAGTGTATTCTATCAGAGATGCCATTATTGTGAAGTCCTAAGTTCTTACTTTTCAGTGCTCATGCATAGTCCCTCCTCCTCCTCCTAATCGGAGTCATTATGTAGCCTGGGTATTCCAGATATGTTAATTAGTTAATCTACATATCACTACAATCAGCATCTTGGTTATATCATCATTTTCCTTTTTAGTTACATGTACTTCATATTTTTGCAGTTATTGCTCTTGGAAGTCATCAACTGATATGGTTTTTTTTGGTATTTGATAAAGATCTTTGTGATTTTGTAACCCTAGTCTATAGGATCTGCTGAAGAGTTGTCTTCTTTAAAACCAAAGGGAATCATTCCTTGAAACCATTTTTAATCATAGATCTGAGAAAATGGTTGTATATATATATATATATATATATATATATATATATATATAGGTTTTGACAGTTATGAATGAGTTGGACATCATTTATGACATTTCATATAAGAGTCTAGATATGACATGGTTATTTAAGAATGTGACTTGAGTTCTCAGGTTAATATTCTGGCTTTGTAACATCTTACAATTTTGGACAAAAATACCCCCTAGTGCAACCTATCCTCAGTTTAATTTCCCTATTTCCTGATAGACAATTTAATGAAAGGGGACTTTTCAATAAAACAATTAAGAAAACTATTAAATGGGCTGGTTGCCTAAATTTAATTTTAGTTTTTACAACAATCAGTTAAGAATTGAATAATAGTTTCCCTAATGTTAATTTCTGGTTATTAACTTCCTTACAGTGGAACCATTATAAAGATAATTACTTCCTTTATTGAATAAGTTTTCAGTCAGTTTAGCAGAAATAACAGAATTAGTGTTAATGTTTGTACATAAAATGAGACATGGTTCCATATTAAGTTAAAGAACATGCAGTGTTAGCAATTACTAATATTGAGAGGCAGAAACAGCTTTACTTTTTAGTATCAAGTTATCCTTTTCTTTTAATACTACAGTTCACCTGATACAAGGCTCGAGACCCACTCAAGGCAGAGGTTTACTGTCAAAATGATTATGATAACTGAAGTGTGATATGAATGAAAGAGTAAAGTGAATATAGGAAAAATGTATAAGGAGGATAGGTAATGACTAACTCTTGACTTGAAGGGATTATAACATTGTAGTATTCATGTAAGCATTCATTAAAGAGTCTCTTCTACAAATTTATTTTTACATTTAAATTGGGATTGCTTCTTTTTTAATTATTTCATGCCAAGTAAGGCAACAAAGCCACTAACATTAGTGAGTGTAGAAGAATATAAGAAAAATATTAGTGAGCAAGAACAATAAAAGAACAGGAATTAGTAAGACAGAAGACAACAAGTGACATTGTATTTAAATTTTTAAAGATCAAACAGGGTTGGAAATCAAGAAGCTGGAAGGGAGCTCCACAACCAAGAAGTATGGGAACTTGAGGTTACATCTTGCCATTTGAACTGTAAATGAAATTATATAATTTCAATTGGATTTACATATTTTATGATATTATTGGATCTAGTAATTCATGAAAATAATTTTAGATTCCTGAGTAAAAATGGAATTGCATATTTGTGCATATTTGCTTTTATAGTAAGCAATTTCAACACTTACTAATAGTGTATGTAGAGTTACCCTATAAACAGAACAGAACCATGTCTGGCAGAGAGAGTCTCTAATAAATGATATAATATAAAAGACACTGTATACATTATTATAATAATCCAATTTTGTTGGTAAAATTTATTCTAATTTCTGAGCAACTTCAAAATCTTTTAAACATTTACAATGCATTTCTATAGTAAAAAACATTAATGCATATTTACACTATAGATTAATTTCTCAGTAATGTCTGCATTAAACCTTGACTACAGACAATCCCTTTCTTCCTGATTTTCAATCCATTTCTAGAATAAAATCATTTACATTTACCTGATATATATAATAACCTGTTCTTTCTATAAAGCATACATTAATTCCTAACACCTGATAAACCCTTTGCTTTTTGATTTTCAATGCATGACATACAGAGTAAGTGTCAAAACTTGTTAAATCAAATTTTTGCTCAAGTGTTAATGTGTATAGTCACAAAATTTGTAAATTTCCACCCCAAATTAATTTTTGCCTAAATAGCTCAAAATCAAAAACTAGAAGAGAGAATGTTTTTTTCACAATTTGAGATGTTGTAGTTTCAACTAAATTTATGCTGATGGGGTTACACCAATTTGACAAAATTGTTTTTAAAAAGACAAATTGTCACCCAAATATTTAAAAATAAGAAAACCCTGAAAAAAAAGAAGGCAATTATTTATCTTTTTGAAGAATGACACAAATTCAAGCAAAATGTTTTTATTTTTATATTTTTATTTTGTTAAACTCTGCCTGAAGTGATGGAAGACTATAGAAATCAATAATACTATCAGGATTTACCCCAGGTAAATACCAATTATGTGTATTAATATTAATACCAATCACCTTGGTTAGGGGATAAATTTTGAATTCTCTAAACAGTGATTTCAATGTCAATTCTACATGGACATGAATAGTCAATTAGAAAGCACTTATAATCCCTTCTTGCAAGCAGTGCACAAATTATTTAATATATGTTAAAATTCAATCTCTGGTAAAAACCCAGAATTCTGAATGCTGAAACACAACAAAAATGGATATAAGAATTCAAATAATTTATAATTTTTTTCTTTTTTTTATTCTTCCACCCAAAGCAAGGCAATAATGCCACTAAGATGCAGTGTGTTACAAGACGTGAAAAGAATTGTGGAAAAAGGACAATAAAGCAATAAGATTCAGGAACAGAATATGGCAATTAGCATTGCATTTAAATTTCTGAAGATTATAGGTGGTAAGGAAACAAGGAATCAGAAGAGAGTTTCACAGGTGAGAAGTGTGGGGAAAAGAAACTATTAGAATAGAATTTATTGTTGCATCTAGCTAGTTCCACAGTAAAATATGAGACCTATTTCAAATCTAGTAGCATGCTTAAATTTATAGTCAAGGCACTGAAGAGGAAAGCTCATTAGAACAATTGCCATAAAAATATTTGTAGAAAAGATAAAGGGAACACATATCAAGGTTGTAAGAAAGTGACTGAAGTCGAGATGTTAGATCAGGATCAATTACATTACAAGCCCTTTGAATTTTGTCAAGAATCTTGAGATATATAGTAGGAATATTCATTTATTTTAGGTTTGTTGGAAATAAAAACAATATTTTGCCTTTAAGCCACTTGGTACACTGTCACTATCATGCAAAAACTAAGGTATCATTTTAATTCAATCTCTGGTAAAACCCAAAATTTCTGAATGCTGTGAGAAAATAATTGAAGTTGACCATTGATTTTTGTTAAGAATCTCAAGATATCTCGTAGGAACATGAGACCAGATATGGCAGCATGGATGAATCATAGATTTTTAAATGTGCAAGATGGATTCTGACAAGAAAAATTGTCTGGCACGACACAGTGAACTGATTCATAATAATCATTCCACTTTATATTAGTGGAAAATATGAGTTGCTCTCCTGGAGGTCAGTATTATCTATGCTAGTGGCATTCAGAAAAGGTTTTCTTTTAATCCAAAATTTGAAATAAAACTGGTTTATTGTTTGTCTATATTTCTGATATGAGGTATTGTAACTATTTACACTCTTTATATTGTTCAAACTGTTGTCCTCATCTTTATTGTCATATTTACAATGTTTTGGCCATTGTATGCTCCAGGCTTCTGCAGATGATATTTGTTGGAATTTCAGACTGAACCTTTTATATATAGATATGAGCAAATAGTTAACTCCCAAACTAGGATCAAAACACTATGAAAGTATAAAATAAATTTTTATAGTAAAAATACTAGCAATAGGTTTTTGGAAAAAAAAATATTAACATTTGACTTTTGACAAAAACACTCTTTACAAAAATATATCAATGAAACCTGATCTACAAACTGATTTCTTACAAAGAATACATATGCTATTCATATGAAGCTATTCTTGTCACATTAAATAACCCATCTAAGTTGATATGTCATAAAACAAAATAAGACAAACAAGAAATGCATAGTGTATCAGCTCCTCGGGTTCATGCCCAACTGGTTATAGTCAGACAAATAAACAAATCTGTGGAACGAGACAGGATTTTTACTGTAACCCATCTTAATTTACCAAGACAGAACTTATAAATGTTAACTTGTCCAATCAGTTAAGATTAGAAAGAAAGAGGACCAAGCCTTGTGTAGCCTCAGCACTTTTATTGTTATTGTTGTTGTAACTGTTGTTGTTTTGAATCTTCTGGTTTGTTTTATGAGTTACCTTCAAGTTCCAAACCTCAAGAGGCCACAAATCAATAGATCATGATTGTTGGTGCAATTTGGTTGGCTAAATAGCTGACATTCCCAGCATCCTTTATCTTAATTGTACAATGTTATTGGACTGTCTATAGTAAATTAAACTTTCATTAAAATGTGGATCCAAAGAAGAATCAGCTATCTTATTGGTCTTGACCTAGTATTTCAGCTTCACTCAATTTCCCACCGCTGTAAGTTTGCCTCTCTCTGCCTTTTTTACAAATACTTTGATGGTAATTGTTTGGATGAGCTCTTCACTATGGTACTTAGACTTTATGAATTTAATCGCAGTACTAGACTAGTAACCATGTCTCACCAATTTACAGTTGATTTGGCTAGATGCAATCATAAGTTCTATGTTAACAGTCTCTTTTCTCGCACTTCTCACTTGTGGAATTCTCTTCTGGCTCCATGCATTCCAGCCAACTTTAATCCTCAAATATTTAAATGCAATGTGATTCATTTTCTACTGTCCTCCTCTTCTTTTGATCTTGCTCCTTAGTAAAGTTACTGTTTTCTAATTCTTCTACACTCAGTAACCCCTTGTGTCTTAGTGGCTTTACTGCCTTGCTTAAGGTGAAACCAATTAAAACCAATGTGTATGTACAGATAAAATTTATGTACAGTTAAAATGTGTACAAAGATTAAATGGAATGTATAAAAAAATTAATGCATCTCAGGTATAAAATTTAGTAAAATCATAGAACATTCAAATCATGAAAGAGAAGTTCTTGTCAAGTGAATCAAATTCTGTGAATATATGAGAACATGCATTACAAATTCCAGCTGTATATGTCCTTTAAATTTCCCCCTATAAAATCTGTTACATTTGATTAAGCTTTTCTGAGGATAGGGAAAGAAACCATAATGGTCATCTTTTGCATTTCAACCAAATTCTGTTCACAAGGTACTTGAGAAATATGACTCTTCATATTTTTGGTATGATTCATAGTGCACCTATGACAGCTGGAATTGTCTGAGCTTTCAAATGCATTATAAATAAATAATAATAATAATAATGATACTACTACTACTACTTTCTTCTTCTGCACTTATTTTAGGTTTCAACCAGGGATTATTATTATCTAAACATGACAACAAACAAATGAGAAAATGACTTTCATCCAAACAATGCAAAAAAAAGTTCTTTTTATAAATATTGATAAAGAAACAGCAGAAAAAAAGTTTTGGGTTTTTATTTCCATTTTAATTTTTTTTTTATCAGCTCAATGGGGCAAGTTAATAATATTGCTTGGATATTTCATAAAAACCAGTCAACTTTTGCAATAAAAATTGGCCTTCCTACTCAACTTCCTTAATTATAAAAATTAAATAAATAAATTAAGCCTTACACATTTAAATATTTTTGGTTCAAGGAATTCCAGTAATTAACCAGAAATTAATTTCCATTTATTGTTAGAATTCTTGAAATAAGAATCTGGGAGAGAAGCATCTGTAATTATTATCAAGTAATAAAATTTATTACTTGGATTTAATTAAAGTTTTATTTTATTTTAGTGATAAACAGTTTATGAGAATTAAATGAATTTGATACTTTCATTATCATTTGATCGTAATTATATATTTTATAAATTCACTTTAATTTGGATTTCTAAGTTTTAGCTCTCTCAGTGATGGCAGAGTAAATTAAGGAGTTCCATTCTTAAAAGCTTGATATATCTTTAATGTGTAAAAAAAGAACAGATTTTTTTGCAAAATATTTCTTTTGAAGAATTTTAATAAGAAGAATTCTAGTGATAAAATGATAATTACTTCCTGTTAATCAAAGGAATTTCTTTGAAAATATTCATTTATGTTAAGATTTTTTCATTTATTTTTATTTATGCACCTTTCTAATAATTAAGGAAATCTGAAGAGAAGGGTAATGTTCAGAAAATCATGCTAACCTTCCATTTTTAATTTGATATAAAAGCAATGTGAAATAACACTTTTATTTAAAGTAATGCTTTTTTGTTTTTGTTTGTTTTCTTTTGTTTTTTTTAATGACAAAGATTTATGAATTTGATGCTGGAAAGAAAAGTGTAGCTTTTTAAAAATCTCATTTTTATTTAATAATATTATGATACAGAAGATAAATGATTTTCTCTGGAACCCATCACCTATCATCACCAAACAGACCCTGAACTTTTTGTAGTCATGATGAATGGTTGTGTTCACAATGAGACTCCTTGCCTTGAATGCCTATTGGGTCTCAAGTTTACTCTAGATCTCAATTGGAAAGATTCATTGCTAAATATGCTGGAAAATGATTGGTTACTTTAATGCCCCCCACCCTCTACAAAAAAAAAGTACCTGGCACTTCCTGTCATACTTTAATCCAACTAAAAATGGAGTATTGTTGCCATGCCTGGGTGGGAGCTGCTCAATCTTCACTTTCTAGCCTTCATAACCATTTATGTGGCCTTATGGGTGATGAAATATTTTCAGCTCTACATCCCTTTTCCCATAGAGAAAACATTTCAGGCCTATCATTAAACTGTCATTATTTCCAATGAGAAATGTTCAGATGAGCTCCATTCTTTAGCTCCACCAGTTCAGACCTTTACAGTTTGGACAGGTCAATCCATGTGCTCAAGATTGAATCATCCTTATTCCTTTTGTAATCCATTGGTAAGAAGGAAGTTTCTCCCAGACTGAATCTTCCCAAGAACAGCTACTTTCTGGAACAGACTCTTGAGAAGATTCTTCCCTGATCACTACAATCTATGACCAGTAGTTATATATTCTACATTTCCTCATAATCTGTTACATTTTTTTTTACAGTAAGGTTTACTCAGTACAAGGCCTGGGGCCTACTCAAGATAAAGGGGTAGTTTATATGGATAAGAAGGGAAGATAATAGTTAACTCTAGACTTGAACAGGTTAAGATTGTAGTGATTAGGGAAACATCCTCTTGGGAGTCTGTTACACAAGGCAGTGGTTTGCGAGAAGAAACTGTTTGAATGGAACTTACTTCTTGCCAATGGAATACAGAAGGAATATGAGCGGTTTACTACTATGTCAATGGCATGGCGGGTCCTAGCTGTGAAGGTTAGACTAGGTGGAACCAAGAAATATAGTTTGTCTGAGCCCTTTCCATGGAAGTTGCAACAGAGCAATGAGAGACTCACCATATCCCATCTGTGAGAGAGAGGTTGGAGCATGAAAAATAATTCTTCTCCAATAAGAACTCAGAGATGCTTTTAAACTCTATCAAAACTGGTAAGTGATGGAACTGGGAAGCTCCAACCCAAATATGGCAACAGTAATCCATTTTCAGCCTGATCTAGCTCTTATAAATAAATGTAGAGGATAGCATGAGGATTCAGGTACTTAAGTGATCATTAGCATCTTTAGCGATGGATCATATATAAGAGTTCCACTTGAAGTTGATTGTGAATTTGAGACCCAATATTCTCTCAAGGCACAGTACCTCATTGATGGGACATCCATTCATTGTGATTGCTAGTAGTTCAAGGTCTGATCTTTCTCTTATGTCCATATAACAAATATGTTTAATAACCCACTACCTTTAGTGGTTCTTGGTCCTTGTATGAGGTTAACATTTAATAAAAAAATCACTCACATATTAACTGCCTCATCTAAAATATTCAACTGATATAAAATATTTAAATAAACAACCAAGAATTTTGATACATATTTGTACATTATTTGTTTATGTTTAACTAAGCTTTTATTATTGGTTATTAATTTCTTAAAATCTTTTAAATTTTTTTGGCAGTCAATGAGATGAAGTTAAATTGGAACAATCCCATTCAAGAAATTCACTGTTGCTCATCTTAATTTCTTTGCTAGCTCAGAATCCACCCAAACATTTGTTATGATAATTACTAAACTATTAGTTTAATACAAGGTCCAAAGTCATATTATTTACTTAGTATTTTTGAGAACAGTTTTATTTATAACAGGAAAAATCAGTGCAGAAGAGAATTTGAATTTTAAAATTCATTTCTCTGTCCAATGAGAAAAAAATATGCAATTAACCAATCAGTAAAAACTCAACTGAGACAATTTTAATCCTCCCTGTCTCTATAAAAATTTAAAATTTTCACTGAAGTGAACCAGATGATACTGATTGGAATCATATTGAGTTAAGCTTTATCGCTCTGTATCTGATTTCATCTGCTGTGCAAAAAAGATATCCTACCACTGAATTTGTTTGAATTTCATAGTTGTGTTGTCAAATCCTGCTATAGCAACAGAAAACACCTTTGAGTGAAATTAACAATAAGGTTACTGCAATTGAGAAAGAACGAAGTGTAAAGAAAGTAATATTCATAATGCAGTGTACCAAATGTTAAACTTGACTGCTTCATTTCAACTTGTCTTAATCACCAAGAAAAAATTTCACATCTAAAAAGAATTTTCTCATCCAGTCTATCCATTTCCAAAATGCAAGAAATATTCAGGATGATGTCACATTTTGAATGCTAATCCTTGAATGAACTCCAAAGAACAGTAATTTCATTCTAAGCTGAATTATTTCTTTTCTCCACTATGAACTTACATATACATAATCTTGCCCATATTTACTCGCTATCAATGTGAATCTATATTTTCCTATTACTAAGCCATTACTGATTCATAAAAACATATTTACAAATCATGTGGTATGCAGCAGTGGTGTAGCTAGAGTAAACGTCACCCGGGGGGGGGGGTCCGCTCAAATGTCACCCCAATGACCCCGATTCACCCTATGCTGAATGGTTAGCTGTAGCTAAATTTTCATACATGCTCTACCTCTACTTTACTCTACTAACCAGTACGTTACTGTTTACATGTATGATCCAAGACAAAATCCAATACCACAAAATAATCAGTTCAAATCAAAAGATTTTTAAAATGCAACTGTTCACTTTCAGAACAACTAAATACAAAACACGGCAATACACAAAAGAATGACATTCGATAGTATGGTCTTAGAATGAATGTTTTCTGTTTTCATTGTGGCAAACTGGTCAATGACATCATCAAAATCTGTTTGTCTTGTAAGCTCGTTTTCAATGGACAGCACAGCCAGATCCGACAGTCTCAACTGGCTCATGGTTGATGTAATTTTCTGTTGCTAATTTTCCAGTGTCCAATTTTCCGTTGCATAATTTTCTGGGTACCATTTAATTATCAATGATGTTTGAAAGTATTTTTCTTGACAAAAATGTTCTATTTAATTTTTAAGCATTTTTCAGAACATTGTAAATCAACTGCATTCTTTTAAAGGTTACCTAGAGAATTTATGCAAAGTTTATTTTTTTGTTTTTCTTTATATAAGTAAATTAAATTTACATCGTATTTTGATGTTATTATGATTTTAGTTTTAGTGATAATTTAAAAACAATAAATATTTATCATTAGTACCAATAATGGAAAATTAATTTAAAAATTTAAAAGAATCGTTTTTGGAATCGGAAAATAGGCACAAATTTTTCCGATTCCGATACCGTTTCCGATACCCCCAAAAGTTCCGATTTTTCCGATTCTCGATTCCGATTAAACACTAGTAGATATATTCAAAAATACATCGCTCACTCAATGGAAAATTGTATTTCAGCGAATTGATACACAGGTAAGACAGAAATTGTTGCATTTTTGGCTTTGTATTTAATGATGCAGAGTTAAAACACCATATCATCCGATAAAATGTTACAACAATGTCTCTTGTTAGTAACCAAGATTGTAGCAACTGAAACACATGAAAGCTGAAAACATTGCTCTTTTTCCTACTCACAAATTTCCCGACAATCTATTTGAAAATTTCTGACGGGAGGACAAAACTGGGGGGGGTGTCATAAATTATTTCTTGTGGGTCATATGACTGCCTGCAAAACCCTGTGTCTCCACCACTGTTTTCAGACTATTTTTGGCACCTTAGCCTGGTTGAAAAATTTTGTTGGAGGTGACATTGTGTCACCCCTCCTGTGCTGGCACCCAGGGCAGTCGCCCCCCCTTGCCACGCCACTGGTATGCAGCAAATGAGCAGAAATCTTAGAAAAGAAATTGTCCTTCTTTCTAATTCAATTTTAATTTGTTAAAAGTAGTGCTTGTTTTGAAGTTATAACATAAAACCTTATTTAGTTTCTTGGGCAATTTAAAACCCTTCTAAATATTTCCAGAAAGTTAAAAGGTGAGCAAAATATGACTCCCTTTTTTACACAGTGTTCCAGCAGTAGAGCTATCCAATGAAGATTGAACTCACTACCCTCATGAATTGCTATGTGAGATGAGTTTGCTAACCATCATGATAGTAGAAATCTCTAATATCTTTTCCCATTTTCATATTTTTCAGAGATTCTAAGATTGTGTTTTTTCATTATTGATTCCAATTATTTCATTTTTTCTTTATTGCCTGTTTTCTTTCTAATGTTTTTACCTGTGAATGCTATCAGTTATATTTTGTATAGACTTCCAACAAAAACAAAAATGAATAACACATATAACTATCTATCTATATTTCTGAGATGAGGTATTATTGCACTATTTACACTATTTGGACTATTGTCCTCATATTTGTTGCCATATTTATCACAGATATATATGGCAGCAAAGATGAGGACAATAGTCTGAATAAAGTAAATAGTGCATATATAACTAGAAGATAAAATAATGATATAATCCAAATATTGACTGTTAACATTACCAAAATCAAAAGATTTAGAAGTAAACTTCCATCAATACTAGAAAGAGCAATAACAGTTAGTGAACTTGACAAGTCTAATAACCTGAAAAACTTCTTTAATAAAAAGATTATAGGTAAAAATTGTTTCTAGAACAATCTCAATAATAAATATAGAGATGTGAAGATCAATAAATATAAGACTGAATCAACAGTATGTGTTTGTGCTTTCCAATAGAGGTTGTAGAATTTGCTGCCTCTCTAAACAATCTTCCAAGACTGGATGAAATCTTCTTCTATGTGCTGTGTCCATTCAGGCCGTTGATAATCATGGCTCTCCATAATTTCCTGTCCCTTGTAGCTCTTAATAACTTTTATCTTTTTGCCATCTCTCCCATAACCTGCTTTGCTATCCATTCACACAAGCTGACCAGGTAGGTTGTGCATTGCTTTCTCCTGGCCCACTCTATCTGTCTTATGAGTATCAGATTTTCCAGGCCCTCATTATGTATCCTAGAAAACTCAACTGTCTATTATTGAAGTTAAGTATAAATGCCCTTTTTGTTGTCATTGTCTCTAGAACTTTCTTATTGCTCTGATGTTTGGTCCATGGTATTCTCAGCATTCTTCTGTAGAAAATACAAAATATAATGAAAGCTTACAATTACAGCCATTTATTTTCTTTTGATTGCATGCAAAAATAACAAAATTAACAACATAATAAGATGGGAAAATATATTTACAAATAATTAGAAAAAGGTTGTTTTGTTTTTACTAAATAAGTTTGTAGAATGAGGGAGAATGGATGTAAAAATATTCTTCTCCCCAAATTTATAGATAAAACACACAGATGAATGTTGGGATTTCTTCTTAGCAAATAGGATTAGGCTACTTCTTAGTCTTATCAGACTTAGTTCTGTTTTTTCTTGTCTTGAAGCCAGTACACTGCAATTGCTTGTCTGTATCCCTTTTAGTGTGTTAACACCATTCTTAGTTTGTGAACTTTTTTGTCTTATTACTGATGCTTTGTCTTGCATATATTTTTTGCTTGTTTAATATTATTTTTGCCCTGTTCTTTTCTCTACTCATTGTTTATAGCAAACTTTGTCAATTTGAGCATAATGTCCTTGTTCAACAACTGACCCTACTTAATTGTGCACTACCTCCCAGAAACTGTAACTAAGGTCTGCTCAACATAGTTATAGTCTAAACCACAGGTTAGCTCTGTGAATACTGAACAAACACAAATGTGCCTGAGCAGGTATCTGCAAACAGGGATTAGATAACCACCATAGCAGATGGGTGTACTCAGAAAAGAGCCACCAACAGTTAATATTATTGCTTTTCAGCTGCTTAGAGATTTTGAGATTTAATATTTTCATTATTACAAAAGTACACATGGAATCATTGGGTTAAAAATTAATAAAACACTGAAGAAATTAATCAGAATTAATTCTAAAAATATGTCATTTTGAAGTATTTTCTTTTTAAATTACTTTTCTTGATAATGTAGGGATACAAATGATGATTGTTTCCTTTTCATTGAGATAGCCTCAAGAGTTCATGCGACGATTGGTGATGGAATGGTGAATGGCAGTTATAATGTTGAGTCCATAGAAAAAGGATGCTCTTATCCCACAGCAGTAGGTCTTACAGAAAAAAATAAACATATGGCCTAACCAGGTTTATAGAGAAACTGCCATAACTCCAGTTTTCCCTTCGGGGGAAATATAAAAAAGTTTTCCATTTTTTACACACCATTTGTTGTTGTATATATGTTATAATTTCTCTGCATGGGCCATGTATGCATGTGTGTTTATGACATAGCCTTATAAAACTCTCTCAGAGAACAAAACATATTTGTCATTTTTTTTTTCTGTTCAGCTGTTCCATTATGCCTGTGAAGTATGGAGTTACTATGTCATGGATATGATAATGCCCATAATGGGTAAATTCAAATTGGGGAATAAATCTTTATTCCATAGCAACATCCCATTATAATAATCTTAAAATACTGTATTTACTTATGGCAGGGCATATTTAAGAGAAAACTTATAATATTCAACTGATGAGTTATCCATACTTATATATATATATATATATATATATATATATATATGAAGAACTCTCATATTGTTTTTCAATGTATGAGGGTTCAGCAGCACAGTTCTTAGAACCAGACAGCCAGACTACTTGCATGTCGGATTCGATTATAATGGTGAAGACTTGTGTAGAACTTATCACAGTTTTTGGAAGAGCTGAATATAAAAAAAATAGGTGCATGGAATACCCTTCTCAGGCTTTGAATTCAGATTTGTTTTTCTCCTGGACTGGTTGCCACCCAAGTCTATAGAACCCAGCCTGTCCTGCTATTTACCTATAGCTGGGGTGGGGGAGGGGCAAAGAGATGGATTCATACATTTCCCAAAGTTATTAGCATGTAAGTGAATCTAATGAACTCAACTAGAATTCAAATTTGGCTCTCCAATTCCTCAATCTGATCTGCTTTCCATTACCTTGCCATGCTTTATACACACACACACGCACATACATACACTCCACACACAAGGTCTGATCAAACATTATTGGGACTGCTGGTACGGTAAAAGAGCTACAGTACTCAGAATAAAGCTGCTTGGCACAGACTGACCTTGAAATTTTTCATGCATAGACACTGTTATAACATTCTTGCTTGCTTCCATTGTGTATAGCGGTGCTTGAAAGGAAAGTGTGTAGAGAGCAATTGTCTCACCACACCACAGAAATTTCATCAGTGACCATGGCTTGTGCTGTAATTTTGGGCCAAGAACAACATTCCTCATGTCTGGCACCTACCATATTCTTCATATTTTGCTTCTTGAGACTTTTTCCTTTTCAAAAATCAAATCCCAATTGAAAGGAACACGATTTTAAGACATTGAAGAAATCCCAGAGAATGAAATTGAGGCAGCTGCGGGCTATCCCAAAAAAGTAGTTCCACAAATGCTCCCATCAATGGAAACTATACTGGATAAAGTGTCTGTCTTCAGAAGGAGACTACTTCAAAGGAGATTAAATGCTGAATTGATATGCGTTGTAGTTTTCTTTTTATAGCACCAGTCCTGATACTTTCTTATCTGACCTCATGATATATATATATATATATATATATATATATATATATATATATATATATATATATATATATATATTATTTTGATTTGTAATGTTTTAATTATTTAAACCTTTATAATCATACTTATTTAATTCCAGGTCATCAGAGGACGAGATGGTCAAACAGGGTATTTGGGGGGGATCTTTTTGGAATATATAGAGCAGGGAATATGCCCATTTAATTGTATTATAACTGTTAATGCAACTGTTACTTCTAAACACTTTTCATTAGCACAGCATGTAATTAAGTCAAGAGAAAGAGGTGACAGCAGAAATAGTAGTGATGATGACCTTGCTTAATCATAATGACTTTATTAGCCTAATTAGTTAAAGTGTCATCTATGAAAGGACTGATTTTGAGGAAAGAGGTGCACAATGAAATCTTAATTCCTTATTCCAAATTTTTCTAGTTTAATTGAATATCCAAACAATGAATCTACTATACAGTGCCAGTACAAGAGTCTCATGCAACCCACCGAATCTATAATACACCCACTCACCATCTATAATACACCCACTCACCATCTATAATACACCCAATCACCATCTATAATACACCCACTCACCATCTATAATACACCCAATCACCATCTATAATACACCCAATCACCATCTATAATACACCCAATCACCATCTATAATACACCCAATCACCATCTATAATACATCTTAATTTTCATAAGGTAGTATTCATATAAAATGCAAATTTTATTGTAACCTAATTATGTACAATAATGGAATATATGCAATATGGGTGAACAATTCAACTAGAAAAATTGAAAATAAATGCAATGTATCTAAATACAAATTAGACACATGTCATAATAGATTCCTCCATGTCAAATAAATGAACAATGTTTTGCAACAATTTTTAACATCAAATTGGGATTTTTCTTGTTAAAAAGTTGAATAATTTTAACACATTCAACATTATGAATAAAAATAGTGAATTTTATATAGTGTTGAAAGACTTAGCATAAGCAAAGTAAATTCATGTATTTGTACAAAAAAAATCAGGCTGCCTACCCTCAACCTGGTTGAGGGGTATGATCGGGAATATTACGCACCAGCCCTGCCTAAAAATGTGATAAAAAAAAACAAAAAAAAACAGAGTAACCCTTTTCTTACTAATAGGAAAATACCTGCTTATAATACCAGTTGATAATTTCTGTAAATAACCCCAGTTGTTTCTTACATAGTAATCTGTCAAGATATTTTTCCTAACCATAAAAATAACTTTGTGTTTAAAAAAAACATTGGATCTAAAGAGTAGTGTTTATTGAAGGTCTCATGAACTCATTAATAAAAGAAAGCATACTAAAAAAAATTGTTTGTGCAAAAATTGGATTAAAAGAGTTAAAGTCGTTTTTTGTAGTTTCCTGCAAGTATTGAGTATACATACTTTTCTTTTGCCTATTCTTTTATCTTTCTCTCAATTAGGTTTTATTATATCTTCTTTTTCTAACACAATCATTGTATTTTCTTCCTTATCTTTTATTTTCATGTTTTCCCTTTTCATTTAAGATAAACTTGTTGACTACATATGGTCTTCCATGTTGTTATTGGAGCAAAAATGTTTATTATGAAAGTCAAAGTTTCTAGATAAACTGAGGCCCATACAAGAAACAATGAAAACAATGAACTGATTGTTAGCAATTAATTATTGATTTATATATATATATATATATATATATATATATATATATATATTAATTCTGTTCAATGCTGTAATCATATTCAATCAAATTATATAAGCATATTGTTTTATCGTATTTTGTTCTGTGTGTCACTAAGAATCATCAGTGATCCTTGCTTTTAATTGCTCATCTTTTGTGAAAATTAAGTTGCTTTTGTGTATAACTTTGAGAGCGGTCATTAACACATCCAGTATTATTCAAATACCCAAACACCTTCGTTTTTCTTCTGTGATTCATCTCAATGTTTTGGCTGACTGATAATTCAGCCCTTTTCAGGTGTAATCCACAAAAAAACAAGAAAACTTATAACACCTATAACAAATGGTAAAGAAATTATTTATGAATATATCCATTGATCCATTTTTACAGTGACAGGTACACCAAGTATCCAGGTGATTTCAACTTCCCCAGGCGAATATATGCAGTTTACTTTCAGCTTCTTCACTCCCCAAAGATTCTCTTTGCCAATTGAATAGAGAGTAAACCTAACCCTGCTGGTATACTTGCCACATATACAAAGCATATTATAAATAGTGTTTTTGTTAGACTTTTCTCCTCTAAGGTTTCAAAATGTTCACTTACTATCAGATTGATAGTAAACTAATGCTGTGATGACAACAGTAAAAATACAAAGAACAGACCCAGCCTCAAAATAACATTGGTTAAAAGTTTATCTAATTTTCAGGGAATAATGAAAACTGACTGATTTAAATATTTACAAAACTTAACGGAATCTGGAACAAGGCCACAAGTGTGGGTAGCTCAGTGAGAATTTAAATGACTACATTAACTTCTGTTTTATTCTTTATATTATTTACACTTGGACTAATGTTCTCATCTGTTGCTATTATCACAATTTTTCAACCATTGTACCCTGCAACCTTCTTCCAGTGACTGTTGGTCTGAATAACCTGCAGGGAATTTCACAATGAACACTTTATTTAATCAACAAGATTATTCTCATTCCACTGTCCATATTTAGTGGCATCTTGTTTTGTTCTTGTTTTAGTACAAGAATCATTATTTACAGCTGGATTAATGTCCTCATCTTGTTCTTGTTTTAGTACTGCTCAGTTACTGCTCACCTTTTTTCCAGTAAATCTGAATTTTACCCAGCCTGGAGACTGAACCTTGGTCCCTGGCAATAAACTTGCTAAAACTATTGTTGCCACCAGATTTGAAAGAATAGAATATATTTGACTGTTAAGGTTTGGACATAAATTCAAGACATCACAAGTCTTATTTTGATTTTTCCAGACAGCAGACAGAACAAGATTGAAGTTGTTTGTTTTTATTTTAATTAAGGTTATTTTTTACTGATTATTCCTGATATAAAATTGACACCCCCTCCTACTTTCTGATCTGATGTTTAAAGGTATTAAATAAAGATTATGATATAACTGAAATGGTTACTCAAATGCAACTGGATAGAATTAATTAAAACTGGTGGGACCATTTTACTTTTTATTAAAAGAAGTGGTGTTTCTGTAAGGATGCCAAAGTCAAGAAAATATCTTCAAAATATTGACTGATTATCAAGTCATTCTTTTGTGCCTGGAGCTACAAAAGACAATTCATTTTAAAGTCTTTCATCATAAAAACGGATTTTAATAGACACCATCCTCACCAAAATATTATCTTACCAAAAGGACAATTTGGCTCTACTTGAATTCTATGATTAAGAAAAAAAAAACAAATTCACACATTGATATTCATTAATATTTGCTGAAGATTCATGGAGAATATATAGTGGATGTGAGCACAGTTAGACAATGGTTAATGTGTTTCAGTAGCGCAGACTGTGATATGTGTGAAAAATAGCTCAGGTTTTTATGAGTCCAGCATGCAGATTTTGTTAATTTCTGTGAAAAATGTACAGCCAATGGTGATGACTGTTGTAAAATAGATTTTGTAAGGGAAAACTTGCAATTTATATGACATTCAAGCTAATCCCTGTTGCTATTATTTCAACCCTTTGACCATTGTACCCTCCAGCGTTCTTCAGATGTCTACCATTCTGAGTAAGTGGAAAAAGACTAGCAATAATTGTGCAATACTAAATAAGAACAAAATGAAATATCCCTAGACATGGACATCAGGATGTAAACAATCTACCCCTATAAATTAAATAAAGGTTTCAATTTGAAATCCCCTGAAAGTTATCTGAATCAACAGACACCTGAAGAAGTCCAGAGGGCACAATGACTGAAGCAGTATGATGACAACAACAAAGATGAGGATATTAGTCTGAATGTAAATAATGTTAAATCCGCATACCAGAAATTCAGATTGAAACCTTGCTCTGTTCAACACTGTTTCCATTATGCATTGTAGTTCCATGGAACAAATCAAAAGCATTATTTTTGGAGCACTTCTTGTATCAACAACAACAACAGGACTTTCAATTTAAAACTAAAAAAGTATCAATTATGTTACACATAATATAGTGGGTCAGCGTTTGTTTTAAATTACATTTCAATTTTCTGAAATCATTTTATGCATTTAAATCCTTTTTGAATCTTTAATTACATTTTGAGGAGAAAATAAATTGAGAATAATGGTGAGGAGGGGGTACAAGGAATGAAACCATGTCTTTGAGATTTTCATGTTTATATTTTTTGTATCTCCAAGAATTTTGTAGACATTGATATGCAGCACAATTTAAGTTAGCATTTTGGGTAAATTAATAAAATGAGAAAAAATATGGGTTATGTTATCAAATTCTCATTTAATTTGTATGAGAGGGTGGTAAAACATTCTCAGCCTGACCTAGAGAGGGACTCACCTCCAAATTGATGTGGAAAAATGAGTTATGCAGAAAAATTTTTCATCACCCCCTAATTAATATCTCTGTGTTTTTTGCAGAAAAAACTTTTGCACTGTTACAGATATAACTTCTTAGCCTCAAGCCTTGAATATGCACTATAATAAGCGTTACTGTCTACTTCCCATAGCTAGACTCTTTCAAGGTTTACAATTGGTGTAACAGCCTTTTACTATTACAAATGCATAGGTCATATAGTTTTCAGTTGTTTCTGGAAGCCTTCCTTTATCTACTTCTTCAATGATTACAGTAGCATGAAATTGGAAGATAATTTTGTCAGTTTGATAGAAGCAGAGATTAATAGGTTTATGCCTTTTCAAAAGATGGGAAAATAGGATGTCTTAAGTGAATATAGAATCCAGTCAAAGTATTAAGAAAAAGAAAAAAATTGTTAGAATCAAAGAAAGGAGTACTGAACTGTTATATAATATCAGTCTAATTATATGGCAGTTAATTCTGTACACTCTCCTCACTGAGGAAGAAGAGACTTGAAGCAATAGAAATTTCATTCTACAGAAGGATGCTGAGAATACCATGAACTGAATATGTGAGCAACAACAAAGTTTTATCAAAAATGAAAACAAAAAAGAAAGTTATACTTAACATCAGGAAGAGAGAGTTAAAATTTCTAGGGAACATAATGAGGAAAGAGAGCTTGGAAAATTTGATATTCACAGGTCAAGAGAGATATTAAAAGTAGGTACAGAGTGTGGTTTTAAGCTAGTGACTCATTAAAAAACTAAAAAAAGCTATAGTTCTTTATATATATATACAAGGTGTGACAATCCTACTTGTTTTTAGTATTCCATTTTTGAAATGAGTAATTGTCTATATTTTTTTATTATTTCAAACTCTTGCTCTCATCTTGGTTGATATCATCCATTAATCTATTTAATCAGTTAGCACACTTTGTGCCACAATGGTGGTTTATGGTAACATTCACGGCAGAAGAGTGCAATGGTTTGTCAGTTGCACCTAGGATGTTGAGGTTACCCTGTTCCTCCTCTCAGATGTTAAAGAGGCAAGACCCACAAAGCAGCAGGTGGCTTGAATTCAGAGTTTTCCTTCTCCTAAACTGCTGATGGTATATGGAGCCAAATCGACAAGATCCAATTTGGCCATACTGACAAAATCCAAAGAAATACAGAGCATTACAATTTGGAGACTGCTTGGTTGCACAAGTTGTTAGTGTTGAGAGATAACCACGTTTGGGGTACCCTCCAGGTATTTTGTCTGGATTTACTTCTATAGTTTTTTCTGTGTTTTGGATATGACTGCAAGGTGTAGGTTTCAAATCAGGATTTTCCATCCTCTAGATCAACTGCCTTCCTGGGCTGTTGAGCTCCATCCAGCTGGTTTTCTGCCTTCACTTATTCTTCATATGATGCCAATTTTTGGATCCTTTTATATTTAATGTCAGATGGTTTTGACATTTGGATATGATGGTGAGTTTCATAATTTAGTATTTCTTTTCTGAGATGAGTAAGTGTCAATATTCTAGAATTATTTAAATATTGACATCACAGGGAAAAATATCACAATAACCAAGAGATATCCTGGGCTGTTTTTTTATAAATCTACAACTATGTAGTAAGAGGTATGGATTAGGAATTAATTAGTAACCTATGCTGAGATTTGGAACCCTGTTAGATCTATAACAATTTAACAGTTATAGGACAATTGCCACCATTCAGCAACTGTCTTTGGACAATGGAAAGGTCAAATTATCTTGACCTGATTTAACCTGACCTGCCAAACTGGCAGATAACAACAACCAGTCTAAATTCAGTGTTTGAACTGATCACAGTGCACCTACAACTCCCCAAGTATATCATTTTTTTTATATCATCCCATAATGAAGTTCATCCAAAGTGAATATGGTAAAAAGAAGGTTATTCATGATGTCTACATTTTCCAGGGGCAGTTCTCCTGATACCCTATTAAACAGCAGAAAATATGGCTTGAAGAAATCAAATAAGTAAAAAATATATTTAATTTCAGTGTGTAGGTTAATCTCCAATACCAAATGATTAAAACATCATCCATGTGAGATAGGATCCCAAAAATATGAATTCAAATCTTATAGTGTATTACTTCTTTATTAATAATGCTGCTTAATTTATGGTTATAGAAAAAATCTAGAATTAAAATTAAAGCAACATAAAGTAAGATGAAGTCTAAGTGAAACATTTTAAATGCTGGTAGGTAACCATGAAAAGAAACCACAAAAAATTTTGTTAATATTTCCATGTTCATTTATAACACAATCAGAATATTAATATACTGAAGATGATATAATAAACATTTAAAGGTTAATTTGCAGTATAAGCACCAAAATCCCTGGTATTGACAATGTACCATTCTGGTGTGAATTTACCTGGTTATTTTGAAAATGATGTTAAAACATTGTGCATGATTACTGTATTTAATTTGTCATCAATGTAAGTTCGATCTCTTTCACATTGTCTAGCTGATATTACTGATGTTTTTTACATACATTTTTCTCTAATAGTAATGCATGGAAGCTTATTCAACAGCCTTTTTACAGCCTTTCGTATCTTACTGGTCTTGATTACTGAGAAATTTAGACAGATGTTATTTTAAAATACAGTTTTTAATGAATAGTATTTTTTCTTTATTGTCTGCTTATAGCTAATGAAACAGAATCTCACCCAAAAATGTAATTTATGAAGCTTTAAATTTAAGAAACTTTCACAACATATAAAAAAAAACATTGTTGAAATGATGAAAAAATCTGTTTTTTACTTTTCATGCACGCAGTTTTTATTTTATTTTAATTGTTGGATTTTACTTTTTTTTATTTAGTGCATTCATTTCAAACTTCCTGCATTGCACAGTAATCAAGACAAGTGAAGCTTCCACGTTACATGAGGATTCGAGGCAAATGTATGTAAACAAAACCAGTAACAGCGAACACGACAAGAAAGAAGTCGAACTTATATTGTCCATAACTTCTAAATGGTAATTGAGCACAATGTTTTAATATCATTTTCAAAATAACCAGGAAATTTCACACTAAAATGATACACAGAAACTTCAACAGTGAAATTGTAAAAAAATCTATGCTTAATTTATTATTAATTTTTTACTATTATTTCTTTAATCTTAATTTTGGTTTGATTTTATTGCTACTCTCAGACTACCATCCTCTGGTTATTAGTAAACAGTATAATTGGATTGGAATGGTTGCAGTCATTAGTCTTTCTAGCTAATTGGTAAGGCAGCTATTAATACAAAGATGTGGGGGTTACGTTCCTAAAAAAACATTGCTAGGGGATGCTCCCTTAGCCTATAAATAGAAAGTAACATTCTCTGTCATTCTCTCTTTTCTGTTTCTCTTAGATGGTAAGATGAAGGCCAAACATGGAGAAATGCTTTCCCCACTGGGGCATGCACATACATCAATGCATATACAATAGCACTTTTCTCTTCACTTTCCATTACTTTTCTCTAGAACTTCAACATAAACATCTTCACTAGTTCAAATGTTTACTTCCTTAATATTCATTTTTGTTTTGTCACATACAACAATTTTCTGTTGTCCATGTATACCTTTGTTTTGTATGTATTAATACATTATCGTTTGTTAATGCATATAGTTTTGTTGTTACTTTCATCATTGTATTACCCAGATTTGCATTTGAGTCTGCAATAATTGTTGTGAGATAAATACAACAGGAAGTACATGTTTCCAACCTAAATACATGCCAATAACCAGCATCACCTGCAACAACAAAGGTGAGAGACATGAGTTCAGATGTTATTAGAGACTATTTTTAATTTGCTTACTAATGACAACAAAATGATGGCCTGAGAGTTGCAATAAAAAGAAACTGAAGGTAAGATGCTAGAAATATTCAAAAATTAAAAAAAGCTGCCAATGGTTCATTTAAGAAATTGAAATATATTTTATTATAACAGATAAATTTAGATTTTCACAAAGTACAATACATAATTTTAAACAGATTTTTAAAACTATTCTTATAATTAGTTAATTAACTGGGCAAAAAGAAAAAAAATGTTATTTGTCTAATTGCTTAACAACAGCCTCTCCTCAAAATTTTCTTCTTTCTGGACCTGCATTCTTTTTTGACTGTCAATTTAAAAGTTATGCAAAACAAGGGACATAAATCTGTCGAGACTATTCAATCAAGTGCCAGTGTAATATTGGTTGTAAAAATACTAATCAATTTTTAGCATGAACATGTTAGTTTCAGTTGCTTTTTAGCACAAGAAATATTTGTTGAAAAAAATAATCATTGACAATAGAATATTTATTTATGAAATAAAAATAATGAAACATTTTTCTTGGTTTCTTTTGTATCACATTATTTTAAGATTTGGGATTAACTTTTATATAAAGAGACCTTACAAAATATTTGATTCTGACAAAATGTATGAAATTTGACTACAATTTAATATTCCATCATACCGGAGACAAGTATTAATATATATATATATATATATATATATATATATATATATATATATATATATATATATATGCACGCATTTACACAGCACAGTTTTAAGATATGCTATATTTATACTGTAAAAGTGATCAGGTTTGCTTATATATATATGTTATGGTCAGGTTCCTTGTACCACGGTGATAGTCCAAGGTAGAACCAATAAAGAAGAACTCAAATACGGATATGGAATAATACAGATATATTACAAAGAGGAATATATACAGAGAAGTAGAAAATGTTAGTACGAACAATCAGGTTTAGTAGTAATTGTCTGGACATGACCCTGTTTCGGTCTAACTCTGACTCAACTGACTGACTTGCTCACTCTGACTGACAGACAGACTCCTGACGGACCTCACTCCAGACTTCAGACTGAACTCCCTGCTTCCTCTTGAGGTGCAGTATTTATTACGTATGGAATAGTCCATTATGTTATTATGGGTAAGGTCCCATAACAATATATATATATATATATATATATATATATATATTAGGAGGCACAGTGGAGTAATGGATAGCGGTTTGGATTGAGGAATCGGAGAGCCAAGTTTGAATTCCACTCAAATCCATTACATTCACTTATGTGCTAATACCCTTGGGAAAGGTGTGAATCCTCTTCTCCCTCCAGCTATGATTAAATAGCAGGACAGACTGGGTTCTATAGCCTTGGAGGGCAACTGGTCTAGGAGAAGGACAACTCTGAATTCAAAATTAGAAAGACAGAGGGTAATTTGGGAACCTTGTGGCACATAGTGCACCAGGTCTTTAAATTTGGCCATTCAAAAAAGTGTGGATGGTCCTGCACAAAACTTTCACCACTATAATCAAATCACATGTGCTGTTGTCGGGCTGTCGCTTTCCTAGGAACTGATCTGCTTGACCCTCATATGTCGAATTTGATGGTAGAGTTGAGTATACATATATATATATATATATATATATATATATATATATATATATATATATATATATATATATGCTCATCTATTTGTAAAGTAAACACCAGATTTCAGATAATTTGAATGGTAAATGTGAGTTGAATATTGCAGACATTAGGTACTACTCTTAATGAGTAGTATCATTTTTGAGGAAGAAGCAAGTGCCTACTTTTAGAGGATATAGTGGAAACCAGCTGTTAAATGTATATCCATACACACACACATTTCTAAAAAACATTAATGCATTTTTATTTTTAATCTTACATTTTTATACCTTTGAATATTATTTTGGTAGTTACTTATATTTAAAACAGCCATCCATTTTTATTGGAAACTATTTCAAATGCACATATCCACTATAATAATGGTATGAGGTATGATCAAAAAGTATCAAGACTGATGCTATAAAAAAAAACTGCAACACATATCTGTTATACCGTAAATATGGACAATAATTGGTATGTCCTAATTCCTATAAATGCAGTGGTATATACTGTATGTTGTCTTCCACTTGGGATTCACTTGCAATTCACCTTGATTCACTTCTAGCTCCCCACTAGCAGTTGATTACTTACTACATGCCACAGGCGAATCTTGTATATTGTTTCTGTTATAAATATTATCATTCCATTTTCAACCTTTGTTTTGGTTATTCTTATTCAATAACCTTTTCTTAGGTTATAACAATATCAATTTGACATTTAATCTCCTTCAAAGTAGTCCCCTTCTGAAGCCACACACTTTCTCCATCATCATTTCTATTGATAGAAGCATTCCTGGAACTCTGTTTTTGGGATAGTGAGCACCAGCCTCATTGCATTCTCTTCTTCTTTTCAAGTGGGATTTGGTTTTTGAAGAGAAAAAGTGGTAAGATCTGGGGAAGTTATGGTGGTTTTTGAATCTGGGGAATATTGTGCTTGGATAAAACTGCTGCACAAGCCATAGTTACTGATGGAACCTCTGTGGTGTGATCAAATGACCACACTCTACACACATTCCTTCCAAGCATTGCTATAAACAACAGAAGTGAGTGAGAACCTTAATGTGTATGCATGAAAGAGTTCAAGTTCAATCTGTGCCAAGCAGCTTCTCTCTGTGAAGTTTAGCTTTGTTACCATAACAACAATCCAGATATATTTTTGATCAGAGCTCATATTTTGAAAGATTTTGTTCTTGCAAAATAAAATCATTTTTCTGATAGCACCACAGTTCAAACTGTCTTATACATTTATCAGAACAAAAAACTTTGTAGCATTTTTCAGTATCTGGCATTTGAATATGTGATTTTGGTTCTCACATGACTGAAATTTATGATAAATATGCATATTGTGAAAGGTAACTCATTAACATCTTTCTATATAGTTTATGAGTGTGTGAAATTCAAATGTTTTTAAATTTAAAATTATTATGTATTTTTATCATTTCATGCTCTCTTATATCTGTAAAGGTAAAAATGCAGTACAAACAGGAAAAAAAGATGTGCCATTTATGGAGATGGTGCCATAGCTTAGAGTACTGTTCATAAGTTGTATACTACATTTAAAAGTGGGAATTTTGATGTGAAAAACTGGGAAATTTTCAGCAGGCTTACAGTCCTTAATAATGAAATTGAAGGTAACATAAAATTGAACATTGTAGAGATACTTTATAGATATGCATCATATGTGTCATAAGTTATTTGAAAACATTTGAATACATGAATTACTATGCTGTTTGGGTGCCTCATAAGATATTGGAAAAAAAATTAATGGACTGCATTTTCATCTGCAATTCTCTGTTTATGCACAACAAAAGCAACACATTTTTGAAAAGAATGATCACAAGTGATGCAAAATTGATTGTTTACAACAATGTGGAGCTAAAAAGGTTTGGGGGTAAAAGGAAATGTCACCATTAACCACTTCAAAAAGAATGGATATAGTGCCTTTTGTTAAATCAGACACTGAATTCAGATAAGTACCATTCTCAATTAAAGGCAGCAATCAATGAACAATATCAGGAATAGACCAATCAGAAGAGTATTGTCTGCTATACTTCAATACTCTGGAAGCCTGTAAACACCACTTAGACTAGTATCTGTCTATATTTCTGAATAATGTAAATAGTGACCATTTAGACTAGTTCATCACTCTGAAAGATACCAAGTTCTTGGAGGATGGAGTCATGAAGATGGTGAAAGGTAGTGGAGAAAAATGTCACATATGTTGTTGATTAACTCTATGTACAAATATCTAAAAAAATAAACAAAGTATTAAAAACAGGAAAATCTCATTAGAAACAAAGAACAGAATGATGAACTGTTATGTAATATCAATCCTACTATATGTCAGTGAATCTTGGAGAAGGACAAGTCTGAATTCAAAATCTCGAGGAGGGTCATTTGGGAACTTTGTGGCATATAGAAATTAAATTCGACCATTCAAAATGAGTGGATGGTCCTGCACGAAACCTTCACCACTAAAATCAAATCTCATGTGCTGTTGTCAGGCTGTCAGTTTCCTTGGAATTGATCTGCTTGACCCTCATACGTCGAATTCGATGGTAGAGTCAATATATATATATATATATATATATATATATATATGCTTATCTATTTGTAAAGTGCAATGCCACATTTCAGATAATTTGAATGGTAAATGTGTGTTGAATATTGCAGACATTAGGTACTACTCTTAATGAGTAGTATCATTTTTGAGGAAGAGGCAAGTGACTACTTTTAGAGGATATAGTGGAAACCAGCTGTTAAATGTATATCCATACACACACACATTTCTAAAAAACATTAATGCATTTTTATTTTTAATCTTACATTTTTATACCTTTGAACATTATTATAGTGGTTACTTACATTTGAAACAGCCATCAATTTTTATTGGAAACTATTTCAAATGCACATATCCACTATAATAATGGTATGAGGTATGATCAAAAAGTATCAAGACTGATGCTATAAAAAGAAAACTGCAACACATATCTGTTATACTGTAACTATGGACAATAATGGGTATGTCCTAATTCCTATAAATGCAGTGGTATATACTGTATGTTGTCTTCCACTTGGGATTCACTTGCAATTCACCTTGATTCACTTCTAGCTCCCCACTAGCTGTTGATTACTTACTACATGCCAAAGGAACTTATATGAAGAGGAGACTTTAAGCAACAGAAATGTGGTTCTACCAAAGGATACTGACGAATACCATGATTGGAACATGTCAGCATCAACAAAGTTTTAAGGAAGATGAAAACAAAAATACACTTTTCTTATAATAATAAAAAGTCAGTTTAAATTTTTGGGACACATAATGAAGAAAGAGGTTTTGGAGAATTTAACACCCACAGGATATATCTATGGTAAGAGAGGTAGAGGGAAACAGAAAGTAACCTACCTAAAAATCTTGTATATTGATTGGCAGAACAAGGAGTGAAAAAAAAGACAAACACTGCTAAGAGCAATAAAGGATAGGATGCTGTGGAGGACCGTGATCACCAATGTCTTGAAGGGATATGACACAAAAGTTACAAACATAATAACAAAAAATAATAATTACAATATCAATATTATTAATAGTAATTTACTGAAAGCAAGTACATGTAATTGGTATCGTCTTTCAAAGCATCAAGGGAAACCAGCCATTTCCAAAATATGTTTTTACTCAGAGCATATTTTCAGTTATGGTAAGTACAATTGTATTTGACATAGTAAACTCTATAATGTATGTTGTTTTTCTATTTACTTCAAACATTTAGTAAATGGGTGGTGGTGGGTATAGCTTGGCATAAGGCCAGAATAATTATGCACTGAGTTGTGTTTATCTTGGCATAAAAGTCACAATATTGGAGAATCCTGTGAGAACTGAACTTATAAAACTTGTGAATTGGTCTGTGAAACGAAACTTCTTAGGAATCATCTTCTGATAGTTATATATAGTTCATATGGATGTCTTAAAATAAAATTACATTATTTCTTACATGCTTCATTTTACATATTTTTACATGCTTTTTTGATATCTGAAATAATGGAGGTCATGTTTTCATTATTAATGTCTTGGTAGGAATGTTGCTGAGTGGTTAGAATGCTAGCATTCCAATCATGAGACCTGAATTTGAATCTCACCAGGGTTGACGTGGTGACTTCTTGATAATATCATCTCAGCATATGCTACCATTGGGACATGCCTGAAAATCATACCACCATAAATGAAATTAGGCCGTCAAAACTCTTCAGAATCTGTTGATGATTGTGCTAGCACAAAGTCTCAAGTCATTGTGACTGAGGGTTTGAGCATATTGATCATACCAAATTATGCACTCTTTTCCTTTCACTAAGGTCTGCTCAGTATAGTTGCACTATAAACCACAGATTGAATTAGGTATTAAAAACACCATATGAAAATATACACTTTCCTCTTTACTAAATGAGTGACAAAGAAAACTCTCTCTCTCTCTCTTCTATATATTTCCTTTCCTTTCCTTCCTTCTATTGTTCCTATCCTTGGTAACAGACCTGAACCTGAACTTGTGGGTTAGTGAATGTCATAAAAAAATCAATCAATGACAACACGTCCCACCAAAAATCAAACAGGAAACATGGATGTGTCAGCTCCAATAAAAAGAAGAAAACCACATACGAGACTAGAGACACTCCATTGGAGAGGAACTTGATTTGAGTTAGCAGATCAAGACACAAGGGTTGGTGTTTCATTGGCTGTGGGTTTGACCTGACATACAACTCCAGAAGAGGAAGAAAAGGAAAGAATGAATGCAACAAATTAATTTCCGTCAACCAGAAGGAACACAACAACTCTGTATGAACTCTCAAATTACAAAAAAAGAACTATGATGATAGTCAACCATTTTAAACACTGTAACCAAATGGATTCAACAATAATTGTCACTATAGGCAATAAATTTGGCCTTTACTTCATCTCTATATACCACAAATCTTTAGTTGTTGAAGAAACACAAATGCTCCTGAGCAGGCATCTGCAACAGGGATTAGCTGGCCATCCCAGCAGATGGACATACTCAAAAAACAATCAGCCAGCCATTTTATTAGTGTTCTTATATTATCAAGAATATGATTTGGCTTTTTACAAATATTGCTTGTATCATAAATAAATCATTTGTTGATTAGAGACGAACAACTTTGTCCAAGTTTTTTACAACAGAGACTTCCGCCAAACCCACTTAAGATGCATTATTGCTCTTATTATGAAATAAATGTCAACAATGATAGTCTGAGTAATTCATCTCTAGATTCTTTGCAGCATATCTTTAACCCTTAGGAACAAACATGAAAGGGCCTGCGATCATGAACTAAACGCCGGTCCTTTTATTCAATAAACATTATGTGTAGGTTCCCTTGATATATGTATATCTATTTTTTTAGAGAATTTTATGTTTGTTTTGGACTGATGTTCTTATTTATTTCTCCATCTCAGTTTGTATTTCTTTGCTACTTATTTGATTTAGTAGCAGGGTAGAGCATTGTTGGTTGAGTGGTCTAAGATCTTATTCAAGGTACTTGGTTGGTAAAGTGCATTAAAATACAATTGTCACAATGAAGGAAACTCCAAGTGCAAAGATAAAAAATGCTATCCCTGCAGTTCATCACAAAATAAACTATACTTCAGTTGCTATTTATAGCTAATGAACATTATCGATTCTTCTTTTTCTATGTGCCATGTCCCTTGAGGATGTGAGCGACCATGATACTTCACTTTTGTAGCTCTTTTTACTGTTTCTCCTAATCCCTGTACTGCCAACCATTTACACAAGCTAGATAGGTTATACACTGATTTTCTCTATCCTTTATGCCTTCAGTATATCCTATGAGTGTTAAATTTTCTAAACCCTCTGTCCCCATTATCTTCCCTAGAAATGTCAACTGTCTCTTTCTGATGTTAAGTATAAGTGTCCTTTTTGTTTCCATTTTCTCTAAAACTTTTTCATTCAGTCCATGGTATTCTCAGTATCCTTCTGTAGAACCATACTTTTCCTTGACCCAAGTGTCCTCTTTATCTACCAGATTGTTTCAGCATTCACTGCCATATACGAGGACCAATATCATAAAGGTTTTATTACTCTTTTCTTTGTTTCTAATGAAATTTTCCTGTTTCTTAATACTTTGCTTAGCTTTTGGAAGGCATCTTTGGATTTTGGTATCACATTTTCTGTCCTCTGTTTAAACACATTCATCATATTCACATATTTGAATTTCTGTTCTTGATCAATTTCGGTGTTTCCAATTTGTAATTTGCATTCTGGGCTTTTCTTTTTGTTATATCATAGATTCTACAAGTATATAAAAGTCTTGATGCCATATTTTTCACAGCTTTTAGTAAAATTATACTTTCATGATGGTTGCCAACTCTTGTCCGTGTACGGCTATTACTAATTTGCTGAACAAATGTGGCTCTTTAGCCCAGCAAAAGACCTACATACTCACATACTCTCGTGCAAACAGGGCACTTAAGAGGTGCAACAGCTGGTGTTACATTATCATACAATTTAAAATATCACATGAAACTGCTTCTGGATTTGCATGTCTTACTGCAAATATCACATTTCAGTTGCCACTCTCATATATATATATATATATATATATATAAGAAAAAACACAATAATACACATATATACACCCATAGATATATATATATATATATATATATATATATATATATAAAGAAAGAACAGCAAGATATATAATCCAGTGTTCTTATAGATATTTTTATTTTTACAAAATAGTGCTAAATGTAAATTTACAGAGCATTAATATTATAAATTAATTAATTTAAAATATGTTTTTTTTCGCTACACAGTTCTAACCATGTTTCAAAAATGGAAGCTAAAAGCCACGAATTTAATTTTGTGATTAAATTAAAGACATTAGTTCCATTTCATCCTCAAGTGAATTTTGGAGTAACTTTTTAAAAAGTAACTTTTTAAAAAGTTACTCCAAAATTCACTTGAAAAAAAAATGATGTGAATTAACTTTAGTGTACTAATTCTTACAATATAAACCAATCATCAAACATGTTTCCAGTACTTGATAGCATTTCACTTTCCAATATACATATTGGTCAAGAAAATATTTTTGCTATAAATCATTTAAAAAGAAATTGTTGCCTTTAATGATTTTTATGGTGTTTTCTAATATAGGAACTTATCACTGTTTCCCCAAGACAGGTTGTTAGAATTCATATAAATGTATTAGCATTAAACATTTTTACTTGTGTCTCCACTATCTTAAAGGCACTAAAAAACACTTTAGCAATAGCCTGATTCCAATGAACTATAATACTGGGCAGGTCCAGTCATTCTTAAGAATAGATATGCATCTGAGTGAGTGAATCTGTAAATAGCCTGATTGAAATCAGCACCAAACTTTTTCTGAGGTACCCATTACTGACAAGCAGAATTTGTATCAACCAAGGAAATTCACTCGCTCAGTAACTTCTTGTAGCTTTTTATCAATTTTAGACTATATGAAATTCTTGCCATCTTCTTTAAACCTTTGAGATTTAGTAGCAATGGGTTTACAGTGTAGAGCCAAATTTGAGAAGAGAGATGGCATATTCTCTAAAGAATGGTAAGTTGCAGAATCAGAGTTGTAGAGATCTTAATGCCAACAATATCATCACAGCTACAGTTGGTTAACGTTGAAAGTCAAGTACTGGAGTTTCACACAAACTGCAAGTTTATATCCACTGTGTGCTGTTCTTTCACCACAATGAAAAAGAGGCCATGGATTTGTATTTCTTGTCATAGTAAATGAAGGATCGAGGTCTTGCCTGCTTTATTGCCTTGCTTAAGGTAAAATGATAAAAAATATGGTTTAATATCACAAATCTAAGCATATACACGATGTCAGATTTTATTATGCTAGTTAATGTTTTCACAGGAAAATTGCTATTAACTAACTGATGTTGGTAAAACTGTCTGGATATATTTATATATAGATTTTAGCTTATAATAACTATACTTATTACAAAATTATTACCATGACCTACATCCTAAAATCAATATTTCAGTGTACAGACATCAAATTTTATGGAAGGGTAAAAGAAACCTGGGAAACAGTGTATAAAGTATATTGAATTATAGGGTGATTAGCTAAAATAACATCTTTTTTCATGGGCCTTGGCCATTCCATACTTGGTCAGGTTGAAAAGCTTTTAGCTTCCACTTATTGATATGCATATGTTCATGTGTGTGTGTGTGTGTATGTGTGTGTATATATTTACACGCATACATATACATTTCATTAAAAATGACTGACAAGCTACCATGATTAAGTTTTTGACTTAATTTTTCTTGTTTTCTTATAATTTTCTTCTTTTTGGGACATAATTATGTAGAAATTGTTCAAATGTTTTTATGCCCAAGTGCTATACATTTAGCCATTATCAAGGATGATTTTATCTATACATACATTTGGACACGTTCTATATAATTTACACCCAGAAAAGAAGAAAATTATAAAAAAACAAGAAAAATTAAATGAAAAAAACATAAACCACAGTACTCTGTCATTCGTTTTTTGTTGCCCAAAATATATATATATATATATATATATATATATATATATATATATATATATATATATATATATATATATATATATGTGTGTGTGTGTGTGTGAGTATATATATATAAAAGAAGAAAAGAGCTGCAAATGTTTTGTGTTTTTAATGTGTATTTTTTAAAACATATTTTATTTTCCATATTTTTACTACTTGTGTGTCAGGTCTTTTGACATTCATCAGGCAAGGAGTGATTATTTCTACATATTATTTAATATGTACTATTACACACTAAATACAATGGAAAATATAGGGAAAAATTAATTCCTTTAAATAATATGTAGAAATAACCACTCTTTGTCTGATGAAGGTCGAAAGACCTGAAACCTGTTTAGCAAAAATATGGAAAATAAACTATAATGTATTATAATATATATATATATATATATATATATATATATATATATATAAATGAGGAGTGGATATCAGTAAATGAGTGTTTGTGTAAACATATCATTCTACATATGTAGTGTTGTAAGTGAGAATGAAGATAGTAGTGACTTCTGCTTTATATTCAGATCAAATATCCTAATAAAAAATATACTAGTATATTGATACAAATATACCTATTGATGCAAATAAGTTGAAAATTTTAAATAATGTCTGATGTTAATTGCAAGTGCTTCTTTCCAATGTGTTTGTGTCAGACTTGGTTTGATCAAAACAAGTCAAAAATATCTAATAATGTTTTTCTTTCTTCTGTATCATTAAAAGAATATAAATTACTTGTTCAACTCATAAAAGAGATGAAATGTTTTGAGTGCATAGAAAAGGAAGGAAATTACTTTCAAAGTTAAATATTTGGTCTGATAAATAACTGCTTATTTTTTCATTATGCACTGGACGCATTAATATACCAATGTACTTTATTATTGGTTCTATATCTTAAAATATATCAATATTCCTTTTTGCTACAAAATGAGTATACAAATGTTTAAAAATATTTCAGTCATTCTTTTAAGTAAGAGAATATCTACTGGTTGTGGGAATTGCAAATTTTACACATTTTGGATTGACTTCAAAAGTGGAATAACTCCTCACACTGGTTTGACATCTAACTTTTTACCAACCTTTAGAGATCATTTATGTAACAGGCTTCAGTGATTTGGTTCTTCAGTCTCATGCTCTACTACCACTTGTGATGAGACGGTACGGTAGATCAGTTATTGCTTTTAGCTATTGCATGCAGTCTTGGCCATTTAAATATGATTTTCAGTTTTTCTTTTTTATCTACTTTCATCAAAATGCTAATGGCCATTGCTACCAACAAAAAAGAGGAGAGGGGAAAAAAAATGAAATAAATCAAAAACAACAGCCACCCAACAAAGTTAACCAGGAAAATAAAAAGAACAAATACATCAAAAGACTCCCCTATGATTCGACCAATAACTAAACAGACTAAACAAACAGAAAATAACAATAAACTCATAAAAATTAGAAAAAAATACTACTTATCTAAATATATAACAAGATTTACTATTCATAAGTGTATATGTATATCTATATACATAAATATGTATGCATACATGCATACATATATATGTATGTGTGTATCTGTATAGAGGTACATGAATTGGACTCTGTATGTATTAAAGAATATCTGAACAAGTATAGCAATATATTCTAATAGACACAGTAATGAACATACATTATGTTAAATAAATACAAGTATATATGTATATATATATATATGTAACTAAAATAAATACTAAATAGCCAGGTAAAGGTAGGTTTTCCTGACTCTTTAGGATTTATTTTAATCATTCTTGCTCTACTTAGCGTATTGAGCACTCTATGTTTTAGTCTTGCTACTCGCTTGGGGTTTTTTTGGGGGGGACATAAGGCATTGGACGATTTATTTCACCCTGTTCAGATGTTTTTAGTTCTTTCTTTTTTTATTTTATTATTTTTTTTATTACCAATTTATTCCTTGGGTACCGATTTGTTTTGACATATCTACAAGTTGAACTATCTGAGGTTTTTTTGAAATGAGTACTATTAGTAAATATGTATGTATTGCAGATTTTACACATTTTGGATTGGCTTCAAAAGTGGAATAACTCCTCACACTGGTTTGACATCTAACTTTTTACCCACCTTTAGAGATCATTTATGTAACAGGCTTCAGTGATTTGGTTCTTCAGTCTCTCAGAGAGAGAGAGAGAGAGAGAGAGAGAGAGCAATAAAAATTTTAACCCCTCTGCTTGGAATAATCATCCCATCACAATCAGGCAACCTAGTTGAAAAACAAAGAGAAACAAATATGACTGGCAAACTCATACTCAGTCTAGATATAAAATCACTTTACACCAATGTTCAGGTTAATAATTGCTTAAATCTTTAAAAAAAAATGCATCTAACAATGAAAATTATGCCTCTCTACCTTTCCTAGATATCATGCTAGACTACGTTAACAATAGCTTAAAACTTAGTGTCTACCAAAAATCAACTAATAAAAGTGACTCATAAATTCCTATTCTCATCATAACAAGAAAATAAAATCTGGAATAATCATCAAATTTTATTTAAGAGGAGAAATACATCAAAAATACTTCCAAGCTCATCTACTACCTTATTCATATTCAATGCAAAACAAAAGGTTCGTAAAATATTTAAAAATAGAAAAGTGATACTCCTTGACATACCCAATGTATCAAAATATATTGTTTTACCCACCAAATATATCACAACTAGAAATGAAAAAAAAATTTATCTAAAACAATAAAAGACTTAATACAAAACAAAATAATAAGTTAAACTTGAAGGAGGAATAATTGCCACAAGGAATACATTGGAGAAATCTCAAGTAATTTAAATAAAATATTATTTGAATACAAAAGGGTTATTTTACAAAACAATACATTAAATGCATTAGTTTCTCACTGTAACAAGACCGACCACAATTTTCATTTAAAAAGTGATACTCTAAGTAAAAGAAGAACAATTTACTAAGAAGAAAATGTTTAGAAAGTACTTTAATCACAAGATGATCCACAGTAAATTTGCATCCAGGTTCTTACAACATTGTACCATTCTCGGCTCATGTTCTGTTATTACAATGTGGAATATTTAATAAGAAAAGTAAAGGAAACTTAAGCAAAAAGAATCTAAATGAAATCAATTAGATTATATAGCTAAAACACATATTTAAAAAAAATTATTTTTAAATTTAAAATTCTCACTATCTTATCTTCCTTTCATTCATGCGCATGTGTAGTTGCATCAATATAAATGTAAGCTTAGTCTAACGAAATCCTAAAGGGTGAAACATGTCACATGAAATCTTTTTTTCCATTTGTCATACTTCTTTATATATATTTGTCAATTTTTATAGAATTAATGGATTTATTTTTAATCTGGTATTTTTATTACTTCAAACATTATTATAGAGGATACTTGCATTTGAAATAGACTCTTCATTTTTATTCTTATTTTAAACCGTGTGCATTAAATTTATCAGCCTGTTCTTTTCAGAAATCATAATAAAAAAAAATGTGCTCTCCTGTATCCTCCCTTTGTAGTAGAAATCACTGTTTGACCAGGTGTGCTTTACTACTTAGCTACAGAGAGCCTCACACTTCAGAAGGGCTCTATTTTCTCTTTTAAGAAAAGAACATTTCTGCATTCAGATATTTTTCTCAAAAACTTCATATCTGCTCATTTTTGTATCCAAAACATTAACAAAGCAATTTCTAAGAAATTAATGGATTCAATTATAATCCAAAAAAATTTATTACTTCAGACATTATTATAGTGGATACTCGTATTTGAAATAGACATCCATAGACAGCGTATTATATCTATTGGCCTGCACGTGTGAGTGACACATTGATCCTAATAAAGAAAATGTGTTTCCAACAGAGATTGAACCTGTGTCCCTCTTTGTAGATGTGCACATATTCACATGTCAGATCAGATATATAGAGAGTATATCAGATTTTATTAAGCAAGACTATGTTTTCAAAATCAATTCAGTGAATGAAACTCTAATAAAGGCTATAGAATGTCAAGGAGACTATATTAACATAAAAAATGATGAAATAATTTATTAATATATCTGGGATATTATGTCAATCAAATATATTGCATGTTAGATTTTTAATTTATTATGAATCTAAATTTTTATTACCCTAAGTGTGAATAATAAAAATCTACCCCACCAAACAAGGTATTGTTCATATTTTTGATAAGAGGGATATTATAAGCTGGAACTCAGTGATATAATTCTCATACAAATATAAGCATAACTGGAAAATTATTAAAATATTAGTTAGTTAATAAGAATTTTATTGTAAAAGTATTGATTTAATGGTTAATAGCAGGGCAGAATAGGCTCCCTAGATCTGGTTAATAACCAGTCGAGAAGGACAACTCTGAATTCAAAACCTGTTGGGTGTAGGGCTGGTAACTTCACCTGTAAAAACCTACTTCTTACAGAAATCACAACAGCAAAACCTAGATTGGTGAGGCCCATGTCCCTATACTCCAGAAGAATCTACACAGTTAGCACACACTCATACAGACACACACACAAATGTAAACATGATGATTTCTACACATTTCTATATGAATGTAAATACAGCAAATGTATATATTTGTTATATAAAATAATTTTTTTCATCATTAAGCTGCAGACTTATTGATTTAACAGCAATGGCTATATATTACGCACTAAGATGTATTTATAGGTAAAAACATATGCACATACACTATATATGCTCACATATGTATATGCAAAAAGAAAAGTACTTAACCTACATATACATCTATACAATGTCTGGTCATGAGAGATATCAATAAAGACATTGGCTAGTTTTATTAGACCCAAGCCTACATGGTATCATCAGAGACATAGAGATCTGAAGTGTTCATTGAATCATGTTTGTATCTGATCAGTTATTTGGTGCATGAATGTTTTATATTAATGATTAACATCTACTATCCCTATATATATATATATATATATATATATATATATATATATATATATATATATATATGAACAAATATCAGCAATTCCTCTCTTCTCTTTTATAGGCAAAAATTTATCAATGTTCTACTTACATGATCAATAAGAAAGTCAATTTTTTTGGCCATGACCTGGTAAGCAATGCTATTTAGTACACTTTCTCTCTTTCTATCAAATGTATTCTTCTTCTTCTATGTACTCTGTCCCTTCACATTCTAGGTGATCATGGCTCTCCACAACTTCCTGGCTTTTGTAGCTTTTAATAAATTTTGTCATTTTGCTGTCTCTTCCAAACCTTACTCTGCCACCCATTCACTCAAGCCACCAGTTAGGTTATACATTGTTTTCCTCTGCCTGCCTTGTCTTCAATCTGTCCTGTAAGTATCAAAATTTTCAAGCCTTCTTTCCTCATTATGTCCCCTAGAAATTTCAACTTTTTTTTCCTTATGTTAAGTATAAGTGTCCATTTTGCTTCAATTTCCAATTTCTTCATTAAATAATATAGACAAGTGTTGTTATTACAACAAGTATTACAAGTATTACAAGTGTTGTTATTACCGAAATCATAGTAAGGCTATGGCCTTATTTTCCACAGGATTTAAGATTCTTTTTCTTCTATGTGCTGTGTCTCTTCAGAACATTGGTGATCATGACTCTCCACAATTTTCTGGCTTTTGTAGCTCTTAATAAATTTTGTCATCTTGTTATTTCTCCTAAACCTTGTTCCACCATCCATTTACTCAAGCTCACTAGGTAGGTTATGCATTGTTTTCCTCTTTCCCTCTGTCCTGTGAGTATCAAATTTTCCAAGCCCTCCTTCCTTATTCTGTGCTCCAGATATTTAAACTGTTCCTTTCAGATGTTAAGATGTCCTTTTTGTTACCATTTTCTCTAAGACTGCACAATACATCATTATCTCTATCTATAAAAGGCAGGATGTTAATACACACATTGTAAATTCTTTTCATAATGTCTGATAAGCTTAATAACATTATCATTAAATGAACAAAGAAAATCACAATATTGATACATATTTTTAATCCAATCTGAGCTTTCAGCTTACATAAGCCATTATCAAAGATGACAATTACTGTACAATATATTAAACAATACACAGACAACAATGTGATGATAGTCTGTTTCTGTTTACATGGATGATTTCCAAGCAACGATAAACACGTGCATATAAGACGCTGGAAGCGAAAATCACACCGCAGCTCATGACATATGTATCAATATTGTGATATTCTTTCTTCATTTAATGATAATGTTATTAAGCTTATCAGATGTTATGAAAAGAATTTACATAAAATAAATAGACCACACTTGTCTATATTATTTAATGAAACATGTATGAATGAAAAAATGCTGCCTAAATACACAATATATATATATATATATATATATATATATATATATATATATATAACAAGTTTTAAGATAAGAATCATAATTTAATATTTAACGATTGAAATTGAATAAAATAAATATAACCTAAGTTGCCTTTCAACCAGTACTTCATCAGAAGTCAATCGTTGGAATTAAAATACTTCCGAAGGGGGTGTTCTTTTTCTAAATCGGATCTTAAAATTGGAGAAAAGACAAGAAGAGGGGAAAAAATATTATTGCAATCCAGATGATTGACTCCCTAAACTGTTCTAAATTGTGCTTGAGCTACTTCTGTCTAAAGTTGTCATAAATAATTTCTGTGTTTGTTTATCAACTTGATTCTTCAACAAATAAAATGCAATTGCATTTTGTTCAAGAATATTTTCACCATTATTTGGAATGACTTGTTGCTGCTTATCAGGCAAATTATGGAGAGCTTTTGAGTAAAATTCAGCAATTTTGAATCTGGTTTTCATTAGAGAAAGTTTTCCTCATTAAAGTGTTTTGCTGCAATCAAAATAAAGCAATAATTGGTTGGTGCAAGGTCAGGTGAATATGGGGCACAACAGACCAATTGAGTTTTAAAATTTTTCTGGTGTTGTTTTTGGCATATATGACCTTGTGTTGTCATGTAGAAGAATAATATTTTTCTTTTAGACTAGCACAGGGAATTTTTCAAAACAAATTTTATGGACACTTTGCAGCTGCTAGAAATATAAATGTGCATTTACTGTTTTGTTACATTTTAAGAATTCTAAATGAATAATAAACTAACAATCCTATCAAATGCACAACATTACCCTTCTTCTATGAAGCTCTACTTTTAGAGTTGGGGATTTATCCTTGTCAATCCACTGACTTTGCATTCATTGAACATTGTCAGATGTAGCCCATTTTCCCCCCAAAATTAAATTGCTTACAACTCAATACTTGCTCGAGAGAAACTACAGCAATAAAACCGAAATCATAGTAAGGCTATGGCCTTATTTTCCACAGGATTTAAGATTCTTTTTCTTCTATGTGCTGTGTCTCTTCAGAACATTGGTGATCATGACTCTCCACAATTTTCTGGCTTTTTAGCTCTTAATAAATTTTGTCATCTTGTTATTTCTCCTAAACCTTGTTCCACCATCCATTTACTCAAGCTCACTAGGTAGGTTATGCATTGTTTTCCTCTTTCCCTCTGTCCTGTGAGTATCAAATTTTCCAAGCCCTCCTTTCTCATTCTGTGCTCCAGATATTTAAACTGTTCCTTTCAGATGTTAAGATGTCCTTTTTGTTACCATTTTCTCTAAGACTGCACAATACATCATCATCTCTATCTATAAAAGGCAGGATGTGTGTGTGTATGTAACGAATGCACAGCCACAATTTTCGACGGATTTGCACCAAAATTTACATGCACATGCTTCAAGTTAGCAGAAGGCCAAGACTAACTTTGCATTTCCCAACTCCCATCGATAGTGGAAATAATAAATTTTTTCATGCTTCTATGGCAGTTTTCATGTAGTTTGTGGCCATTTTGTACTGGCCAGAGTGAGAGCCTATAGCTAGCTACCACGAATAGGCAGGAAGATTCTATTGGCCAGCGTGAGAGCCAACAGCTGACTGACATGAATGTATATTAAATAGCATGCTAGCATGCAAAGAAAATTGATAGCTGCATTCATCACAAGTGGGAAAAATTTAAATCTGCATGGCACTTTACTCCAATTGGCTCATTTGCTTGCTTAAACTCAATGTTGATTCTGATTCCGCAGAACTGGATTGGGTGTGAAAAAGTATTTGTTGTTAACATTCTTTTTTCATTTGGTTTTTCCAGTTACAAGTCCTTTTTTAAAGCTGATCATTTTATGTTCATTTTGTTTAGTTCTTTTTCGTAACAGATTTAATACTTAGTATAGCACTTAGAAAAAATTCGCAGTGTGAGATAGGCAAGAAGTAAGGCATGTAGCAACATCAGCATAGAAAAGGGCACGCCTTTAAAGGCAAGGAAGGGCAAAAATATTTTAAGTCAAGTGATAACGATTGCTGTATGAGTCATACAATTTTTGAATCAAGCACTGGCAATACCAGTCCATGCTGCTAGTCTGTAATAAGAAAAGCAGTAAGAACTTATTTTGTCCAGAAAAAATATAATCATTAATATACCAAGTGCATCTGTCCATTCCAACAATGGTAGATGCAAAGATTGTTATCATTGTTTAAAGAAATAAAGTTTTTACTCATTCCTTATTGATTTTACATGATGAAGGTTGAATAACATACTGATTGAAGCATCGTTATCAACATTTAGAATGCAAAGAAGAGGCTCAATTGTCTGAACAAAATTTAGAATGATTTATTTGATTCCAGCCTCTGCTTTTTCCAGTGTCTATAAAGCCTCTCTTTACCATAATTGTTCAAATGATTGTTTTAATAACCTGTTTTTGAGCTTGATCTATTTTGGTATTGCTATTTGTTAGAAAGAAATAATAAACCATTTTTTTCTCTTCTTCCTTTTAAATGGTCAGATTATTAATTGTGTTTTTTCTCTCATAATAACATAGCTTTCAAATGCATCTTTTCAGTATTGTCAAATTATAGCACTCATTTACTACAGAAGATTTTACTCTTAACCAAACAACATTAATCATCTTAATTATTTTCCACCTTCCAACCTCTCTCTCACCGTTGGGATGTGGCGAGTCTCTCACTGCTCTATTGCTACTACCATAGAAAATGTTTGGGCCAACTACATTTCTTGGTTCCACCAGGTTTAACCTTCATGGCTAAGAAACACCATGCCATTTACATGGTAGCAAACCACCCACATTCCCTCCGTATTCCACTGATGAGAGGTAGGTTCAACTCGGGCAGTTTCTTTCCATGAGCCACTGCCCTGTGGAAGAAACTCTGAAGATGATGTTTTCCCGATCACTACAATCTTAACCTGTTCAAGTCCTTATCTTCCCTTCCTATCCATATAAACTAGCCCTTAATGTAACCCTCTACTTCAAGTGACCCCTGGGACTTGTACAGGTTAAACATTACTTTAGAAAAAACAAATTCCCTCTGTAATCCAGTTGTAAGGAAGTTTTTTCTCAAGAACCACTGTTTTGTGGAACAGACTCCCAAGAGGATGTTTTCTCCGATCATTACAATCTTAACCTGTTCAAGTCTAAAGTTAACCATTATCTTCCCCTCCTATACATATAAACTAACCTTTAATGTAACCCTCTACCTTGAGTGGCTGCCTAGCCTTTTACAGGATGAACCTTACTGTTAAAAATAATATTACACAAATTTTATTTTGATTTTCTTTGATGTCAACAAGTGCCTCTGTTCCATGGTTTGTAGATATTTAGAAGATATGAGTTCCTAACTTACAAATGTTTAAATTACAAACTTTCAGACCTGCCTTTAATTACCACCCCTGAGCAATAGCTGGCCACTTGTATTTGAGGAGACCCGTCTACAAGGTTGGCTAGCCAATCCCTATTGCAGACGCTTGCTCAGGCACATTTGTGTTTGCTCAACACCTACAGAGCCCACCTGTGGTTTATACTGCAATTATGGTGAGCAGACCTTACAGTTTCTGGGAGTGAGCATGTTAATTAGCGTGATCAACAAAATTCATATTTTGATTTACAGTCAGATGAATATAATTGGGATCATCCTTCCAATATGTATATCCTTTCCAATAATCTGACATAATCATAGTCTCAAGTAAAATACAGCTTCAAATTGTGTCTAATAATATGGAGGCTGTTTTATACACCAGCAACTTCATGGCAAGTTAAACAAATTTTTATTTAAAATTTATAATTTGAAAAGAATGCCAAAAATTTAATAAAAAAAAGAACAAACTTTGATTTAAAATTTATAATTTCTTGGGGTGAATTAATATTTGCAGTAAGTAACTTTACATTATTTGGAGTGAATTAACAGAAGAAGATCTGTATCATTTTTTTTCAGGGTGCAATACTTGTGTGTGTGTATGTGTGTGTGTGCCCATATAAATATATAAATTATGTGAGTTGTTGATTACTGATTTATAAATTGTATCAGCCTCCATGTTTGAATCTCTTCTAAAACTTTTATTAATATGAGCATTAAATCTTAAAATCTAAGACAAAACCTATTTAATGCCAAAACACGTAACACACCTAAAATAGATCCCCTGCAAACAATATATCTATTAAACATATGTTTACTCTGAAAGTATAAAGTTATGTAAAAAATATCTTTAGTTGAAGGCATAAAATTGCATTCAAAATATATGTAGTTGAGGCTATAAAACTGCATAAAAAAAAATTTAGAGTTTGGCATTAAATAATCTATAGAGGTTGATATGCTGCCAAACAAAAATAACTAAGCCATTCAGGCAAAACCTGTAGAATACCATTTAATTATTTACCTGGATTTACTTAAAATACAAGCTAAATCAACATGATAACTAAAAATTGCTTTGTAGATTTTATCATAAAATAAGTTTATAAAATAGCTTTTTCTCGAATGGATAAAGTCCAAATATTTTTTAAAAGAAATCTTTTATATGACTGTTTTTTGCCATTACCAAAATGGTTCCATACAACTTTTTAGCACCTAATGACTGACCAGACGTAGTTTTTTTTTAACAATGGTAACATTTGAAAATTGGATGAAAGATGCTTTTATGCAAAAAAAAAGACATTCAAATATTTACCCAAAAAGCTGTTCAAGGTCCTTTTTGAGATGAGACTACATTTCTGCTTAAAAGTGTCTTTTCTAAAATAGAATAAAAAAGAAATCATGAGCTTTTATTGATGTTCAGCATTTGTAAAGTCTGAAAATAATACAAAGAATAATCTAAGAATCATTTGAGAAAACTTTTGTTTGCACTTTGTCAAAACCGTTTTTTGCTTTCAAGCAGTTTCCACTTTTTCTTTGAGAATATATTAAAATTCAAATACCAAACAAGCATTTTATGGCTAATAGGATGTGTAATCTGTAAAGGGACGATATTTAAAAGTTTGTAGCCAGGATAATGATCTTAGAATAATTTTAAAGAAAACTTCCATAATATTTCAAAGAATGTTACACAAACTGCGATCAGAAAGAGTATTATCTGGAACTAATGCCTGAATATTAATCAAAAGCTTTCTTTGTAACCTCGTATTATTAGTCATTCATTGACTTCAGCAACTTTTTTTTTTTGCAAAATTTGAACTTTGTAAAATTAACCTAAATAAATGTTTGTGATATTTAAATATGAATGTCACATTTTGCATCAGAACAATAAGAACTCCTGGGAAAAAAGATTCTGCATAAAGTTGGTAACTTATTATATTTGGATATTGACCAATGTGTTTTCAAAGTTAATATCATAATATTCTAACTTATAAAAAGGTAAAGCATTAAAGAACCATAACTTCTCACCATCCTTTTTATTATGAAAGCAAATTTGAAAAAAAGTATTTTTTGTTGACTTTTTAATAAATCTATTATATCAGACTGTCTGTTTATTTGCCTGTTTTCTTTAGGAAAATTCAGTAGGTGTGGTCAGTTTGAACTTAATTTATAATACCAATGATCTTTGTCTTGAAAAGCTAACAATGGATTCTACTTCCAGATACAATGATGCATTCTATTCTAGTTAAACTCAAATATGATTTCTTTTCTCAGATATAATTCTTCATTTAATCAAATAGCCATATTTCACCTGATAATATCCAACCATCTCTATCTATCTCTCTATCTATATCTCTAAACATAAAAGGTGATTACACATTACCAGTTTTGTTTTGGAAGTATTGAATGATACAAGCTAATCTTTCTCTCATTGAACTGTGAGAGATCAATCAGAGAAAGGATCAGCTGCTAGACACTAGTCACCGAGATCTTTCGACATACACCCATACACCTCAGTATCATCTGTATCTATATTTACTAAAGATTTGAGAAGGTTTCACAGAGCTTGACTACACCAGAAAAGATATTATTAAATATTTTATATGCATTTTAAAAGGCTGTCACCTATTGTTAAAGATATTTCATTTAATACAGTTTATTTCTTTTTGTTTTCTTTACAGTGTTAGTATAATATTTTCGTATTATTTAGTATTTTTTTTTCTTATATTAATACTTATATTTTTTTTGTTTGTGATGACTGATGCACTGATTAAGTGTGCTATGTTTCAACAAGTGACAAGTTAGTCTAAGAGAGAATATGGTGATTGTGTGACCTATCTTATAATTCAAAGTTGGTTTTTAATTATTGGTATTAGAAATTCAGTCTCTCAAAAGACATAAGAATTCATAAGCAACATTGTTTTTACATAGTAGAGATTTTTATAGTCCTGAGTTATTGGTAATTATATTACTTGGTTAGATGTTTTAAATCTTTTATAGTAAATTACAAATCTAACGTGTTTCTTGAAATCATTAATTGAAATGTATTGGCAAATTATATATTTAATTGCTTTTTCCTCTCATTTATAATTAGTTACAGTAAAATAAGTTTGCTTTTATTTTCATTTACATCAGGATAGCTGCGTTATTTTTTCTAAAATTCTTTAAAGCTGAATTTATTATCAACATCATGGTTTTAGGAACAATTGTTGTATTATGTTGCTGAATTCTTTATAAAATAATTCAATAAGATGTTTACATACATATATATATATATATAGAGAGAGAGAGAGAAAGAGAGAGACAGAGACAGAGAGAGAGAGAGAGAGAGAGAGAGTCAAAGTGTTATAATTTTGTAAAAACCCAAGTAATCAATTTGGATGGGATTATTTCCATTTATAGAAAATTCAATAAACTGTTTCTTCATTATAAAATGTCTGAATTGCTTTCAGAGAAAATAATTGAAAACTCACTGGATAACACAATATCATTTCTGGAGAGTTATAAGAATTCTCCAGAAGGCAGGATTAATTAAAGCCTGAATATGTAAGTGAACAGAAAAAGTGAGTCATATTGTTTCTGTGAAAAGAAATTAAGATGTGAGAATTGGCAAAGAGGAATAGTTAATATAGTCTAAAAGTTTAAAAATTGACCAGAAACCATTTTTTTTTCTTCTTTAGCTGAATTCAAGTTTTGCTATATTTGGTCATTATCCAAAAGTTCCCTTCATGAACTTAATGGCAATGTTCCAATGTCAACCAGAGTGAAGCTTTTGCAAATTGGCAACTGACAAAAATTATCAATATGATGTAATTTCCTTTATTCTATACAAAATAAAATGTTGAGTTGCAGACGAAATTATAAACTTCATTTGCCATGTTATCATGGGTGGCAGCCCTGAGTTATCAGCCCAGAAAATAGTAAGTTAAAAAGGAAAAATAAATATAAAAACAGTAAAATCTCATAAAAGCTGATGGCTAGAGCATGCCAAGTTCTCTGCACTAATCTCACACCAGTTATGCAAGAATAAGTTGTATATTAAAGCTGATTTATGGATGAACTGAAGAAGTTCAGACAACCACACCCTTAGAGAAATAGGATTCTTATGCTAGAGAAATTTTAATCCATTAGTGATTTCATTTACGGAAAATTCTTCACTGTGTTCTTGGTGAATTGGACAATAGAAAGCATGCAGACATTTGCAAAAAGTTGTCAGGAAGGGTAATGAGATTCAAGTCTTGGTTGGTTCTTTACAATAGGAAATAATTCACTGAATTTTTAAAGTTATAATCCTTTTGGAGAAAAGGCACTCAATATCTATATATCTTTAACAAGAGTGAAATCATTTTATAATTTCTTATGCAAAGTAAAAGAGAGAAAAAAGTGAAAGCAACAAATGTTTCCAATCATGAATATACATAGAGAAAGAGATGCAGAAATTATCTATCTATCTATCTATCTATCTATCTATCTATCTATCTATCTATCTATACATCTGTGTGTATGTGTGTGTATGTGTGTGCATACATATATCCATTCACTATTCTGCTATAATATGCATTTGCATACTCAAGAACTAATTGTAGAAGCAAGATTGCAAAGAAAAGCTTAAAGGGTTGAGGCATGAATTAATGTTCAAAATTTATTTAATGACCCATGAATAAAAAATTCAAATTTCACTTTCCAGGATAAGATATATGTTCCAACCTGACTCTTAGCTCATCTATTATTAATTGTATATTACTTTCTGTCTGGTTACATCACTCTCAGTTTCTTCACCTCTGTCTGCTTGAATTTCTTTATCTCTCTTATTTTATCTCTCTGTCCAAATCTGTTTTTCTTGATCTGTTCAGAAATTTAACTAAAACTCTGCATATTTATTTCAACCAACTTATACTTCATATCTGTCCTTGACACATTGTATCTACCATTTTGTCTTTCTCAGTTCATATCTATTAAAATATATTTGTCAATTTATATACTCTTCTTTGCCAGTTCATGCTTACTTTTGTCAGTTCATTTCTATTCTTCTATCTGTTCACATATTTCCCAGACACTTTCAATCTATCATTTTGTCTTTCTTCATTCGTACCTATTGCAATGTTTTTGTCATTTCTTTTTATATTTTCTCTGTCAGTTCATAATTGTTTTTGACCACTGTCAGTTCATAATTGTTTTTTTTACCTCTGTCAATTCATGTTTGTTTTTTATCTCTGCAAGTTCATTTATATTTTTCTGTCAGTTTGTTTCCTTTCTTCCATCTCTGTCAATTTGTTTCCTTTCTTCCATCTCTGTCGGTTTCTTTCCTTTCTTCCATCTCTGTCGGTTTGTTTCCTTTCTTCCATCACAGTCAGTTTGTTTCCTTTCTTCCATCTCTGTCGGTTTGTTTCCTTTCTTCCATCTCTGTCAGTTTGTTTTCTTTCTTCCATCTCTGTTGGTTTGTTTCTTTTCTTCCATCTCTGTCAGTTTGTTTCCTTTCTTCCATCTCTGTCAGTTTGTTTTCTTTCTTCCATCTCTGTCGGTTTCTTTCCTTTCTTCCATCTCTGTCGGTTTGTTTCCTTTCTTCCATCTCTGTCAGTTTGTTTCCTTTCTTCATTCTCTGTCAGTTTGTTTCCTTTCTTCCATCTCTGTCAGTTTGTTTCCTTTCTTCCATCTCTGTCGGTTTGTTTCCTTTCTTCCATCTCTGTCAGTTTGTTTCCTTTCTTCCATCTCAGTCAGTTTGTTTCCTTTCTTCCATCTCTGTCGGTTTGTTTGCTTTCTTCCATTTCTGTCAGTTTGTTTCCTCTCTTCCATCTCTGTCGGTTTCTTTCCTTTCTTCCATCTCTGTCAGTCTGTTTCCTTTCTTCCATCTCTGTCGGTTTGTTTCTTTTCTTCCATCTCTGTCAGTTTGTTTCCTTTCTTCCATCTCTGTCAGTCTGTTTCCTTTCTTCCATCTCTGTCAGTTTGTTTCCTTTCTTCCATCTCTGTTGGTTTGTTTCCTTTCTTCCATCTCTGTTGGTTTGTTTCCTTTCTTCCATCTCTGTCGGTTTGTTTTCTTTCTTCCATCTCTGTCGGTTTCTTTCCTTTCTTCCATCTCTGTCAGTCTGTTTCCTTTCTTCCATCTCTGTCAGTCTGTTTCCTTTCTTCCATCTCTGTCAGTTTGTTTCCTTTCTTCCATCTCTGTCAGTCTGTTTCCTTTCTTCCATCTCTGTCAGTTTGTTTCCTTTCTTCCATCTCTGTCAGTTTGTTTTCTTTCTTCCATCTCTGTCGGTTTCTTTCCTTTCTTCCATCTCTGTCAGTCTGTTTCCTTTCTTCCATCTCTGTCAGTCTGTTTTCTTTCTTCCATCTCTGTTGGTTTGTTTCCTTTCTTCCATCTCTGTCGGTTTGTTTCCTTTCTTCCATCTCTGTCGGTTTGTTTTCTTTCTTCCATCTCTGTCAGTTTGTTTCCTTTCTTCCATCTCTGTTGGTTTGTTTCCTTTCTTCCATCTCTGTCGGTTTGTTTCCTTTCTTCCATCTCTGTCGGTTTGTTTTCTTTCTTCCATCTCTGTCAGTTTGTTTCCTTTCTTCCATCTCTGTTGGTTTGTTTCCTTTCTTCCATCTCTATCAGTTTGTTTTCTTTCTTCCATCTCTGTCGGTTTGTTTCCTTTCTTCCATCTCTGTCAGTTTGTTTCCTTTCTTCCATCTCTGTCAGTCTGTTTCCTTTCTTCCATCTCTGTCAGTTTGTTTCCTTTCTTCCATCTCTGTTGGTTTGTTTCCTTTCTTCCATCTCTGTCAGTTTGTTTCCTTTCTTCCATTTCTGTCAGTTTGTTTCCTTTCTTCCATCTCTGTCGGTTTGTTTCCTTTCTTCCATCTCTGTCGGTTTGTTTCCTTTCTTCCATCTCTGTCAGTTTGTTTCATTTCTTCCATCTCTGTCAGTTTGTTTCATTTCTTCCATTTCTGTCAGTTTGTTTCCTTTCTTCCATCTCTGTCAGTTTGTTTCCTTTCTTCCATCTCTGTCAGTTTGTTTCCTTTCTTCCATCTCTGTCGGTTTGTTTCCTTTCTTCCATTCCATTTCTGTCGGTTTGTTTTCTTTCTTCCATCTCTGTCACTTTGTTTCCTTTCTTCCATCTGTGTCAGTTTGTTTCCTTTCTTCCATTTCTGTCAGTTTGTTTCCTTTCTTCCATCTCTGTCGGTTTGTTTCCTTTCTTCCATCTCTGTCAGTTTGTTTCCTTTCTTCCATCTCTGTCGGTTTGTTTGCTTTCTTCCATCTCAGTCGGTATGTTTCCTTTCTTCCATCTCTGACGGTTTGTTTCCTTTCTTCCATCTCTGTCAGTCTGTTTTCTTTCTTCCATCTCTGTCGGTTTCTTTCCTTTCTTCCATCTCTGTCGGTTTGTTTCCTTTCTTCCATTTCTGTCAGTTTGTTTCCTTTCTTCCATCTCTGTCAGTCTGTTTCCTTTCTTCCATCTCTGTCAGTTTGTTTCCTTTCTTCCATCTCTGTCAGTTTGTTTCCTTTCTTCCATCTCTGTTGATTTGTTTCCTTTCTTCCATCTCTGTCAGTTTGTTTCCTTTCTTCCATCTCTGTCAGTTTGTTTCCTTTCTTCCATCTCTGTCGGTTTCTTTCCTTTCTTCCATCTCTGTCGGTTTCTTTCCTTTCTTCAATTTCTGTCAGTTTGTTTCCTTTCTTCAATCTCTGTCAGTTTGTTTCCTTTCTTCCATCTCTGTCAGTTTGTTTCCTTTCTTCCATCTCTGTCGGTTTCTTTCCTTTCTTCCATCTCTGTCAGTTTGTTTCCTTTCTTCCATCTCTGTCAGTTTGTTTCCTTTCTTCCATCTCTGTCGGTTTGTTTCCTTTCTTCCATCTCTGTCGGTTTGTTTCCTTTCTTCCATCTCTGATGGTTTGTTTCCTTTCTTCCATCTCTGTCAGTTTGTTTCCTTTCTTCCATCTCTGACGGTTTGTTTCCTTTCTTCCATCTCTGTCAGTTTGTTTCCTTTCTTCCATCTCTGTCAGTCTGTTTCCTTTCTTCCATTTCTGTCAGTTTGTTTCCTTTCTTCCATCTCTGTCGGTTTGTTTCCTTTCTTCCATCTCTGTTGGTTTGTTTCCTTTCTTCCATTCCATTTCTGTCGGTTTGTTTTCTTTCTTCCATCTCTGTCACTTTGTTTCCTTTCTTCCATCTCTGTCAGTTTGTTTCTTTTCTTCCATTTCTGTCAGTTTGTTTCCTTTCTTCCATCTCTGTCGGTTTGTTTCCTTTCTTCCATCTCTGTCAGTTTGTTTCCTTTCTTCCATCTCTGTCGGTTTGTTTGCTTTCTTCCATCTCAGTCAGTATGTTTCCTTTCTTCCATCTCTGACGGTTTGTTTCCTTTCTTCCATCTCTGTCAGTCTGTTTTCTTTCTTCCATCTCTGTCGGTTTGTTTCCTTTCTTCCATTTCTGTCAGTTTGTTTCCTTTCTTCCATCTCTGTCAGTCTGTTTCCTTTCTTCCATCTCTGTCAGTTTGTTTCCTTTCTTCCATCTCTGTCAGTTTGTTTCCTTTCTTCCATCTCTGTCGGTTTGTTTGCTTTCTTCCATCTCAGTCGGTATGTTTCCTTTCTTCCATCTCTGACGGTTTGTTTCCTTTCTTCCATCTCTGTCAGTCTGTTTTCTTTCTTCCATCTCTGTCGGTTTCTTTCCTTTCTTCCATCTCTGTCGGTTTGTTTCCTTTCTTCCATTTCTGTCAGTTTGTTTCCTTTCTTCCATCTCTGTCAGTCTGTTTCCTTTCTTCCATCTCTGTCAGTTTGTTTCCTTTCTTCCATCTCTGTCGGTTTCTTTCCTTTCTTCCATTTCTGTCAGTTTGTTTCCTTTCTTCCATCTCTGTCAGTTTGTTTCCTTTCTTCCATCTCTGTCAGTTTGTTTTCTTTCTTCCATCTCTGTCGGTTTCTTTCCTTTCTTCCATCTCTGTCGGTTTGTTTCCTTTCTTCCATCTCTGTCAGTTTGTTTTCTTTCTTCCATCTCTGTCAGTTTGTTTCCTTTCTTCTATCTCTGTCAGTTTGTTTCCTTTCTTCCATCTCTGTCGGTTTCTTTCCTTTCTTCCATTTCTGTCAGTTTGTTTCCTTTCTTCAATCTCTGTCAGTTTGTTTCCTTTCTTCCTTCTCTGTCAGTTTGTTTCCTTTCTTCCATCTCTGTCGGTTTCTTTCCTTTCTTCCATTTCTGTCAGTTTGTTTCCTTTCTTCAATCTCTGTCAGTTTGTTTCCTTTCTTCCTTCTCTGTCAGTTTGTTTCCTTTCTTCCATCTCTGTCGGTTTCTTTCCTTTCTTCCATCTCTGTCAGTTTGTTTCCTTTCTTCCATCTCTGTCGGTTTGTTTCCTTTCTTCCATCTCTGTCGGTTTGTTTCCTTTCTTCCATCTCTGTCGGTTTGTTTCCTTTCTTCCATCTCTGACGGTTTGTTTCCTTTCTTCCATCTCTGTTGGTTTGTTTCCTTTCTTCCATCTCTGTCAGTTTGTTTCTATCCTAAACATTTTATATCTATCATTTTGTCATTTTTAGTTCATTTCAAATCTGTTTTTTTACATCAATTCATATATTTTTTCTTTATCAATTCACTCCTATGTTTCTTTTACTTGATCTCTATTATTGTATCTCTTTCAGTTCATTCCTATCCTTCTGTCAGTTCATATCTCTTTGTCTCTCAGTTCATTTCTATTTGTCAATCACTGTCAGTTTACTTCTGTATTTATGGGTTTATATCTATTTTTTCTGTTTATTTTCATGCATTGATCTGGTATTATTTTAATTTATCTTCCAATTCACAACATTTTGACTTTGTTTCTAACTTTAAGTTTATATATTACACACACACACATACGCACATATATATATATATATATATATATATGTGAATATTTAATCAGAAACATCGCCATGAAACAATTTTTATATTTTTTATTGATTAAGGTTCACTTCATCATTCATCATTTGGCTATTTCCTTTTTACAAGAACAATTATAATTTTGAAGATTTGTCTGACGATATGAGAAGTAGAAAGTAAAATTCTTGTGCATCATATTTGAGAAAAAGTAGGTGTTGAAATGTTCTCCATTCAACACACCTTTCAAAATTTGACCAAATGACAAATACCTGAATTTTTTAATCCCTTCTTGGTTGGGCTGAAAATTTTTCAGCACCCCAGGTTTATATGTATTTTAGTTTAGAAGCACATATTTATATAAAATTATTACATTCCTAAATATGCATTGCAGTTTATACTTATATACAATTATATGTGTATGTGCACACACACACACACACACACACATGAGTATTCTATATAGATAACAGCTTAAAATTTTGGTTTTAATTTTGACCACAGTAACTGATTTATATCTACAACTCTTTTACATTACTTATAAGAATTCTCTAGCATATCAACATTTGCATGGATCATGTAGTGCTAAGAAACATCCTTTTTGATACTGAGTCGATGTCTTAAAGAGTGATTTTTAGCAAACAAGACATTCCTTTTGTAACCTTTCATGAACCTAGAGCGATTTCTCTTTTTGATAGGCCCCAGGGCATACAGGAATGGAAGTAATAAATTTGGTACATGGAAGCAATGAAATCCAAATTGAGAATTAAGTGTGTAGTATTTACTCTTGTACCCTTTTTTTCAATTATCACCACAGAATGAGAGAAGAAGAAAATCAAGAAAATTTTTGGTTTTGAGAGTAAGCTGTATTTTCCCAGGGTTTTGATTTGACATATAACATTTTGCAAGCTTTCCTGCTTGTTGGGCCCATCGGCAAGAGGAACCCCAATCTTGATATAATAAAAGATAAAAAAAAATATATGACAAAAAGAAAGAAAGCAGCTTTTTGATTTTATGAAGCATCTAATAAGATGGAAGCATCTGTGATGAGAATTTCATATTTTGGTAGAACCCTCTGGGAATAATCTTGCCAGTTTTGAATGAATTTTACCAGTGCTTATTCTAACAATGGACAAATCCACTGAATGAGAAATGTGTTTGCATCTTTTGTTAGTTTTTATTCTTTTTATTTTATCTATCATTTTATATATAATCCTGATTCAATTTTCTTTCAGGTTCTTTGCTGCTTTTTTATTTTCATTACTTTTTGCCTTTAATTTTTACTGATTTAAGTTTCTTTCATTTTTGTCTACTGCCTTTAATTTGCTTGCTTCCTCCTTATTTTCTCAAACTTCCTTATTTATTCTTCCTTTTTAAATTATTTTAATTTTTTTTGCTTTCTTTCTATTTATCTATCTACTTTCACAATATCTTTTTTTTTCTCCTTAGCTTTACTTTTTTTTAATCTGTTCTCCTCATTCTTTCTATACAAAGTCTTCTTTCCTCTTCTGTCTAATTACATCTCTTTCTTTAGTTCATTTTCTCTCTTTTTTCTTCATCCTTTAAGACTTTTGCCTTATTAAAGTAAAAAAAAAAATATTTAAATGGCAAGAAAGTCGGAAGCAAAACTTTAAAATGATGGAAAAAAAAACAATTTTAGAATATTAAATAAAAGAACTGAAGCAAGTGAATGAATTTAAATTGAACAAATGATGTGAGATGGAATGAAACGGATGAAATAAATGGGAAAAATAGAATTATTGAATAAATTGTTCAAATGGAATGAACTTGACAGCACGAATGAATAAGCAAATGGAATGGAAGGGAATGAATTAACAATTCGAATGAATGAACAAAATTGAATGAGATTGGCCAGTAGGCATATTAGAAAGATGGCCGCTCAAAATAGGAAGACATCTTTGATCTAGATGTAGAGAAGTAGTGTCCTCTTTTGTTTTGCTGCTTTTATGAATTTTAAAAAAATATTTAAGCAGTTTAATTTGGCTCTAAAAAATATCCAACCTCCTTATAGGCTGATAATCCTATAGGAACTTTTGAAGGAATACTGCTTGAGAAAAAAAAAGAAAAAAATTAATTAATCCCAAACTAAAACTAAACAAGAAGTGTCAGAGACAAGGGAAATGTTTTCAGGTACATTTTCAAACAGTTGCCAAAACTGACATATGATGTGGAAATACTTTAAGCTAATTAACTGTAAATTTCTACAAAGGAAAATATATCACTCTATGACAGTAATAGATATGTGAATAAATTAATTTATATAATATAATGATATGCACACACACACACACAGATATGTTATTGTTCAAATATAGTTAGAGGAAAAATATATATATAATGACATATGCATATACGAACATATATAAACACATACAAATATATTAATATGTAAATATATGCCAATATTTATCTATGTTTCTCTCTCTCTCTCTCTCTCTCTCTCTATATATATATATATATATATATATATATATATATATATATATATATATATATATAGTAGGTAAATGAATGACAAAATGGGAAAAATCCTGTAATGTGCTTTTGTCATTCAAAAGGACTTCTTCAAACTAAATAATGTTTTTTACTGATAGAATCATATATATATATATATATATATATATATAGCAGAATTTTACTTCATCTGTTCTTCCTCTCATTTTGTATATATATATATATATATACAAAATGAGAGGAAAAACAGAATAATAAATTATATATATATATATATATATATATATAATTATATATATATATATATATATATATATATATACAAAAATGAGAGGAAGAACAGATGAAGTAAAATTCTGCTGTTTGTACCATTTACTTTTTTTTTTAAAGTGCTCAATACAAAGTACAGCAATATATTAATATTATTTTATTTTAGATATTAGAACAAAAACATGTGAATGGTAAGTGACTGGCTCTTGTTTTAAAATTGCAGTTTCTTTTTCCATCTCTAAAGACTCTCTCTCTCAAGTATATTGGGTTGCTCAGTGTTTTGGGAACATTTCTATGAATTTATTAAAAGATTCATAAATCATGAAAGAAGAGATACAGAAATTGGCATGAATAATCTAGTGAATCTTTTCGGCACTTCTAACTAAGATCAATTAAATACTGCTTCTGAAATACTGACATGCCTAAAACAAATGATCTTTATTTATTTTGGACATTGTGCTATATGAAGCCATATATTTGGGGTGACATGATTATGGAGATTGTAACACTTCCATTCCTGGGTCATCTTTGGTTTATGAGACAGCACAGAGTCTTATTGGTAGGTGTATAGTCTTCCTTTGTTCATGATCTCAATCCGAGGCCTCAGAACCCTCTCCAACACAACCTTTTAGACAGCTGCATTGACCCTTAAACCCTGAGTAAAGAATTGAAAAAGTGAAATGTTTTAAAAGTGAAAAGGATAAAAGAAATGGTAAGCATTGTGAATAAAAATTGAAATAAAACTAAAATGAGAGAGTGGTGTTTGAGAAAGACAAACATATAGTAGTAAGACAGGGGGAAAAGTTGTACTGAAGAATGAAAGAAAAAGAAGCCAAGTATGAAAATGTTTGGGTGAGTAAAAAACAGGGTTACTCAGTTCTTTGAGGACATTTACATGAATTCAGTAAAAGCCACATAAGTCATCAAAAAAGAGCTTTATTTGACAGAAAAAAATTGGCATGAATAATCTTATGATTCTTCTTGACGAATCTGTCATTAGCATCAATGACTGCTTCACTACAGGGTCTGAAATGTTGATCTTCCCAAATCAGATGATATTTATCTATTTTTGGACATTTTGTGCTGGTTATGGTAGACTTCAGTGATTGTATAATGTTATTGGGCATTGACTGACTTCCCTCTTAACTACAGCTACATATATAGTAGTCTAATGGATTCAGGTGTCGAGAGCTAGGAGACTATATGTTTAGGATGAAATGATCATGGAGATTGTAACTCATCCATTCTTTATTCGACTTGGTTTCATGAGAGGGCACAGAATCTTGTTGGTAGGTGTATGGTTCTCCTTTGCTCATGCTCTCTATCCAAAGCTCGAGAACCCTCTCCAGCACCTCTTTATACTCAGTAGCATTGACCCCTAATTTCTGAGGAAAGAAGTAAGAAGGCATGACATCTCCCTCATTGCACACGTCTCCCAGAACCATCACATTTGCCAGAACCTTTGTTTACTTGACCATTGAAACATCCTTAGGGTTTCTGCATAATCATCTATTATTCCTTCAGTTGACCTTTTGGTCATGATCAAAGTTTTTTTTTCTCATCAGAGAAAAACCAAGACATTCCAGGCTCTTGATGTACTAGCATACCCAACAAGCACTTTGTGTGGATCAGATGGTTACCTTTTGTCATTGCAGACTTGTATTGGCCTCTCAGCATCACATATAAATTCTATTAAAGGACCTCATTCACAATCCTTCTGATAGAGTGCCTTGAAAATTTGAGCTCCTTACCAATGATGCTAATTGACTTTCTGGGGTTCTTATCAATAATTTTCTGAACCTTTTGCATGTGCTGAAGGTATAACGAACCTTAGTAAATTTTCTACATTTGGCAACTGCTGTAGAATCTCCAACAATGGTTTCCCACTCTTTGTGAACTTTGACAGCAAATGACCATGCAACTTTCAAGAAACAAGGAATCTTTAAATCACTTTTTAAGGCAATGATTACAGTATGTTTATTTTTTTAATTTGTTTAGTTAGCTTGATATTTGTCAACATTTATCTGAAAAGAAATAATCCAAACAAGTTAGTTATTAAAAGACATGTCCTCAAAGAACTAAGCAACATTGTATCAGGTCATCCCATAAGTTCTGTCCGAATTTTAACTTTTTATTAAAATGAACGAAATTTAAAGAGTATTTTATAATGTCTAATGGAGCTGAACATTATTTTCATGTTTAGATGCATTTAAACTGATCAAATTTTATTTCAGAGAACAATAAAATTAAATTTTGTTTGATTAAAACCCTGCTAACATGGAAGTACCCAAGAACCATTTGAGGCACATAATGCTTTATGAGTTCAAGAAAGGAAACTCAGCAGCCGAAGCGGCTAGAGACATTCACTCAGTTTATGGCGAGGAATGTGTGAATGAAAGAACTTGCAGAAGATGGTTTGCAAAATTCAGAGGTGGAGATTTCACCCTTGAAGATGAAGATCGAACCAGATGTCCAGTTGAGTTTGATGAAAAGCTACTTGAAGCAGCCCTTGAAGAAAATCCTGCTTTATCAGTTGAGGAATTGACAGTGGTTCTCAGTTCAAACCATATAACTGTTCATCATCATCTTCAACAACTTGGAAAAGTTCCTAAACTTGGAAAATGGGTGCCTCATGAATTGTCTGAAAACAACCTCAAATCCTGAGTTGACATCTGCTCTTCTCTCCATTCTCGCCAACTTGTTTCACTTTTTTTGGATAGACTTGTGACTGGCGACAAAAAATGGATCTTTTATCAAAATGTTAAGCGTCGGAGACAGTGGCTTGTTAAAGGGGAAGGACCCCAGCCACAGCCGAGAAGGAAATTTCATAGGCAAAAGGTTCTTCTTTCAATCTGGTGGGATCGCCAAGGAATAATCCACTTTGAATTCTTACCACCTAATGCAACAATTAATGCTCAAATATACTGTCAGCAATTAGAGCGTTTGAACCAAGCTTTGAGGAAAAAAAGACCTGCTCTAGTGAATTGAAAAGAGGTGATGTTTCATCAGGACCACACACAGCAAGAATCACATCACAGAAGATCGAAGAACTTGGTTGGGAGAAAATTCCTCATCCACCTTATTCTCCCGATCTTGCTCCTTCAGACTACCATTTGTTTCATAGCTTACAGAATCATTTGGAAGTAACAGCTTTTGTAACACAGGAAGAGGTTAAAACTGACATTTGTGAGTTCTTTGAATCAAAACCAAAAGAATTTTACAGTAATAGAATTAGTAAGCTTGTTAATAGATGGAAGGAAGTCATAGATAATCAGGGAAATACATTGTTGATTGAATTTGTAATTAAATGAAACATTTGGTCACTTGTTTTCTTTATTCAAAATTTGGACAGAACTTATGGGATGACCTGATATATACATGTTGACTATCACTAATCAGATCTAAATCATCTTGCCAGATTTTTCTCTGTTTTGTTTATATCTAAACTATAGATTAGCCAATGCTGTCTTAATCCCACAAGCTTCACACAGCCATGCTACTCTCTATTTTTTTTCACAAGTTCTACCTTATCTGTTTATATGGGCTCATGAGACTTGGGTTCAAATCTCACCATGGTCAATTTGTTAGGAAGATGACTTCTTGATGTTATCAATATTGGGAGGCTATCTCAGCACATGGCACCTTTGAAAAGTACCTGAAAATCAAACCACAGGTTAACCCAAGCCTTGTGAATGAAATTGGGTATACAGAACTATTTGGGAGCTGTCAAAGGATGTGCTAGCATGAAGTCACAAGTCATCATGACTGAGGGTTGGAGTGTACTGGCCTTTGTTCAGTCAATGTGCTCTCCCTCCTGGAAACTGAAACTAAAGTCCACTCAGCATAATTGCAATTTAAACCATGAGTTGGCTTTGAACAGTTAAAATTGTGCCTGAGCAGATGTCTGTAACAGGGATTGGCTGACCACCCTAGCAGAAAGATATACTCTGATATGAATGGCCAGCTATTATAGTATCATTTATGGTGTTTGCAAGAAGCATTTACTGTTATCATTGGAGCTATGACTGGGTCTAAACATTGGCAGGTTATAATATAAATACACAAAAGAAATGCAAGTAGAAATGCCTCACTGGTGTCTGAAACAGACCCAGAAAATCTTAAATTTCTTTGTTAGAAATAGTGCAGGACTACTGATTACCTGATTGCTGGGTTCAACTTAAATATTGTTTGTGTATGTATGGATAGGAGGCATGGTGAAGTAATGGATAGTGGCTTGAATTGAGGAATCAGAGAGCTGAGTCCGAATTCCAGTCTAATCCATTGCATGCTAATACCTTGGGAAATGTATGAATCCTCTTCTACTCCCACCAGCTATGGGTAAATAACAGGACAGACCGGGTTCTATAGCCTTAGATGGAAACTGGTCTACTGCAGAAAGAAATGGCAACCTACTGCTGGAAAAAAATCTGTCTTATCAGTCATATATCGAATAGCACACATAGCACATAACTGACTGATGCATGGATTTGGTCAATCTAAAATGATATAGAATTGAATTCAAACAGAATCAAAACTGTTAAAATGTTTTCTTTTATTTGCTTCTCTATGATGTGTGAGACAAAATACTTATCAAATTGTTGAATGAATGATATTTTATTAGTTGGCTTTTTTTCCTGTTTTGGCCTTGATCAACAGAGACTTATCAAAATGGCATACAAAAATAAAATCAAAATAAAATTTTGACAGTTGCTAAGAGGTATCAGTTTCCTGAAATAACTCCCTCCAATCATTAAATATAACTTACAAAAAAAGGAATGTCAGCTTAAATATTACAAATCATCGTTTTTGTTATTCTGAAAGTTATTTCACCCATCAATAAACTGTTATTTGAAAAATAGTAAAGAGAAATTGTTTTTCTGTCTTGTTTTCTGTCTTGTCTCGGCTTATTCAGCGTGTATATATGTATGTGGGTATAAGTACATGACTCTATATACATATATATATATATATATATATATATATATATATATATATATATATATATATATATATATATATATATATATATATATATATATATATATATATATATATATATATATATATATATATATATATATATATATATATATATATATATATATATATATATATATATATATATATATATATATATATATATATATATATATATATATATATATATATATATATATATATATATATATATATATATATATATATATATATATATATATATATATATATATATATATATATATATATATATATATATATATATATATATATATATATAACATATATATATATATATTATCTTAATCAATTTTATATTTTTTTACCAAACCATATAATTTTCACCACATTTACTATATATGGTTTGGTAAAAAATATAAAATTGACATAAAAATGTTAAGACAATCGTTATATATATATATATATATATATATATATATATATATATATATACACGCATACATATATGTTGACATATATTTCATACATATGCTTATCATTTGAAGCAAATAAAGTTTCTATTTTCATATATACTTGAGTGTCTCTGCACACACACACACATAAATGTATGTATATAAGGTTGTCACACATGAAATGACGCATTTTTTGGTTGGTTGTTGATTCGGTCGTTTAATGAAATAATCTTCTTAGTATATAAAAATATCTTGATTTATTCCTGACTCTTTTTCTTTCCAGATCATTTTTCTTTTAATATATTGTTATTCATAAGTCGAATGAAAATGATTACAATGAAACAATGTTGAATAATCTTACTATATGGGTATAAACTGGGAAAAAGGACCATTTTACTTCATTAGAAAACCAGATCAACAACCAGCTAAAAAATGTGTGACTACCTAATATAAAATTATGTACAAAATATCTGTAGTTGAAACTATAAAATTATGTTCAAAATATGTAGATTTTGACATTAAATAACCCATAGAGGTGTTGATATACCACTGTACAAAAACAACTGACCCAAACAACTAACCTTAAAGAAATCAAACTGCATTCCAAAATATAACTTCAATAAAACTACAACACACATATCACCACCCCTGGAGTTTGTCCAAGCACTTTCCATAGAAGTAGCAATACAGCAATGAGAGGCTTGCTATATCCCAGCTGTAAGAGAGAGGTTGGAGGGGAAAATAATTTATCACCCAAAAAGACTCAGAGACACTTTTGGACTCTGTCGGGACCAGAAAGTGAGGATTAAGTAGCTCCTGCCCAAATATGGCAATAGGTATTTACTGGAATGGTACAGGGAATCACTGTAGCAATGGATTACATGTAAAAATTCCTCTTGATGTCTAGAGTTAGTTTAAGTCCCAATAGTCTAAAGGCATGAGTCCCTTTCTGAAGGAACATTCATTCATTTTGACTTGTGGTAGTTTGGGTTCTGATTGGTTATGATGGAATATAACTTATTTGTTTTTCTAGGAATTGAATGTAATCAGTTTTCCCCTCACTGAGATGTTAGAGCAAGATTAGATGATGAGAGATCAGCTGCCAATCTCTTATCATGACAAGCTTTGGAGGTGCATCCATAAACAGTTGTATCATCTGCATAGATATTCACAAATGGTGTTTAGGCAGATTTTTTATGTAAAATAAAAAGAGGGTTGGTCCAAGGAGTGATCCCTTGGCTGACCATTAACAACTAACATCAGGGACCTACCCATTAGGAAGGACTTTATTACTGAGAAAACTCTTCCAGTGATTCCACAGCTAGAAAGCTTGAGCAGCAATCCTTTATGCAACACCTTGTCGAAGGCCTTTGAAATATCTAATGCTATGGTCCTTAGGCATATTTGATGTCTAGTGTCTCAATGATTGTGTGTGTAATGTTATTTAGGATATCAGCAATGGATCAGGTTGATTGGAACCCATATTGCTTGTTGCTCAAGGGACTGTTCTTAAAGGACTTTGAGCTTTATCAATGCTGGAAAAGTGATGGTTTAAGAAGCTCCAGCATAGATATAGCAGCATTAGGCCATTTATTTTATTTAATTTGATTCTTGGTAGGAGTCATCATCTACTTTCTCAAGTGTTAAAATGGACTAATCCTTTTTCCAGAATTTTTAATAATGGATTGTATATATGGATATTGAGATCTCTAGTAAACTTGAGGCATATGAAACATTCAAAGCATGAAGCCTTGTTGAGAATTGATGTAATGGAATAACCTGTCACCCCCATGAGTGACTACACTATAGGTAGTAACTACCTACAAGTATCTGTAAGTCAATGGACTACAGAGACTAGCTGCAACCTGTTCCAGCTAAACAGTTGAACTCGCTGCCTTCGGGCAGAGAGGAACCCGGACAAGGCTCCACCGAAGGGAAGAGTCTTGTTCAGGGAGGTGGACTGCCCCTGAACCCGTTCATATGGGTTCAAAAGGGAATATTTTTGGCTGAGCCTACGGGCTCAGAGAATCCACGTTAAACCAGCCTTGTGCCACATGCAACCCTTATGGAAGGATAACTAAATATACTAGCTGTGATCTATTCCAGCTTGACGGTCAAACACTCTGCCTCTGAGTAGAAAGGAACTCAGATGAGGCTCTGCTGAAGGGCAGAGTCTCGTTCAGGGAGGTTGACCAACCTGATCCTGTTTATGCGGGTCCTACAGGCATTTTTGGCAGAGCCTACAGGCTCGGAAGACACACATAAAACTCGGCCTTGTGCCACATCTACCCTTGTGGGGTGGGGGCTAGTAAATATCAACTGGGATCTGTTGAGTATGACTCAGACTTATGCGAGAACTATGGACCTTTCAATAGTACTGGATTGACTTGAATCGACCTTGTGCATAACTGTTACCTTTATTCTTATTGTATTGGTTTTACAATAAACTGTTACTTATGTTATCCACCTTGTTTTTCAAGTATATATTCCTATTAGCATGGAATATAACAAGAATGTAAGAGAAAGAGAAAATTTGTGATTTGATTGGTGATTATAAAGTGATACTACCTAGGTTATTGAGGTATTGAAAGTCAAAAGCAAAGTAAAAGGACGGAAGGAAGGAAGGCAGGAAGGAAGGAAGGAAGGCAGGGAGAAAGGAAGCAAAGGAAGGAAGGAAGGAAGAAAGGAAGGAAGGGAGAAAGGAAGCAAAGGAGGGAGGGAGGAAGGAAGGAAGGAAGGAAGGCAGGGAGAAAGGAAGCAAGGAAGGAAGGCAGGGAGAAAGGAAGCAAGGAAGGAAGGAAGGAAGGAAGGAAGGAAGGAAGGGAGAAAGAAAGGAAGGAAGGAAGGAAGGAAGGAAAGGAAGAAAAAAGGAAGCAAGCAAATGAGGAAGGAAGGAAGGAAGGAAGGAAGGAAAGCAGGAAGGAAGGAAGGAAGGAAGCGAAGGAAGGAAGGAAGGAAGGAAGGAAGGAAGGAAGCCCTCATAAATACTGGAAAGAGAGAAAACAGATAATGAACTTGAGAAACCTAGTTTCCTGAAAAATTGTTTTAATAGAAAGTTTTTATAAATTTCAACTGATATTGGCAATGTTTTCTTATAAGGAAGTAGCTAAGGTTACCATTATCATAAGATTTAATGACACTTGGAGTTGGAGAACAGTTTATGTTACAGTGTTACTATCATGTATTTATGTTTTGCTGCATTATAGCAATGTTAATTTCTGGAAGTAAGCTATAGAAGGAACAGCTAAATGGAGGTCACTGGGTCAGAGCATAGACTTTAGCTTGCAGCTTTGGGCCTCATCAGCATATGGCTATTGCATCTACAAATATGTTTAAATATGTGAGTATACAGGCAAAAAGATAAACAAATGCATATATAAATTATTGGGACTTGTCCCAATCGGGGTTCAAAGAATTACTTACTGCCTTGTTAAAATTATAGCTGCCCCTCCCATAACTTTTCTTAACATTTACTGCTCCATTAAGAGTTGCCAGCATCCCCAAGGCAGCATTTGAAATTGCTGATTTAAATGTTATTGAGTTAATCCAAAATAAATTTGAAAGCTTGAAACTCAATTTATAGACTTGTAGAGATGTTTATGGAGCTTAAACAGAAAAAAATAATTTAGTTAATGTTACATTGCTTTAATAAAGGCCTTTTTTTACAGAAACTTTATGATCTATACTCATATATATATATATATATATATATATATATATATATATATATATATATATAATATGCACACATATACTCATTTTTATCATGTTAACCATTATTTTTAGTGGATACCCATATTTGAGTAGGTCCTAAGTTTTTTTATTAAATAGCACATTTATTTTTGTCTACTAGCCTGAATATTTGAAAGATCTTATTGAAGAAAAATATGTGCTCTCCAGCAGGAATTTAAATCTGCATCTGCCTTTGCAGTAGAAACTGTCATTAGATCTGATGTAATTTAGATCGACTCAGCCATGGAGGGTGTTGCTGAACAAACAAGGTCAAATAGTGACTTGTAAACACAAATCCTTCCTAGACACTTCAAATCTATTCAGTTTTATAACTGAATGTAAACAAAGCAATTTCTAAAGAAGTAATGGAATTTGTATTAATTAATTTGACAGATTTTATCACTTTAAACACTATTTTTAGTGGATACTCATATTTGAGAAAACAGTTTATTTATTAAACAGTATATTTATTTTCTTCTATCAGCTTGAATATTCAAGGAATGTTATTATTAAAGAAAATCTGTGCTCTCTGGCAAATATATATATATGTATGCATATATGTGTAAGTACATGTATATTTATGTATATATACCTGTATGATACAGAAATTACTAAACATTACATATCTTTCCTGTTTGAAAATGCAGTCTAATTTTGCTACTCTGCAATGAACAATTTTCTTGCCTTTTGCAACTATGTACATGTTTGTATTTTATTTCTTCAGGAGATATTCAGTATCATAAGGCCTGATCCAATGAGGCTGTGACTTTCTCTTTGATGTTGCCAATTAAATTTTTAAAAAATAATTTAGAAAATTTAAATTAGAAAGGGTATCAAATAAAATGCAAACTGTAAACTTCGATTAATAATAGACCCCACCTCTTGGAAATTTCAACTTGCAAAAATATTTGAGAAAAAAAAAATTGTAAAAAGAAAAATTATTTTTCATTAATGGAGTAATTTTGTTTGAAAATGTTATTTAAATCACAGGGTGCACCAAGTCGAGTGCATACTTGGATCATTTATTGATAAACATCTTGAATTTTTTTATTAGTAAAAAAAAAATTGACACCACAAATCAAGCAAAAAACACCTTTTATTAGAATCATAATTTTAACCAAAGAAGAATTTCATGATTATTTTGTTATAGATTAACAGCAAGTGGGTGTGTGGCCAAGTGGTTAGAACATTATCATTCTGAATATGAGACCCTGGTTCAAATCTCTTTGCAGTTAATTTGTCAGGGTGTTGATTTCTTGATTATATTGACCTAGGGAGATGATCCCAGCATGTGGCACTGTTATGAAATACCTGAATCCCATCACACAGGTTGATCCAAACCTTATGATTGAAAATGGGTAGACTGAATTGTTGTTATCAGTTAAAAATTTAATTTCATTATTCCCAAGTCCAAGGTTCACTTTCACTGACACCATTCATACTTAGAGCTGATATCACTGGTTACATTATCAGCCTGGAAGAAAAAAATTCCATTAAAAATTAATATGGAAAATAGAAAATATTATCAAGAGAAATTGTACAGTGAAATTGCTTTTATACTGCAAAAAAATACATATTATTTTGTATTATTATTATTAATAATAATAATAAAAGAAAAATTATGATCTTACAATGAATTGTTACAAATGATAATTGTTACTGTGAAGGATAAATCCATATGATAGACAAGAAGTAGACAACACTTTTCTGCATTAAAAAACTTCCTTCAGGTCCACTAAATATGCATGCCAAATCTGAGGCTTTTATAAGAAAGTGTAGCTATTTATAGCAAACAGACAAAGAAACTCGTCCCAGTTATATATATATATATATATATATATAGTAGCGGGGGGAAAGAAATAGTTGTACACATACAAATTATTAATTTATTGTATTTTCAACTAATGAATAAACATACTTTTCATATAATTAACTGTACAGAGAGGCATAGTAACTAAATACACAATGAAAATAAAAAAAAAATTGATTTAATATAAATATATCCCTTTTATTCATTTTAATGTGTGAAAGAAGTATTCATACAATGCAAATTTCAGATTTTAAAACTTTTAAATTGCTTTACTACTCTAGATTATTCAAGTGGAATATTCTAGAATGTTCCAATAATGTTATCAATAATTATTTTTAGCCTAAAAAATACAATCAGAACATTCTGTAATTGATATTCGTGCAAGAAGCTTATCATGGCAAGAGGTAGAGAATTGACAAATTTGCAAAAAGAACTGATTGTTAAACTATGAAAAGAAGGTAAAGGTTGCAGAAAAATCTCAGACAACATGAATATTTCATTTACTACCATTAGTTCATTCATTGTGAGGTATGAAAACTGAAAACTGTTGAAAACCAAAGAAGATTAGGTGCTCCATGGAAGATTTCTTCAAGATCTTTGAAGAAATTAGTATGTCAAATTAAACAAAATCCAATGGTTATTTGTCAAGAGTTGCAGGATGATTTGCTTTCATCAGGAATCTGTCACTAAACAGACAATAAGCAATGAAATTCATAAGAACAATCTAAAGTCAAGCTCCCCTTGGAAAACTCCACTGCTGTTAAAAAGACACAGAGATGCCAGGTTGAAATTTCGTAAATATAAATTAAACAAAAATTATATTGGGAAAGAGTATTATGGACAGACAAACCTAAAATTGAGTTGTTTGGATGTAATTCTAGAAATCATGTATAGAGGAAAAATGACGATGCTTTCAAACAAAAGAACACAGTTCTGACAGTGAAATTTGGTGGTGGCAGCATCATGGTTTGGGGATGTTTTTCTGCAAAAAGTACTGACAACATATCACTAATAGATGGTAGAATGAATGCTGCAGCATATAAAAATATTTTGGAAGCAAATTTAATGATTCTGGCTGAAAATCTTGAATTTTCTCCTGATTGGATCTTCCAACAAGATAATGATACTAAGCACACTGCAAAATCTATGAAGAAATGGCTTGCTGAAAATAATGTAAGTATCCTGAAATGGCCAAATAAGTCCCCAGAAAAAAAACTATTAGCATAGAATTTACGGTTACATATAGCCAACTCAGCTATAAATGGATGAGATCTCGATAACAGTCTAGTTAAATTCAAAAAGTCTGGTACCATAGTGAAGAGCTCATCCAAACAATTACCTTCAAATTATTCAATGAAATGGCACAGGGAAGTAACCTTACAGTGATGGAAAAGTGACTGAAGCTGCAATGCCAGGTCAGGGCCAATAATATTGCTTAGTCTTCTTTGAATTTTATCAAGGAGCTCTCAATAAATAGCAGGAGCACTGGACCATATGTCGAGGTAATATTCTAAGCTTGGATGAATGGTAGAATTATAGATATGTAAGATAGATTCTGGAGAGAAAAATTGTCTAGCATGATATAGTAAACCAACTTTCTTAGCAGCACACCTAGCAATGGATTTAATGGTTGCCAACTCATCAGGAAGTCACTACCAACATACACAGGCAGTCAGAATATCTCCTGCAAGCAGTCATTTCCAGCAGTTTATATAGATATCCAAGACATCCATGATTGGTTATCAACAAGCTAGAGACATGGCACATCTTTTTATTTTCAGCAGAGAATATAAGCAAAATATGGCCATTTTACCCAATGAGGAAAGTGCCAATATAAATTTGCTAAAATTTACTGTACAGCTCCAAAACTCTTTAAAGAAGATCAAGATCAAACAATATTTCTCACATCTTTGGGGACATGTATTAATTATTATATGTGAATTAAAACAGCCTGAAATATATGAAAGTGAGTAAATCCATTTCAATACATGTTTTGTAATGTCTGTTTGTAGGAGAGACTTTGTAAATCAAAGATACAACAATAGTAATGCATTTGAACAATACTTGGTCAGATTCTGCTAATTTCCATATATGAGGGTCATTCAATAAATAAGGTGAATTTTTCGGTATAAGGACTTCTAAAACAGAAGCTTACTTTTTTTTTTTTTTTTTTTTTGTTTTACTTCTTTTTCACATGGATTTAATTTCTTTTGCAGATTAAAAAAAAACTTTGAGAGTTTTGATAATTAACAAAGATGGCCGACCAAGAAGCATGCTCCAGGATTGAACAGCGGTCAGTTATCAAGTTTTTGGTTGCTGAAGGGTGCAAACCAGTTGAAATCCATAGGAGAATGTCAACTGTGTATGGTGCCACATGTTTCAGCCAAAAAAATGTCAACAAGTGGGCTAAATTGTTTAAAGAAGGACGGAGCAGTGTTGAGGATGAAGACAGGCCTGGGAGGCCTACAGAAGTGAGGTCTCCTGAGGTGTTCAAATCAGTCAATGACCTCATTCAGTCTGACAGAAGAACTACTGTGAACTGCTGAGGCAGGTCAAGACATAAAGAACAAACGCAGGGGTCATCAGTCAGAAGGAGTTATCTTGCATCATGACAATGCACGGCCTCACACAGCAGCCCAAACGGTGCAGACCATCAATGAGCTGGGCTGGGAACTGCTCCCTCATCCCCCTTACAGCCCAGAACATGCCCCTTCAGACTTTCACCTGTTTGGTCCCTTGAAAGCGTTCATGAGAGGCACGAAGTTTAAAAGTGACGATGAAGTCAAAAGTGTTGTGAGCGACTGGTTGAGACATCAGTCCAAAGATTTTTATGCTGAGGAATCTGGGAAGCTTGTGCACAGATGGGAAAAGTCTGTGACAGTGCTGAGAGACTACATTGAAAAATAAAAAAAGTAAGCTTCTATCTGTATTAGAAGTCCTTATACCGAAAAATGCACCTTATTTATTAAATGACCCTCATATATATTTTTCCTTTACACATGACATGATCTAATTATTTCAAGATGAGGCCGACTGTGCTTGCTCTCTGGTGATTTGTGTTCAAACCCAAGCATCAGCAGCAACACTTTATTCCTATTAACTACTTGTTCTTCAACCGGTAATATTTAAATATTTATTTTGAATGGTTAGAAGGATTTATTTAGTTTTTGCTTGGTTACAAATAATGATTAATAAAGAAAGCTATGATCTTACTTTTGCACAGTATTTACACTTAAACAAAACCTGACATAATTGTATCCTGTATAAAACTTATAAAAATGAAAGGATAGACTGATAAATAAGATTTATTTAAAATCTTAACCAAAAAAAAAGTTAGTTGTAATCAGCAAAACAAGTAAATATATTTTGGCAATAAAATGATTTATCTAAAATATTTGTTTTATTAACAGGGCAGTTGGTACAAGTGGCAAATGATAAGCATTGCCTGGAAAATTTGTTTATTATTTAAAAGCAAAGTATTCTATTTTCAATTAATAATCTTAACTTGGTCATTTTTTAACATCCAAGTGGTATTTAATTAAGTGTTTACGTCCATCAAAAGCTAACAAATTTCTAGAAAAATTAAATAAAAGTGGAAATATATGTGAAATAAGAAGATATATAGTATCTATTAAATAAATTTTATAACACTTTTTGAGGAATCAGCAATCTAGCCTGACAAGTGCTTTTCCTAATTAATGACATTTGGATATCCATTGAGTTTTCTTGACTCAAAGAATATAAGTGACGAGAATAATAAATTTCATATTTTTAAAGTAAGTAGATATCAAGTTCTTCTTCAATGGTAGCAAAATATTTGAAACTGCTTTCTGAAAGCAACAACATAAAAAATTTTGAAGATATTTAATACCAATGAGGAAACATTTTGTAAAAAAAAATGTTATTTTAATGAGCAGAATTCTTCATGATGTGTTAACTCGAAAGATATCAGTAACTGAAAGACATTTAGAATTTCTGAGGAATACAATTTCAACAACATAAGCACTTCACTTTCAGCAATTAGAATTCATTCTGGAATAAACTGGAAGCAGACATTAATGTCCAAATCATCATTATATATATATATATATATATATATATATATATATGCAATAGTCCTATTCTATCATTAAAATTGCTTTAACTCTTTATAACTATCAGTTTTTTCTTCATTTCCAAAAAATACATAATCCCTGTTGCAGATACCCGCTCAGGCACATTTGCACTTATTCAACACCCACAGAGCCAACCTGTAGTTTATACTGCAACTATGCTAAACAGTGCTTAGATTTTCTGGGAATGAGTGCATAATCTGGTATGATCAACAGTTTGAATAAAGCCAATGCACTCAAATGCTCAGTCATGATGACTTGTAACTTTATGCTACCACAATAATCAATGAGCTTCAAACAATTATGTCTAACGAATTTTGCTTGCAAGGGTTGGGTCAACCTTTGGTATGGGTTTCAAGCCCTTCCCAATGGTATATATGTTGAGATTGTCTCTCTAGGCCATAGTTTCAAGAAGTCACCACTCTGACAAATCACAACCAGAATCTCATATGAACTCCCGATATTAAAGAAATTAATATTATTGAAATATACACATATTGTTATGATAATACCTTGTTGACATTCACAAGTTTTCATCCAGTCCATGTCTGGTACAAGGACAAATTTCTGCAGCATTCATTCAGGGCTGAATTCATGAGCAATACAATTTAGATAAACTAAGAAAATTAACTTGATTAGGCTAATTATTACTATTTGTAATAGTCTATTTTGACATAAGGTCAACAATAGCAGTGCAAACAATGAGGATTTAACTCATGAGCAAAAGCTCTTAAAATTAATGCATCAGCCATTGCTCTAGGACAGGTGTCACTGTTGACTAAATTGTGCTCAGGCTCACAATCATTGTGTACCTAGTGAGGACTTAAATCAGTAATATCTTGCAAGACTAGCTTGTTGACCATAACTCAACTACAGGTAGCCATTTATGAACAACTTTTGATTCCAAATATTATAAAGTTTTCAGTGCAACCACAAAGCCTTTCAAAAAAAAAAATTGATATTTGGTTAGACCATAAGTCAGACAAGATCTTTTCAACCTCCCCACCCATATATGCATTTATAATTTAGTATTGAAACTAAATTATTTGTTTCATAGAATTCTCATCCTATCAAAAAGAAAAATCAAGAAATGAAAAAATCATTGTTGTAAAAATCATAAAAACTTAAAATCAGAAAAAGACATGAGGAAAGAAGGTTTAGAAAATTTATCCCTCACAAGACCTATTGAAGAAAGGAGGAGCAGAAATAAACAGCAAGTCAATGGCAGAACAGAGACAAAGAGGGTTAGTAAGGTGTCAAATATTGCTTAGAGCAACAAGAGATGGAAAATCATGGAGAGTCATGACTGTCTGTATCCTAAAGAGATACAACACATAAAAAAGAAGATATAATGATTAGCTCTTTCATGTTATCAATGCTTATCAGTCATATTGCATTAGCCAAAGTGTGGTAATGCAATGATATAGTTTAATTTATCTGTCTTTTTATCAACACTGTTAACATAACCTACTTAGCATATTGCATTCTCTAATGATGGAGATAAACATTTACTCATCATTATCATCAGCATTGCTGATATGTGATCTTTGGCAAACTCTCCTATCCATACATTTGCATAGATTTTATCTTATTTTTTTTTAATTGGTATCACCCCATGCAAAGTAGTAAAGCCACTAAGACACAAGGGGGTGACAGGGTGTGAAAGAATTAGAAACAGAAATATTAATAATAAATGGGAAGAGGAAAGAGTAATCAGGAGGACAGTAGATAATGATTGACATTACATTTAAATTTTTGAAGATTAAAGTTGGCTAGAAAGTACTGAGCCAGAAGGAAGTTCCACAAGCTAGAAACTTAGCATAGCAGTTTACGGTTACATCTAGCCAGCTTAACCATAAGTTGATGAGATCTCAATGCCAGTCTAGTACAGTGCTTAAATTCCAAAAATCTAGGTAGCATAGTGAAGAGCTCATGAATTATCATGAAAGTTTTTATAGAAAAGACACAGGCAACCTTTTGGCAGTATGCAAGTGACTGAAGCCAAGACACCAGATCAAGACTAATAATATTGCTGATTCTTCTTTAGATTTTATCAAGGAGCTCAGGGTAAATAGCCGAGGCAACAGACCATATGTGGCAGCAATATTCTCAGCAGAGCCAAATGGTAGACATAGATAGATTCTGGAGAGAAAAATTGTTTTGCATAACACACTGAACCAATTTTCTTAGTAGCCAACCTAGCAATGGACTCAGTATAGCCTTTCCACTTCATATCAGCTGAAAATGTTAGCCTGAGAAGACTATCATAGCAACTTGTTATTCCACTTATGTTATCATGGTGGACAGAATATATTTTGTGATCTTGCCCTTCATACATCGCATCAATGATCTTTTTCTATGTGACATAACACATTTATTTAGATTTAATGATCAACTACATTTTTTCTTAGATGTTAGATTATTGAGGCACAATGTAAATACTCCTTTTGAATAATGCTTAACATTGTTAGTAAATCCTAACAACTCAGTATTTAATTATTAGCTATAAAGAAATTATGAAACTTTGTGTGTGTTGCAACAACCCTCTTATGATAAAATCTGTGAGGTTTCACCACCCAAAGGAGGAGAACAGAGATAAAAAAAAAGGAGGATGGTCTATACTGTGACCAGGATACCTGAACTTGGGGGTCTGTATTAAGTTACAGTCCACCTTTTTTTGTTTAACAACTGGATGCTAGTTGGAAACTTTTGTGTGAGTGCAAGTGTCATATCCTAACACTAAGGTTTTTAGGACATTTTGACTGTTTCTACCTAGACTAAAAATAGGCAAATGGCACACAGACCTCTACTTCCACATCATATTGTACATTACACTCATTCCGGCATTCCTATTTAAAAACCTATCAAATGCAATATTTTGTAGGAAGTTGTTGCCAGCTATTCATCCTGATGACAACCATCTTCTGCTATATCATAGGTTAATTCTTGCAGCAAGACATTCATCCTGGCCAGCAGTTTTCCATCCTGATGACAGTCCCATCTTCTGCAAATTTGTTCATTGGTTGATATTTAATGCAGCAAGACATTCATCCTGATATCAAACAATTTCCATTCTGAATTTACTGAATTTGTAACAGTGGTTAATTTCATATGGACAGTTTTCCATCAGATTTGATGTAACTATTATTGTATTTTTGATAATGTTCAATTCTGTGATACATGTACTTTTTTGATAATGTTCAATTCTGAATTTGTACTCTTCCATACATGAAATTTACCTGTTACCAATTTGATACATGTACTCTTTTGATAATGTTCAATTCTGAACCTGTTACCAATTTGATACTCTTTCCATAACATGAATTTTTTACATGATTTTTTTTTACTGTCAACTTAACACATGAACATTTTTACTATATTCTGTTGCAAACATGAACTTCACTTTCCAGGTACTATCCCATACATGATACATTTCACTCTTTGATTGATTCTAAGGATCTTTGTTATGTTTATATAAGTGTATAGATTTGATTGTATAATTTCTTTCAGGATCCCTATTTCACATTATTATTTGTTACGTGAATTTTGTATTAACCTTGTTCCATATGGGACCTTTGTTTCATTTTTTTCTTGAGTTGCCAACCTTTGATTCTGTTTGTTTAAAGTGTAACATTAACAACATTCAGCATTCAATTTAATTCATGTGATTAAACTGTATCTTATTGTAAATAAATACATTTTTACAATATTAATGTAAACTTCTCATTATTGGTGTCATTGTTTATTGACATGTCAGATCTACATTTTATTTTTACTTTAAAATGTTTGCAGGCCTCTTTTGATTAATTTAATCAAGGCACACATGCCACATCTCTCCCACTTTGGGGGTCAGCTACAAGGCACAACAAGCCAATTTACTGGAGATTAGCATCAGCCATACTGATGGAAAACAGAGAGGTGTCACCCAGATGATTGATAGAGAGAAGTTTAGTTTAGGAGGCATTAAAATTAACAAACCATCTTTTGGCCCAGTTAACAATGAACTTGAGGTCATTATTTGGACATTGGCTGCTATTTTATCTTGTTGGACTGAACAGCCTTACTTGTCGAGACAGGGGTAAATGGTTGTGTTATCATTACTTTGACTTTTTTGTATTTGTTAATCTTGCTTTAACTCATTGACTGCTAACCTTAAATAAACTCATGATTGGTAGTTTTTGTTATGACATGACTATCTCATGCTTGGCATTTTTTGATGAATTTTAACCTGTGGTCACCAACAATGAGTTTATTTGAAGTGATACATTTAGTGTAAAAACAATGTTAAGACTTCAGTTAAAACTATGAATCAACTCATAAAAAAGTTTTGGTTGGCTATTATAAAGTTGGCATTTGAATTCAGACTTTAGAATTGATCTTTGGCAGCCAACATGTTAGATGAATAGATGTAGATTTTTTTATTTTTTTAAGTAATCATTTTTAGATGTTCTACTGTATAAAATATTAAGCTTTTGACTTTTGTGCCATGTGTCTTTTGCACATGAAAGATCATGGTTCTCTAAACTTCTCATTGTTTATAGCTCTGAGTAATGTTTGTCCCCTTATCATCCCACCCAGTCCCTTTTCTGTCATCCATTTATACAGACTTTTTAAGTAGGTTACTAAATGTTTCTCCACTTGTCTTCAGTATGTCCCTCTGCAATGTTAAATATTCTAAGCATGCTTTTCAGATTATGTGTTCCAGAAATTTCTACTGTTTTTCCTTATTAAAGTATAAATTTTCTTTTTGCTTTCATGTCTCTCAAAACATCCACATTGCTTACATTATCCATCCATGGTATTCTCAGTCTCCTTCTGTAGAGGTACAACATTGTGGCATCATCTCCACTTTATCTATGAAGGAATTGTCAAATATTCCTTGTAATGCAGGATTAGTATTAAATAGCAGTTCAGCACTATTTCATTTGTTTCTAATAAAATTTTCTTGTTTCTTAATACTTTGCTTAGCTTTTGGAAGGCCACTTTTGCTATGTTAATGCACCTTTGGATTTCTGTGTCTCATTTTCTGCCATCTGTTAAAACACTTCTCAGTATTTGAGGATCTCCAATGAAATGATCTGTTCATAACAAGTTTAATATTTAGGTTATTCCACATTTAAATTCTAGAGGGCTAACATGAATGAGAAAAGCCTTGAAAACAAATACTGTTGATGTAAATAAACTTCAGAATGTGAAATTTTTCTTTGACAGGAAATGTTTGAAATCAAAATCAGTAGTTTTGGAATTATTTTTCAGCTTAAAAACTAAATTATTTGTTTCTGATAGATTTTTCCTTTAATATATAGCAAAGATGTTCCTGCATTTGAACAGTCATTGATAATTACATTTCTTGCTTGTAACAGAATATATATGCATCAACAGCTTTAACTTCTTATAAATTCTTGGTTCATTTTAGAGAGATAGCATTTCATGCCAAGTTATGTGGAAAGACTAATTCATAAGATGTTGCCTAATGGGCAGGGATTTTCATTTAAATCAAGTGGATACATTGATAGTGTTGACTTGTACATTGCAAAGGCAATGTATTGAAACATGATTTATATTGAAATTAATATCAACACCCATTTATATATCCTTACCTATTCATATCCATCTATCTTATCTGTCTATCTTTGTTAATACATATCTACATTTGTCTGTTCATATTTTTCTATTTATTTTTATCTATATCCCTCCTACTATCTTTACACACACACACACACATGTATGTACATGCCATGTTGCCAAGTGGTTAATGTTTGCTTTCTGGTCATTATACCTTGGTTCAAATCTCAACCTGTTCAACTTGTCAGGGGGTGCTTCTTAATCATGTCAACCTGGGGAAATGATCCCAGCATGCAACACTTACAACACATGAAAGTACCTAGAAAGCAAATCACAGGTTAACCCAAGCTTTGGGAGTGAAATTGGGTTGACGAAACCATTCAGAAGCTGTTGACAGTTGTGTTAGCCTCGTTAAAAAACGTTTAGTCATGCTAAATTATGCACACACTCCCTCAGAAACTGTAACTAAGGTACACTTAACATATTTGCAGTATAAACAACAGGTGAACTCAATACAAGAATGGCTTGCCTCTAGATATATACTAGTTGACTGTTTTATTTTTTTCCTGAAAAACACAATCTTTGTATATATATATATATATATATATATATATAACTGTTTTTATGTATCTTTCTATTTTTCTAGAGAATGGTAACAAATATACTTAGCCGTTCAACTCATTCCTTGTAATGTGACACAGGAGATTTCATTGTCAGTAATCTACATGACACAAGTGATTCTGTAATTTTATATATAGCTGTACATGCAAATTCTTACATATTAATAAAAAGAGGTCTCTTTCTTTTCTTATGTCTGTCCTGTTGTATGCCAGTGAATGCTGGACAATTTCCTCAAAGATCAAGAAGAGACTTGAACCAACAGAAATGTGGCTCTGCTGAAAGATGCTGAGGATACCATGGACTGAACATGTGATCAACGACAAGGTTTTAAAGAAAATGGAACCAAAGGAAATGTATACATATCAGGAAGAGATAGTTGAAATTTATGGGGCACATAATGAGGAAGGAGGGCTTGGAAAATCTGATACTCACAGGACAGATTGAGGGCAAAAGTGACAGAGCAAAACAAGGCATAACATACTTGACAAGACTGAGAAAATGGATGGTGGAACAGGGTTTACAAATAAGAAAAAGATAGAATTTATTTAGAATGGCAAAGGACAGGAAATTGTGGTGAGCCATGATCGCCTACATCCTGAGAGGATACAACACATGAAGAAGAATGAGAGATCTGTCGAGCAACTAGATGATTGAAGTAAAAAGAAATAAAAAAGAATCTAGGCTATGAGAGGCAGGTTAAAGGAGCTTACCTGTACAGTTACCTGTATAGAGTGCAACCTGCTATTTTTTGTACAAAAACTGATCATAATACTCACACTATACACAAGTATATACAAAGAGGAATGGCTGTGTCTTTCTCTCCTCTAACAATTAAAACTATCATTGATTCACTCATTCTAAAAGAATGAGAATTGATTCCACTTTTCTCCTCTACCCACACAAACACATGACATTCTCAATATTGGATAAGCAGTCCACATCAACAGGTCATCAACATGTGCATCAATGAAAAATTTGTCTCCTTTTCATGCTATGATAGTAACATTTATCTTTTAGCACTCAACAAAAATTTGAGGTAAGAAAACCCCAGACACGTTTTGTATTTTTTTTTCAATTAAATTATCTGGATACTCATTACACACATCTGTAAAAAAAACATACGTTGCTTATTCTTTATCCTATCCTTCTATTGGATTCTAATCCATATTTGACCTACATTTGACCCCAGTTTTAATTAGTATTACTGTCTGTCATTTCTGTAACACCACATAACAATGAAATAAATAATACTCATTTTGTTGATTCCACATGTTTCTGTTTTTCATTTTTACCAGTATTTTTGTATATATAAATGTTTGGTGGGGTTATAATTATTTACTCAAGAATTATAACTTCTCTACAATATCTATGTTTGTGTATTTGTCATTCTGCATCTAATTTTGTGTATCATAATGCTATTTATCTAAGTCTTTTATTCATATTACAGTTTCTCTATATATTTCCCTCTCTTTCTCAGTTTCTTTTCATTTCACTCTTTCTCTCTATCTATTTCTGTTTATCTTCCTCTCACTCTCTCCATCTGTCTCTCTCTCTCTCTATTTCTTAATCTGACTTTTTGTCTTTATCAATTTGTTTCTTTTCATCTCTCTCTATTTCCAAATCTATTAATATGTTTCTGTTCATATCTTATCTCTCTCTCTCTCTCTCTTCATGCATTTCTCTCTTTATCTCTGTTCATATATCTCTCTTGCTATTTTTGTTTTTCTCTCAACCTACTAATATTATTTTTCTGTCTATTTCTATTCATATCCCTCTCGTTCTCAATTTGTATATATCTGTTCATCTCTCTCACTTGTTATTAAGAGATAGTCTTTTGGCTGATCCAGAGATATTCCATGCTGAAATTGACAAATAAATGAACACAAAAACCAGATGCTCTTCCATTAAGCATACAATCCGAAAAGGAAAGACTTTTGCCCAAGGTCTATCTCAATGGTTCTTAGATAGAATTTCTTAATCCTTAAAAAATAAATTCTGTGGGTTTTATGATTCATTTCTTTACAAACAGAAATACATCAAACATGATTTCTCCCTTGAAAAGGAGACACCTCTGAAATATACACCAATGCTTTTAGTAAACAGGCCATGTATTATTTACTGTTTACATCTCAGGAGTTGTGAAATAAAAACTCCACTTGGGCAGCCTGTATAGAAATCCTTTCCACACATATTTATTTGCCAATACAATCCCATCGATGTTAGCTGCTAGCAGAGAAATCATTATTACTCAGCCTGTCATTATAATTGTGGGAGCTACCTTTGACCAAAAGGAAACCTTACAAAAATTTCTTAGGAGGCTTTGTTTTTCTTTCCTTTACCTTTCTTTTGCAGATTTTCCTTGCATTTTTTTGCAGGAGACTAGGTATTCAGTAGGGGTTAGTTATTTTACTTTCTTTTTTCTCTAGTGTAGGTGTAGAGAAGATAAAAGTTTGGAGTTCTTTGCATTTAATTGAGGCTTGGCAATGTCCAGGAAAACAGCTTTTTTTCTGGAAGGTGGCAATAATATTTATGGTTCTTAGGAAATGGTGAATTAAAGGACCCATGCAACATTTGCGACTATTGATTCCAATCCCATGTTTCTGGTGTAAACATTACGATACATCCACCATTAATTTTTTAGTTTTTATTCCTTGTTTTCCTTGAAGCAGAAATCATTACTATCTTTATTCTTCATTCTCACTTAGAACACTTATATATGTATATATAATCATACAGATACACAAACACATATATATATATATAATCATACAGATACACAAACATATATATATATATACAGATATATTTATATATATATATATATATATATATATATATATATATATATATATAGATATACATATATATATATTTATATATATATATATATATATATAATATATATATATATATATAGATATAGCAATATTACATATATATATATATATATATATATATATATATATATATATACTGAAAAGTAATGAACCAAAAGTCCTGTCTCCCCAAATTTTATTTTGGTTACAGATTTATGGAAAGGGGTTCACCTAAGAATTTTTCAGTACCTCTTATATATTATTTGCATATTCCTTTCTTACATACATACATATATATATATATATATATATATATATATATATATATATATATATATATATATATATAAGAGTGCTCTATTTTGACTATTTTTAAAAGATATTTTTAATACACTGTTCTTGGGTAACTATATAAAATTTTATCTATCTAAAAATATAAAATAGCATAGAGTGGGTCCTAGCGGTAGTAAAACAGTGGTTGATATAAAATAAAGATTTCAATTTGTCACATGCACTGAATTCAGAGTTGCATCAGTATATATATATATATATATATATATATATATATATATATATATATATAATTTTCTGTTCAGAAGAAGTGGAAAGATTATATTGAATCAACTGCTAAGTCAGCTGCTAAGAAAGTTGGTTCACTGTGGTCCTACTAGACAATTTTTCTCTCCAGAATCTATCTTAGACATTTATAAGTCTATCATTCTTTCATGCTTTGAATATTGCTGCCACATCTGGTCTGGTTCTTCTGCTATATATTTATAGGTTATTGATAAAATCCAAAGAAGACTATACAATGTTACTGGTCCTGACCTGGCATCTTGGCTTCAGTCTCTTTCATAGATTCCCTATCCCTTTTCTATAAATACTTTCATAGTAATTGTTCTGAAGAACTTTATTCTATGGTAGAGTTTACTTTATGAATTTAAGCACAGTACAAGATTGGTGATAAAGTTTCATCATTTTACAGTTGAAATGGCAGCTAGATGTAACTGTAAATTCTATGCTAACAGTTTCTTCGATCACAATTCTCATTTGTGCAATTCTCTTTTGACTTCTTGCTTCCCAGTCAACTTTAATATTTAAAAATTTAAATGCAATGTCAACTGTTATCTTCTATCTTCTTACTGTCTGTCCTTTCATAGTTCTCCTTCTTTCACTGTGTTTTTTTTTTATATATTCTCTAAAAGTCAGTAACCCTGTGCATTTTAGTGGCTTTATTGCCTTGCTTGGGAGTGAAATGATTAAAAAGAAATATATTTATTCCCTGGTCAAAATATTTAAAAAAAATTATGTTAGATTTTATTATGCAAGTTAATGTTTTCAGAATAAAATTCATATTAACCAAATTCTGGTGAAATTTTCATCATACATTTCTACTTCTATAGTAAATATGCTGTGAACGTTTCAGTTGGTCCATTTTCATTAGAAATGTTTATTTCTTGCTATGAGATTTAATTATGCAAGTCAAAAGTTGTTCATCATATTTTAAATAAATATATAGAATATTATAGCTATTGATATATGTTTTTTAATTTCATATATATATATACATTTCCATAAAAAAAACATAATCTCAAAGAGAAACAAGATTTTCTTGTAATGCCATTAAGTGATTTGATTACAATATTAGAAAGAGAACTTGCAGAACAAGCAGAAATGTTAAAATTGTTTTATTCTTCAAGTTAACAATATTACACTAACATAAATTACACTAGAATGTTGAGCTTTGCAGTGATGCAGTAAGAAATATGCAAGTATGTTGGATTTTTTTAATAATGATTTTATTATAAAGTCCTTAGACATTTTAATCTGAACAATATCTGGATAATATATATAGCAATATGCAAAAAAAGACAACTTTATTCAAGCTTTAGATAAATCATAAATGATTTATTTTTCAGGCTACTTAAGAGATGGATAGGTATCTAGGGTTATTTTGCAAATATAATATTTTCAAATATTTGAAGCCACCCCCAGAATTAGCATGGGATGAACTTGACAGAAGAGTGAAAAAAAAAAAACATGAAAAAAAGAGCTCTTAGTATCACGGAAAAAAGAATGGAATCAATTATCAAACTTATACTTTGAAAAACATTTGCGACAAATGCCAAAAATTTGTGCTGAAGTAATCAAGGCTAAATTTACTTTGTTGTGAGGAAAATTTAATCATAAAATACTGTTTTTTTGTTTTGTCATAATAAAATTTCTAATAAAAAATCATCTCTTACTTTTTCTATAATAATTTTCTCTTATTTAAAGTACAAGACGACAACTTTTGGGGCCAATTTAGAAAATTACAGGTGGTCATCTAAAACTTTGGAAATGTAGTGTACATCAAAAGCAAGCCACCAACCAATATTGAACAGAAAGTGTATTAGCAATGTTTTAAAATGCATTTGACTAATATTTAACACCATGTTGCATTTTTATCATCTCTGGTTAACTCCCTTACACTGTGTATCTTTGTTTACAAAAAAAACATTGTAGCTTCAATGATCACAGTTTCATTAAGTTTGTCTTTGCAATTCACCCCTGTGGATGATCTTTGAGGAGATCAAAAGAACTTTGGTTAACAAGAACTACAGCGCCTTCTTTGATAAATTTCAACTTAACATCAAGAGGATAATTAGATAATGAGAAAAGATTATTATAAAATAAATAATTGTAATATATCTGTATTATTCCATGTAACATGTTTGAATTAAGATATGCTGCCTATATATATATATATATATATATATATATATATATATAGATAGATAATATTAGTGGAAAATATACATACATATGAAAATATATCTAAAAATTCTATACATGTATATTTTCAGAAAAAATTTTCCAAGAGGAAGGATCCAGGTAGAACTCAATGTCTAGGACAGAGTAAGGATATAATAAAAAGGCTTAAACACTAATATTCCATGGTCATAATTTATTCCATTGGAATCGTAAATACGATCCAAATCATCAGACCTACAAATTCAAAATGAAAACAGAAAAAACAACTCCGGAAATCAAAACAGAATTTAGAGAAAGTGTAAGTATGAGGATGAGTGACAGGGAGATTTTTTTGGAGATGTGGATGGGGTGGATTAAAAAGAGAGAGAAAGAAAGTCGACGGATGTCTAATACATAAAGATACATTTCGTGGTGACATATACACACCACAGACAATTCGGATAGGAAGGAAAAAAAAAAAAAAAAAAAGGGAAAGGGTGGGGAGAGGGATGGGACGAAGGAAAATAAAATTGTTATAAAGTTTTACTTTATATATATATATATATATATATATATATATATATAAATAAATTTTAAATAAAATATATATATATATATATATATATATATATATATATATATATATTTAACACATCTTTTCTTTCTTTTCTTCTTTGTTTATTTTGTTCTCCTCCTTTTCTTTCTCTGTTTGTCAGTCTGTGCCTTATTTTTATAACCTATATTCCTATCCATCCCAATACATGCATTACATACCTATGTCTATCTTGGACTGATCAATAGAATTCTTTTGTTGATTAAAGGGCTTGCTAAAAAAAAATCCCTTTCCGTGAAAGACTTTCTCAGCCTTAGACATAAAAAGATCAAAGATAACCAACACCCACATTCTGATAAAAGCATAACAAGCAAAATAATAAAGACAATAAGGATGCCTACATAGTATCTCTAAAGAAACATAGTCATTATATAAGTAATCATTTTTTTTATTCCCCCCCCCCGTAAAAGAACAGCTTTTAACAGTTGTTTCAGAGAGAAAAAATAGATTAAAACCCAAACACAAAATTAAAGTATAAAGAAAAACATCAGAATATCATTCATAATAGCGAAAGAAAGCATCTGGATGGTAAACAAAGTACTGATCTAGTTCAGTATTCTAAGAACTTCTCTTCTAGATAATATAGGGTGTTTCATTAAGACGGATCAAAGTCAGCAGTAAATAAATCAGTGTTATTGGTGAAAATTTATTTATTTCTCTATTAGATCATGTTATTTAAGTCATAGCAATTATGTGTGAAAAATAATATTGCCCAAATGTCCGCCAAGGCTTTGGTGGCACACCTCCACTCGATGGTCAAAATTTTTGATGATGTCTCTGCATAGTTGCCCCTCGATCTCACTAATATGCCTGACTATCTCATCCTTCAGCTGTTGAATTGTTGTTGGCATAGACCTTACTTTTGAGATGACCCCATGGAAGAAATCTAAAGGCGTCAAGTCGCACGATCGTGATGGTCAATAGACTTTGCTGTTTCGAGAGATGATATGATCTGGGAAGTTCTCATTCAAATTCTGTTTGAATGTCCATTTTCGTAATAGGCTTTGATAACTTTAACACATTGTTTGATTGCTAATCTTTCCATGGTTGAAATTGCCAAACACTTAAGTTGTTAAATGTGAAAGAAAAAGAAAAAAAATCATTAAACACTTAAAATTAATTCACATTTAAAATCAGACCAAGTTATTGGAACGCCCTTTATATCTTTTTGGCACTTGTCAAGGAGCATTACATGGTGATAGCTATCTGGTCTATTGGCTATATAACTATCATATACCACAGCTATCATATCTAATATTTCCAAAAGCTAAGAAACAGGAAAATATCATTAGAAACAAAGAAAAGAGTGCTGAACTGCTATGTAGTATCAAACCTCCTATATGGCAGTGAAAACTGAACAATTATTCACAGATATAGAGGAGATATAAAGCAACAAAGAAATGGTTCTACAGAAGGATTCTGAGAATACCATAGATAAAACATATTAATAACAATATAATTGAGATGTAAATTTATTACTGTCTCTTTATACAGGATGTCCATAAAAGTTATTTTGTGTAATTAGATCTGCAGTAACTTTGCTTCTATATAATATAAATATATTAGACAAAATGCAATCCAAAGCAAACACGCTATGCAAGCTGTTGACAAAGTTCTTGTACAGTTAAGAGTTTTTTTTTTAGTCAGATACACCCCATGCAAAGCAGTAAAGCCACTAAGACACAAGTGGTTGCTGAGTGTGAAAGAATTAGAAAACAGAAACATTATTGAGAAGTAAGAACAATAGACAAGTTATCAGAAAGACTGAAGATAATAATTGACATCTTATTACTATATAAAACTCTGTGAACTTTGTATCTTGTGTGTTTGCCAGAAATCATATATAGAGAGTGGGGAAAAGAAAGATATAAACAAGTCATATAGAGAGAGTTGGCAAAAGAAAGATGTAAATTTATTATCAAGTAGGAAGTGGGGCATGGAGCCAATTTTCTTACAAGAAAGTCTATAAAAAACACAAAATCCAGTCCCAAACAGGATACACACAGCTGTCATCAAGGTCCATGCCACTTTAGCTTGTGAACTTCATGACCTCATGCTAAAAGCAACAGTGCTGACAAACTTCAAAGAGACCGCTTCAGACTCTGGCAACTCCACCCACAATAAGAAACAAATTCTATCTCTTGTATCTTATTTACTATGAACTCTACACACACGTGTTGACTTTTTCATACAAACACACATATGACAACATTTCATTGTTTCTCACATGTGTACACAAAAAGAATTTATATTTTAACTTCAGCATTCTATTAACCCAAACAAAAAGACATTACTTTCCAATCTATGACCAATATATTGTATTCTTGTCATTATATTAAATTAATATTCATTTGTTGAAACTATGTTGCATTTTCTACTGAAAATCATTTGATTATTCTAAACGGCCGAATTACATGCAGCCCCGCAACAATATTTTATGTTTTTGTATTAAATCCCAACACTCCGAAATTTGACATTCCAAACTCTTACTGTTCAACTTTTTTCAGACAATTTTTTTAATGTTGAAAGCAATTTCAAAAACTGCAAATGAATGTATTTTTAAAATATATCTACTTTAAGAAACTCTTCATAAAACTTGATATAAACAGTAAATACGACAAGGTTGACTGAACTGGTCACAGGTGGTCGAGTTGCATTTACATTTTTGGAGATCAAAGTTATCTGGAAATCATGATTAGCTGGAAGAGTGTTCTACAAGTGAGATGGGTAATAAAAGAAACTATTAGCATAAAACTTTGCGGTTACATCAAGCTAATTTAGTACTTCGCTTAAATGCATAAATTATTGGTACTGTAGCAAAGAGTGATATTTATTTCATAATAATGCAAAAATGTAGACCAAAAGGGGGAAAGGGAAAAGGATGATTTCTTCTGTTTTATAATTAAACTTAAGCTAGCCACAACTACTGACTCAACATACAACAGTATTCCTTACACCAAAACAACACATTCCTACCATAATACAACAGAATCTCGATGAAGTCCTAATTAGTTCCCATATGTACAATTCTTGTCTGTTGAGGTAGGGGAATAAAACAATTTAAAAATCTAAAATTAGATTAAATAGCAGGATTAAATAGCAGGAGCACCAGACCATATATATTTTCGCTGGTTCCAAGACTTCGCAAATTCAAGCGTCCTACGAGGCTGGCATCTTGCTCTCACCCTTTCACTGTTGAAACTGTTAAATGTAGTCACCTCTTCTACTCCAATAACTTCATGTCTCGCACCTCTCGCCAGTGGAACTCCCTTCCCTACTCCTGTTTCCCTGAGAGCTATAATCTCCAACTATTCAAATGTAATGTCAATCGACATTTCCAGTTGCCTTGATCTATCCACTATCCTTTTCCTCACCTTCTCTTCTATCATTACTATCTGCTCTCACTCCAAATCCTCTGTAACCCCTTGCATACCAGTGGCTTCCTGCCTTGCTAGGGGTGAAATGCTTAAAAAAAAAAAACATTCTAAGCATAGGTTAATGCTAGACTTATAGATATATAAGATAGATTGGAGAGAAAAAATGTCTAGCATGACACAGTGTAACAACTTTTAATTCAAATTTTTCTCCTGAAGGTAAAAAAAATAAAAACACAGCAGGAATTAGTATGAACAAAAACATTTTAATTTAAAAATAATAAAATGAAGGAGATGTGATTAACTTAATTAAAATTGTGGAAATATTTTTGCAAGATTTTCCTCATTCCCACTTCATCTGCCGAAGAGATTGTCATGCAAAAATTGGGCTGGTAAGCCACTCCAAGCGCTGCTTGCAATAGACTTGGATATTTTACCAAACAGGGTCCTTGGGCCATCAGAAAGATATAGTGACAAAATGGTAATATAAGCTGTTTCCCTGCAAGGAAATGTTTGGCATTCACTGACTGAACAACCAATACTAAAACACTGTCTTTTAAAACACTTTTTAGGAAAACAGGTTTCTCAAGCTGTTATTGCTCTTTCTAGTATTGACGGCACTTTCTTTCCAAACTTTCTATTTGAAGTGGTATGGAATATTAAAAGAGAAACATAGATATAGAAAACTGAAAAGTGATCATGGAACAATAAAAAAAATAATAAGCAATATTTATATTTTAGATTGTTTATGTTTACTTATACTATTTTCTTATTATTTTATTATATTTCTTAATAGTTCAGTATTTTAATAATTTAGTAAATACTTATTAATTTATGAATAAAAAATTGCTTTCATATCTATTTCTTCATAAATTGGTAAATGATAAATATTGTATTGCATTAGTTTTAATTCTATTAGGTTTTAGAATGTTGTAAATATAAAAGTATTCTTGTAAATAAATAATCTAATGAATAAATAGTGTTAAATATTTTTGTTGTAAATTCTCTAAAACAAAAACATGTATAAATTCATTTTCATCATACGTTTAAGTTTCATTACAATTCTAATCACCACTTTAAAACAATAAACATTGCCGATGAGTGAAGGTCAAAATAATCCTGATGTCAAGGGGTAAACCATTATTTTGACACTCCATTGTTAGCAAGAAGGTCTAAGTTTGCCAATGTTTTCAAAAATATCAAATTAATAGAATGGCCTCCAGCCTCTCCTGACAGACCACAAGTTTTCTATCATTAAAAGTAAGAGAGAAAAATAATATTCAATCAAAAAAAACCTTTGAGAAAGAAATAAAAACTGCCACAGGTAAAGTTCAGGTTAAAACAGTAGAAAGATAATAAAATCAAAAGAAAAGAAAATCCTAGAATATGAAGAAATCCTTATCAATATAGGAAATAATAATAAAATAATAATTTATTCAGGTACATGAAATATTGTGTTAATCAAATATATATTTCTTTGGCCTATATCTTTGGGATAATAAAAATTAATGTTGCACATTGTCTAAAAAAGTAAAACCTGACAACCTCCCACAAAATTGTTGTCAATATTTTTAATAAGGACAGACTTTTGATATATTGGTCATACAAATATATCTTGAACATTTTACCAACATTCACGAATTAATACTAATTTTATTGTGGAAACATTCATTTGCCTAATTATTGCAGCTATTGGTATTACTTAGCTGAGTTAAGTTTGACACATGGTTATATGATGTCCCTATATGCAAATACACACACACACACACACACACACACACACACACACACACACACACACACACACATAATATATATAATAAAAAATCTCAAACACTAATATTCCATGGTTATAATTTATTACATTGGAATTGTAATCACGATCCAATTCATCAGACCTACAAATTCAAAAAGAAATCGGAAAATATAACTTGGGTATAAAAAAAAATTTTACTGAGAGTGTATGTGTGGGAGTGAGAAACAAGTGTGAGAGGGAAATGTATGAAAGCTTTAGAGAGAGGGTGTAATAGAAGAAAGAAGAACAGGAAGGCCTAAAGGTGAAGGTGAGGATTAAAATTTGACATCAGAAACGTGTGTATACATTTGTGGTGACAGTATGCACAATAAAAAAATGATATGATCTAAACTTAAAATCCAGAAGATGAGAGAGAGAGAGTGAGAGAGGAAAAAAAAAGAATATGATGGTTTCAAACTAAAAATGAAGGGTATTTATAAGAGAACCAATAAAGAAAATTTGACAAACCAAGTAATTTCACCTACAGGTTACAAATTTAACATAAACATATAAAATCTAACTAATATTTAATCTAGTGTCTGTTTTTTAATTTTAATGTAGGTCAGCGATTCGGTAGTGAATTATGCATCGAGAAACAATTCATATTTATCTGTATCTCACTCATTTAAGCCGGTATTTAACTCCTCTCTTTAAAACTTCTCTCTGTTAAATTTTAATTCCCACCTTCACCTTTAGGCCTTCCTGTTCTTCTTTCTTCTATTACACCTCTCTCTAGAGCTATCATACATTTCCCTCTCACCCTTGTTTCTCACTCCCACACATACACTCTCACTAAAATTTTTTTTTTATACCCAGAGTTATATTTTCCGATTTCTTTTTAAATTTGTAGGTCTGATGAATTGGATTGTGATTATGATTCCAATGTAATAAGTTATAGCCATGGAATATTAGTGTTTGAGATTTTTTATTATATTATTACTCTGTCCTGGACATTGAGTTCTACCTGGATTCTATCCTCTTAGAAATTTATATATATATATATATATATATTATAAATTAATTGATTTAAAATATGTTTTTTTTTTGCTACACAGTTCCAACCATGTTTCAAAAATAGAAGCTAAAAACCCTGAATTTAATTTTGCAATTAAATTAAAAGCATTAGTTCCATTTCATCTTCAAGCGAATTTGTAAAAATAAAAATATCTATAAGAACACCGGATTTTATATCTTACTGTTCTTTCTTTTTATTTATATATATATATATATATATATATATGTATTTATATATTTTATATATATATAAATATATATATGTATATTGACCACTAATATATATATATATATATATATATATATATATATATATAATAATAATAATAATAATAATATAATAATAATGGACTCTCCCATCGGTTTTGACATATGAGGATCTGCCAGCTTATTGATTCAGTTATGAAAGTTTATGTGATAATCTTAAGTGGCATTTAAGACCCGCTAGTGATTTACAAAGGAGGACACATATGGAGCAGGTGTGAGAATTGTGAGATGAGATCACCGTTAGATTGGCTGACCTTTTAGATCTTGCTCTCGCTTCTTGAAGATGATTCAAACAATTGCTGAGTCCACTAAAACACGTTGATCTCCATTTTACCCACTCCAAAGATATATATATAAGTATTCATCCTGACATGAAATTTTCCACATTTTGTGATATAGTTTCTGTTGATTATGTCATTATTTTCTCTTCAAGATATATATGCTATCCATTTTTGTAGTTCCTGCTGTTGACAGTCCACAAGTGATGTGGTTTCTGTTATTTGGTAGCATTCTTTGTTTGTGATTCTGTAGCAACAATCCACAAAGTTCAAAGAAGAATGCTCCTCACTTCATTCACTCAAACTCATTATTAACCATTGAGCTTAGAAAGTGGTCGTAAAAAAATAGCTGATATTTTAGATATTTCTGAATGAGCTTGGTGTCATGCATGACATCCATATAAAAGTCTCAATCTGACAAGGCTATTTAAGAATAGGACTCAAGTTTTCAGGTTAATGTTATGGTTCTGCAGCAGTTGGTGGTGTTCAGTGAAACTATCTCTAGTGCAGCCTATTCTATATTCAATTTCCTTATTTCCTATACTAAATTTGTTATAACTGATCCATATACTGTACGTGTGCCAACATGAACTGCTCTTTCCTCATCACGTATGAGTTGTGCTGAATGTCCTTGTGCACCACATTGTAGATTGTGCCCTCAGACACCTGGAGTTCTCAGGCAATCAGCTTTATGCAGGTTCCAAGTTTTCAATTCATAATGTTCTGCACCTGCTGTCCAAATGCTGTGAAGGCTTCCAACTCCTTCTGAACTTTATGCTCAAGCAACCTGTCAACTTCCAAAAAGATGCAATCTGCACATCGCTATGCTTTGCATGTATCACAACAATTACAACATGTCATTTCATCTTATGCATTAGTGGATAGTTCTGCATTGATGCTCTGAAAAGATAAAAGTACATTAATTGATTATCACATAATTAGAGGCACACAATCACATGTCCTCAAATACCTTACACACCCTTTACATACAAAAAGTTAAAAAGTTTTCTTAATAAATTCTAATTCCTGTTCTTAGTATTAGAAAAGAATCATTAGGGCATGATGGACTAAGGTGTTAAAATTAATTTTACATTGCTTAAGAGTCCCAGCAAGTATATAACCTAGTAAAAATGTGTTTTTGGTTCACTGATTAACAAACAGAGAATGTAGTCTTTGTACCAACACATCATTTTTACATAAAAAGAATATAATTATCTCTTCCAATTATAATTATTTGTTTAAAACAAAATGCAATGCAGATTAAACTTAGAAGTCACAATCTTTCATAACTTAGCTCCTGATATACAAACATATTTTTAATTAATGCATTCACATGTATTCAATATATTACCTTACACAAATCACTTGAAAATTAATATAACCATATATAGATCACCCTATAAATACTTTAAAAAACTGTTTTTCTTCAACACCTATATTTCATTATTAAAATTTAACCCTATGATAAGGTTAACATTTTAGAAATAATTTAGACTAAAGAAAGTGATAATTAAATTTTTACCAAAAAGTAAAGTTGCATTAAAAATGTTTTATATTACTTTTGACATACAGTGGCTGTTAATAATTAAGTATAACTCAAGACTTCAATGTTAAAATAAAACAATATTTAATTACAACTTCAAATAAATACTTAACAATAACAAATAAGTAAAAGTCAACCAAAGATAATTTCAGTGAATACATTGTTAGTAGCTCAGTTTGGCTTAACGTCTGGTAAATTCAAAATCAAATCCCAAATCATCGACGCACAATAATTCACACTAATTTGACTGGATAGTTCCACTCAACAGTCACTCACTGATCACTGCCTGACACCGCTATTTATACACCTGTCGGAAAACATATATTCATAAGTCCAGAGTGTTATGCTTGAACCTCAGTGCCAGTAGTTACTCATTTTCTTCATATATGACAATTATAGTATTAAAAAAAAAACAAATCCTTTAAAATAATTTGTTAATTTAATCATAATTTTTATTTAAAATATAAAATTTATTTTCTAAATTATTCCAATAAGCACACACAATATGAATTAAGTGGACTTTGACAACTCTTTGAAACATAATTTATAGAAAAATAGGCAATCCCTTTTTATTCTTAAGTAAACAGGAATGCCTTATGGATTATTTTGTGACTTTTTTGTAACTTTTTAACCTTCAAGGCAGAATTGTTCTAATTCTATGTTGGAGAGTTTTCCCATCCTGACCTGTAACTTTTGGCATATATGGAAGATATCTCTTTCCTATCATCAAATGAAAAAGCATTTAAAAATGTCAAAGCATACCTTTAAAGAAAAAAAACAAAAAAAAATATTTCAAAGCCCCTAAAACTACATGTTTAACCATCCACAAACAAGGGGGCACGTCATCACTGGAACACTACAGTAACCAGTAAACATGTTTACATAAGCTGAGAGCTAAACTGGGGTGAAAGGTTTTAGACATGGAGATGTGTATTTATCTAAAATCAATACTAAACAGAGCTTCTTGCCTATAGTACACAAGTGACCAATGATAGTTATTTGCAAAAGAAATTTTAGTTCAAATATAAAATCTACTCTTTGACAAGGAATATTTTAGAACTAAGTATGAATAACACTACAAAAATAATTTGCTGCTTATATTTGTCAACTAAATCTATCATTTCTTTCTGAGATATATATATATATATATACACACACACACATTTTGCATATATATTGAAGAAAGAAATGCTAGAAAACTAGTTTGGTTAATATATTTACATACACCAAATAAATACTCACACACTTACATATATGTGTGTGTATTTATTACGTGTATGTAAATATATTTATCAAACTACTTTTCTACAGTGGCTAGTTTACAATTTTCAATGACTGGAATTTTTGCAACATGCTAACGTGTATTGAAATTCTTAGGATTTCTTACTTTCAAGCATGTGACATACAGCTGGTCATACGTAAATATTTCTTTCTGGAAAGAAATTTCAACTCTTTGAAGTATTTGGCCTTGTGATTTGTTTATAGTTCTTACAAATGCAGGGTGAACTGGAAACTGGATTCTTGTATATAAAAACTTAAAGAAAAGATAGGCAAAAAGCAATATTGAATTCTTTATTTTCCTCATTAAATTGTTTTTAAAATAGAAGGAGTATTTTGTATGTTAAATCATAAAACTTTTAATTCTTCCAAAAAATTAATGAAAATTTATTGTATTAAGCTACACACACTAGTAATAGCAAGTGTACTTTGTATCCACTTACCTGTTTGCACTTTTCCCCACAATGTGGTTTTGATCGGTCAATGTATGACTATTTTAGAGTGTGATGCAAGTCACTAATGGAAGTCACAGAATTTTATATATAGATAGATAAACAGATGGTGAAATATAATGCTAAGAACTTAGGTTTTGATGATATCATATATAAGGTGTATTTTGGCAGTAATCTCTAAGTTACAGAAGTTTGGTTAAAGACCAATGAAATTTCTTTATTAAAAATGTCTTCCTTAATTTTTTTTTTATATTTGGACCATTTTTCTGAATTCCAGTGAAATTTTGTATATGTAAATTGTTTGATGCTTGAGTACTTTTGGCTTTCATAAGCCATTATCACAGTGTTGATAATGTTGTTACTATATGTATGTTTTGAGCTATACCAATTTTTTTTTTCAATAATATGTTTTCACATCATTTTGAGTTTTTAGGATATTGTAACTTTACCCATCAATTTGTGTTGTCCTTTTTTAGTTACAAAATGTATTCAATATGCCTCTTCCTAAATTTGGTAATATTTCATTGCTATTAGATTATTTATTTTTTATGTTTAATATTTCCCTTTGTAGTTGTTCTTAGTTGTGCTAAGAATTTATCAGATTTCTCTTGTTTTATTGTTGTGATGGTTATATATATGTATATATATATAAAAATATATATATATGTGTGCATGTGTGTGTGGTTGCCAAAGTTAGTATACATTTTTTATTGTAGAAAAAACAAAATATAATTATTAAGCCAATATCATAATAAACTGAAGAAAAAAAAAAAATGTCAAATGATAAAATGAATAATAAAAAATTGTGACAAACATCTGTATTTCTCAGATACAAAACTATATAACTACTTTTGCATCCCACTATACAGATAGACAGACAGACACACACACACACACATATATATGTATATATATATATAAATGACAAAAGGTAAATTTATCTTAGGCAACGCATTTCATCCTCTGTAAGGATTTTATTTTATAACAAGAATTTATAAACAGAAGTAAAAATGCCATTAGTCTTTCAGAATTTTTAAATTTAAGAATGATAAAAAAATACTTCATGTTAACTGAAAGTAAAGGTAAATTATGGAGGATTCTAAGTGCAGTAATTTAATATCTAATAAACTAAAGTGAGTAAATATTGTTATTGTTGTTGAATTTTTTTATAATGTAATTATTACACTGGTCTACAAAATATTTTGAAATGGTGCAAGGGATATCATAGCTAATTTTAAACAATTTCATGATGCTGAATTCAAATAACATAGTCATTTTTCTCAGTTAGCTCTAGTTTTCTTGCTTCATATGATTGGCAAAAACAGGAAAGTTGCTTAATTTAAGTCATTTGTCTGAAAAGTGGAAAATGAAGAGCTATGAAAAATGCAAATCAAAAAATATGAAGTTAAAAATGAATAATCATAGTAAGAACTTAAGCTTTTTTGATTTTTACAAATGATCCACAGTAATCTGCCATCATTCTTTTATCCCATCTCCCTTGATATCTGTCCTCCATAACTTTCATATCCTGACTAGCAGCATGGCCCGGCATTGCCCATGATTAATTAAAAAATCATATGACTTATACAGCAATCGCTATCACTTGACTTAAAATATTTTTGCCCTTCCTTGACTTTAAAGGAGTGCCCTTTGCTGTGCTGAAGTTGCTACATGCCTTACTTCTTGCCTATCTCACACTGCAAATTTTTTCTAAGCTCTATACTAAACATTAAATCTATTATGAAAAAAGAACACAAAACGATCAGCTTTAAAAAAGGACTCGTAACTGGAAAAACCGAATGAAAAAAGAATGTTAACAACAAATACTTTTTCACACCCAACCCAGTTCTGTGGAATCAGAATCAACATTGAGTTTAAGCAAGCGACTGAGCCAATTGGAATAAAGTGCCATGCAGATTTAAATTTTTCCCACTTGTGATGAATGCAGCTATCGATTTTTTTTTTGCATGCTAGCATGCTAGTTAACATTTGTGTCAGTCAGCTGTTGGCTCTCATGCTGGCCAATAGAATCTTCCTGCCAATTCGTGGCAGCCAGCTATAGGCTCTCACTCTGGTCAGTAAAAATGGCCACAAACTGCATGAAAACTGCCATAAAAGCATGAAAAAATCGATTATTTCCACTATCGATGGGAGTTGGGAAATGCAAAGTTGGTCTTGGCCTTTCTACTAATTTGGAGCATGTGCATGCAAATTTTGGTGCAAATCCATTGAAAACTGTGGCCGTGCATTCGTTACACACACACACACACACACACACACATCCTGCCTTATAGATAGAGATGAAAATGTTCTCATTGTTCATGACTTATATCACCAGAGTTTTCTGGAAACCTATTCCAATAACTCTCCAGGAAATGTAGTTTGATACTCATGTTACCAAATTCTCAGTAGTTTGCTATCATCCTGTCCATTAGTTTCCTATAGTCATCTATCTTGTGATTACCAAGAAAGTTTTTACAAGAAAGTCTCTGGGGACTAGCAGATTACTTATCCCATTCTTCTCTCTGACTTTCATTTCTATACTGACCAGCCATTCTCTTCTCTCCCACTCTTGATCTCTGGCTCTACTGTCCCATGAACAAAGGAAGCATGGGAACTTTGTGCAACTTAATTGTTTCTCAAATAAAAAGTTAACCATTTTCAGGTCAAAACAAATCACCCAATTATGATGAAAGTAATTTATTTTTCCATTACCTCCTTGATGAGTTCATGCTTTTTCTTTCAGAATTGTGGACTGCCTGATTGGTATCGATTTTTGATGTTGTCCAGCAAAACAAATTTTACACTATTCTTTGAGCACTCAATGAATAGTCTCCATGAATCTGTATCATAGTTCTGAATACCAAGATGCAGTAAAACTCATTTGACATCGTTACAATATACAAGTGTGTTGGTTTGATTGAAGTAGGAGACAAATTCAGCAGCTCTGTTGTGTTGTAACTTTTGCTTAACGAAAAATTTTCTCCTTCAGTCTTGAAGTTAAGAGTTCTACTGATTCTGTTGATAAACTCAAATCCCTGATTAAGTCACTCAGTTCTCCTTGATCAAATATTATCGGTTTAGATGATAATCCCTCAAAATCATTTTCATTCTCACCCATGTCAATGAAATCATTTGCATTATCATGGTCTGTTTCCCCCAATGTCACTGGATGTAAAACCTTTGAAGATAGGAATAGGATTTCATCAAAGTGTGGTACAGGTCAGATAGCTAAACTCAGAGAAGGATAGGTCACAGATTTTTGTTTCTTCTTGGTGACGCCAGCAATGTTTAATTACAGAGAAGTAACAGTCATTGAGAATTTTGTGGTTTGTTCCAAATCATCAGAATGTCAAATTAAAGTTCAAGTATCTTGAGTCCATTGATGTAAGTGTGCCTTACATATTTTGAAGACAATATGTAATGGTAACGATTTGTCCAAATCAACCAGCTCCACTTGAAAGTAAGCACAATAAGCTTTTCTGACAAAATCATTGGTCAGTTTTCTGTTATTTGTTGTTGGTAACTTGCCACATAGATAACAGAAGAAATTGGGATTGTTTTTGCATCCTCTACTTGAAATCATTGCATTCGGATGAAGATTTAGAAATCAAATAAAGTGTATTGCATACAAAGTAAAAGATTTTACTTTTTTTCTCAATACACACTACCACACTACACATTACATATCAATTAAATTCAATAAACTCATATAAAACACCAAATCCATCATATATAGATTATGTTTATAATTATGCAGTATGTGCAAAAAATACATGCATGGGATTTACTTCTGAAAAGACTATGAACAGTTTTGTTATGAATATCCTTTAATTGCTTGAATACCAATGTCAAATGAGACATTTATACACATTGTTAGTTACTTATAAAGATGGTCAGTTTATGGTAAAATCCACTGAATGGATTCCAATTTTTATAAAGCCATCATTCATCATTTCCAATCTGAAAACTGAATTCCCACAATAAAGAAATGAAGTAAGATGAAAATTTATGCCAAAATGAGGCATTTCAGTACAGAGAAAATGCTATTTAATATGAATAAATGGACGTCATTTTTTTAATTTGGCACCTTCAAATTAGCCAAGAAAGAGTGTTTCCATCCTTTGACAAAAATATGTGTTGACCAGTTATATTATTTTAGTTTGAGATTAATTCATGTATTATATATTTAAAATAATAGAATGTTTTGAATTTAAGTGTTTTCTTTTAATTTAATTTTTTTATAGCCCTCTCTGTTGCCTTGGGAAAATAGTATTTCTTTTAGAAAAGGAGATATTTGAAAAAAAACAGGGCACAGATTTACAGTGCATCAATAATTGTAATGCAAGTCACATAAACAATAACTCAAATTTGATTTGAACAATTTTGTCAAATTTTAAACAATTTAGACATCAAAACAAAGCTTTTACATTTTTAGTTAATTTCAACATATTTTATTAAATTTATTTGTTACTAAAACTAACAATTGCATTGAGTGAAGTAAGAAAAAAAATGAATCTTGTGAATTTACTGAAATAGTTATTATCATGGTTTAAGCACATCTTGAGTATATATATATATATATATATATATATATATATATATATATGAAAGATAATTCTTTGTATCTTCAAAAGATTATCTAAGATGTTTCTCAACTTAGGCAAGTAATTATTTAATTAGTATAATAATGATTATCATAGGATGACAAACTATTAACAAGTAATTATATATTGCTCTTGTTATAGATTGCACATTTGACATCCTTAAAAAATCTAAAATCCATCTTCAGAAGCAAAACTCAAGTGTATTCCTTTCAGTGCCCACTATTCCAATTAAGCAGACTAATCAACAAGTATACAAATTAGTTTAATTATGATTACCTTTTCTGAATTCACCTCTAATACAAATCCTCTTTGCAATTATCTATTACTTTATAATGTCCACTTTTGTGCTCAAGTTGAATTCACTTCAGTCGATGGTCACTTTGTGTTTAAATAAAGTGAACTATTTAAAGATGACAATGTTTCCATGGGCTTTAGACAGAAATTTCAGTCTCATTTGTGTATAACATTTTGCCTTATGGGATTTTTGAAAATGCCATTTCAGCTGAAACAAGATAACATACATAGTAATATTCTTAGCCTACGTCATGCTAAAACTCCAGTTCTCATACAATCACAGAAGTTGAGCAACATCAAGCCTGGTCAGTACCTAAATGGGTAATCACTTGAATGTGCAGTTAGTTTAATGGATAATGGTCTGGAATTGGAAATCAGAGAGTAGAGTGTAACTGGTTTACATGGGGTTACATAGAGTGAAGGTGAGAGGATAAAACGTATCTAGGGGGAAAGGATGAAAGATGAACGGGGTTCAAGACTTTGGTGAACAGTCATGTAGAAGCAAGTGAACCAAGAGTGGCTTGCATCTGGTGCAAAGGAAAATAAGTTCCTTACCTCAACATGTGACACATGGCATCAGCATTTTGTTCTTTGAACATGGCATTAATCCCCAGGTGGACTGCTTCAACAGTGTGCTGTAACAAGGTTTTTTATACAGCTTGGCATGGTTTGACCAATAGCAAGTCATGTGCTGATTGGTTGGACTGGAGGAGGCTATTTTCCTAGGTAACTGAGAACAAAAGTGAGGGACACCGATTGGTTGGTCAGCCATGATGTTGACCTGATAAAAGAGGGCTAAAGCAGTGAGTTGGAAGAGTGGTTTTATGTTTGTGCAGAATGCAAGAATGGCAGGTTGAACAAAAAGCATTTTGTAGTGTATGAATGATGTCCGAGAAATAGAGACCCATTTAACTAAAAAGACATCAGAAGATAATGATTGACATTTTTTTTTAAATTTTTGAAGATTGAAGTTATTAGGGAAACAAGTGAATGGAAAGGAGTTTCACAGGTGGGAAGTGCAAGAAATGAAGCTGTTTGAGTAGAAGTGGCAGTATTTAACGATTTCAACGGTAAAAGGGTAGGACCTAAATGCTAATCTATTTGCATACTTAAATTTATGTAGATGGGGCACAAAGGGAAAAAAATCTTGACAGAACAGTTACTGTTGGAAAGTGTATGAACGTATCTCTTCTTCGCCAGATGGGTTAATTATTATTGCATGAAAAACAGAATTTTACAATATAAAAATATTTTCTGGATTTAAATAACTTAGATAGATATTGAAATCGTCTACATTTACCTAGTCTGTCAGTTTTTATGCATACATTCATGGAAAATAAAGTTACATAATTAATTGCACTTCAATTGAACAATTAAATTTTGGTCTCATGTGCAATAGGCAAAAATAATTGCCCTGAAACAATCAAGGACTTGACTGTAATCTTCTTTTGTTAAATTTATTGTTTGGGCTTTTGAAAAACCTAAGAAAATAGTAAGCTGTCACTTATAAATGGAAATCGGATTTCAAGTTTTTGGAAAATATATAATTTAGATTTTCTCAGAAATCATATCTCCCACTTTGCTACACAAACTCCCGATAATAATGCCCATCAACTTTTAAAATCTGCAGTATTCAAGTAATTCCACTGTCTAGATATTTACTGGATTGTATGTATTCATGTTCTACAGAAGAATGCTAAGGATATCATGGATCGAGCGTGTGAGTAACGATGAGGTCTTAGAGAGGTTACAAAGAAAAAGAAGGCTTATACTTATCAGAAAGAGGTAGCTGAAGTTTCTGGAACACATAAGGAGAAAGGAGGGCTTGGAGAATCTGATATTCATGAGTCAAATAGAGGGAAAGTGAGACAAGGGAAAGCAGTGTGTGACATACCTGGCGAGTTTCAGCAGATGGATGACAGAATGTGGTCTGAGGGAGAAAGCAGAAGGATGGAACTTGCTGAGAACTGCAAAGGGATAGAGGGAGGTGGAGAGTCATGATTGCCTATGTCCTGAAAAGACATGGCACATAAAAAGAAGAATCTATCTCCATATATACTATTCATCAAGGATGAAGAAGAGATATATGCTTCTACAGAAGGATGCTAAGGATATCCTGGACCAATCATGTGAGCAATGAGGAGGTCTTAGAGAGGTTACAAACAAGGAGAAGGCTTATACTTAACATCAGAAAGAGGCAGCTGAAGTTTCTGGGACACATTATGAGGGAGAAGGGCCTGATTCACGGGTCAAATAGAGGGAAAGTGAGACAAGGAAAAGTAGTGTGTGACATACCTGGCGAGCTTGAGCAGGTGGTTGACAGAACATAGTCTGGGGGAGGAAGCAGAGGGATGAAACTTGCTGAAAGCTGCAAGGGATAGAGGGAGGTGGAGAGCCATGATCGCCTATGTCCTGAAAGGACATGGCACATAAAAAAGGAAAAAAGATGTATTCATGGAACAATCTTCACCTAACATAATCTTTTATCTTAAATTTCTCCTTGGGCATCTACCACCAGGTAGATTCATAAAATTTTCTTTATTATAAAACTAGCTGTTTATATAAGCCATGATATCATGATTTATGTGCTGTGTCCCTTTAGGATGTGAGTAATTATGGCTCTCCCCAACATCCTGTTCTTTGTAACTCTAATCAATGTTTAACTTTTTATCAACACTTCTTTTCTATGCTCTGCTATCCATTTATACAAAATCATTAATTAAATTGCTATTTCTCTCTTTTCACTCCTTCCTATTGTATATCCTGTGAGTGTTAAATTTTTCAAGCTACTCTTCCTCATAATGTGTCCCAGAAAATTTAACTGTCTCATTTTGATTTTAAGTCAAATCAAGTGTCAGTCTTTATTTATCTTCGTTATCCTCAGAATTTTCACTTCCTATCACCTGCTTCTTTCATTCATATTACACACCATTCAGTAAACCTTTACCTGAAAGAGTAGAGAAGAAAAAGATTGGTGTTGGCTCCAATCCAATCAGGAATGACTGCAAAAACATCCACCCTCCAAAATTTATAGACATATTGTCTAGATGCATGCTGGGATTTCATCCTCACCAGTAAGATAAATTATAGACCATATTTCTGTTCTTTCTTGTCATGAAGTTAGAATGCTGCAATTACTTTTCTGTATCACTTTTGTCTATAAACATCATTCTTACTTTGTGAACTTTTTGCACTGTTACTTTGCCTACTTTTGTCTAGCATATATTGTTTGCTTTGTATTAAGTTTTTCCCTGTTCTTTTTTTTTCTTATTGCTTATTGGAAACTTTGTCAATTCTGTGTGTTGGAAAAGGGCTATTCTATATATTATGAAAATATATTAATAATGGTTTTGAGCTCATTGATAAGATCCTTTCCCACCACCATAAGGTTGCCTCTCTGTGTCTTTTCTATAAATACTTTCATGGTAATTGTTCAGATAAGCTCTTTGCTTATGTACCTAGACTTCTTTTAATTTTGAAAAAGTACTAGACTGGTGTCAATTTACAGTTGACCTGGCTAGATGTAGCTGCAAGTTTTATGCTTACAGTTTCTTTTCTCACAAATCTTGCTTTTGGAATGCCCTTCTGGAGCCATGCTTCCCAGCAAACTTTAATCTGCAAAAATTTAAATGCAATGTCAATCGTTATCTACTGTTCTCCTGGTTACTTTTTTCTCTTTGTACTCATTACTAAGGTTACTGTTCCTAATTTTCCACACACTGTAATCCATTGTATGTTAGTGGCTGCATTGCCTTGCTTGGGGTGATACTGATTTAAAAAAAAAAAAGAAAAAAGAAAAAGAAAAGAGAAATGCATTGAATATTAGAAATAAAGGATTGCCAATTCCTTGGTATTAAAGTAGGTTTTTCTGAAAGAAAAGAACTATTGTATTATTAGGTATATGCAACAGTTCTCAGCAATCTCTTTTTGGGGGAAAATTATAGAATTTATCCTCTGTATTTTTTAATTAAAAATTCAAAAACATTTGTATACAACTAAAATAATAATTTTGACAATCACTCATCATATGATACTTCTAGTATCAACCAGAAAATTTCAGATTTGCCTTATGATATAATTGAAACACACTGGAGTCAAACAAGTCTCACATGAATCTCAACTTATAGTTTAATTTGAATGATTGTCCATATAATAAAGTTAAAAAAAAACACCAAAAAACACCAAAATAAATAGATCCACTATTTTTTTCAGATGCTCATCATGAAGACAAATGGATTTCATTAAGTTTCTGGTCTCATTATGAAGCTCTACATTTAAATACAATTAACCAATTAAATCTAGACAAGTCATGAAATGTATACTTTGTATATATATGGACATGTTAGCAGAAGACTTAAGGAGAGACCTTGAGACTGACTGGTGGACAGGTAGGTTGACTGGAGGAGAGATTTGAACAATTCCCTCTTACCTTACTTCTTTTTTTTTTTTTAAAGAATGCTAAAAACAGTAAAGTGTGAATAGAGAATAGAAATATTTTTCAAAAGCAATGTGAAGAGTGAAAAGAAAGAAAACAAGTAGAAGCATGAGAGAAAGAAGAGAAAAACAAGGAGGAAAGAAAAACTAAAATGGGAACCAAAAGAAAGAAGATTGTAAAAAAGGGGAGGAGGATAAAAGAAATTGAAGATATATATGAAATAAGAATAAAATAAAATGGAAGAAAAACAAGACCACTTTTATTATGTCTGCAATTGTTATCTAATGGGAATTTAAAATCTAAATAATACTTTCCTCGTCAAAAAATAAATAAAGATATACAGACAAAAATGGGATTGACAAAAACAATAGAACTTCCTAACTTTTAAAACAAATAAGTTCTCTTTCTTTTATCTTTTGTCTATAAAGTTTATAGCTTATTAATAGCTTAAAATTGATGCTATTATCTTTCATTACATTTTACATACAAATTTATTGATAGCATTTGTAAGGAGAAAATATTTTAAGAAGTAAATTTTGACAAATTACTTTGTTGAATTCAAAAATACATAAAACAAATTGATTTTTATAAAAAAAAAGTCTGGATTTATAACTAATTATCTGATCTCTTATCTAAATGTCCCAATGACATAAATCTTGTTTTTTAATCTTAATCTAACTTAAGGGAATAAAATTTCAATGAAAATAATGAATTTGGCACTTAGAAAAAAGAAAGGAGGATCAGAAAAGTAAAAATAAAGAAAAGGATTTTAATATGACAAAATAAAAGAAAGAAAAACTATTTTGTTTTTAAATAATTAAGAAAAAAGGAAGAGGATTAAATAATGAGAAAGAAGTTGAAAATGAAAGAAAATAAAAAAAAAACAATTTTAAAAATGAAATAAGAAATAAAGATAACAACAAAAGAAGAGGAAAATTTTTCATGAAATAAAGAATGAATTCAAGAAGAAGAAGGAAGAAAAATAAATAGTGAGTAAAAGAAAGCAGGAAGTTTGGAAATGAAGGAGACAGAGTTAAAATGGAAACAGAGAGGCTTCAGAGTTTGGTTGTAAATGTAAAATTACTTTCTGTCTTGTCAATAAAAGTTATTCTGTTGTATGTATGAGCTTCAGAGCTTCGTCAATTTTCTGAATTGCTCAGAACATGACAAGCATTATTTCTCACACTATCTTCACAGGATTAATATGTCAGCACTATTCAAGAAATGGCTTCTTGCAAAAGTGACAGACTTAGATAAGGTCTGTGGTAGAAACTCTCTTGGGTGATAGTATATATATATATATATATATATATATATATATATATATATATATATATATATATATTAACCATTATGCTTATGGGTTTGTGAGCATATAGTTATTTGTGCAAGATTATGAATATATGTGAATAGTATATTCATTTTTACAATTATATATATATATATATATATATATATATATATATATATATATATATATAAGAAGACATAGGCAAAGATACAAGTCATAAATTAATATGAATGAGATGAGAATTAATTTTCCTATCAATGTTTTAAAAAAAATTAAATTAGCCTTTTATATTAACTTGTAATCAGGAATTTTTTTTAATTTTATCATATAAGTAACAATATTGTTACTCAATAAATTATTTGAAACTGTATTCTTATCTTTAATTTTTATTTCATATTTAATCTGAAAAAGAAATGACTGCTTGGAAACCAAGAAAAAGAAAAATGGAAGCATTCCATTAAAAATCATCTCTCTTTCTCTCTGTGAAAAAATAAGAATAAAGAAAATGCCTTCAATGAGAGACAAATACAAAGGAATCTCCTATTTCATATGATAACACCATACCAAAATGAATATTCCAATAATCTCTTTGTCATTACTTTCCTTCCACCTCACTAAGTTTATTTACAATAATCATAATAGTGGAACCACATAAGCTTCATATCTTTCTTATTTTTCTTTGTCTGTATATTATATATATATATATATATATATATATATATATATATATATATATATATATATATATATATATATATATTCACTCCAAGCAAGATGTTAATGTCACTAACACACAAAAGAGCTACTGGGTGTTGAAAAGAATGAGAAAACTTCAGAAAGAACCAGAAACCCAATCCTAAACAAGAAAGAATGGATAAACCTGTACTCCTGTTCAAAAGACCAGGGAGTAATGTGAACCAGACAATATAACAAATTTAGTATAGGAGAACAGGAAATAGAACAGGAAATAGGCTGCACTAGAGGTAGTTTCATCCAACACTGCAAAGTGCTACAAAACCAAAACATTAACCTGAAAACAATTTAAAAATTTAAAGATTTCTTCTTCTTTTTTTTTTTACAGCTTTTCAACCCTTTGTAGGTTATTTAAAGCCAAATATTATTTTTAATTTTAATTGTTTTTTACAAATGGATATTACATTAACATTTTTTTGAGAATAACTGATTTTTTCAAATACAAGTCCTACTATACCATAGCTGGGAGACAAATTCATCTGATTTTCAAGGGTATTTACCCAAAAGTGGACATAATGAACCTAAAGTTGAACTCATCTCTCTGAATTATCATTCTGAGACACATGACACCACCCAGACATCAACTTCCAAAAGAAGATTCTGCACAATGTTTTTCAATATATATATATATATATATATATATATATATATATATATATATATATATATATAAGATTTTATGACTCAAGTCAACATTTCCACAATATAATAAAAAAGAAAGTATAAGGAGAAAAAAAGTCCAGAAAAAAGAATAAATATAAATGACATAATTTTTTTAACCAATCAGAATGCAAGAAAATGTTATTTTTTATTATTCTACATTTTTATGTCCTTCTATGTGTCCCTTCAGGATATGGGCAATCATGGCTCTCCATAATTTCTCATCCTTTGTAGTAAAGTTTGTCTTTCTGTAATCCTTCCTTGTTCCCTGTTTTGCCAACCATTTACACAGGCTCAACAAATAGGTTAATTGCTTTTTTCCTTTGTCACTTATGCATCAATATGTCTTATGAGTGTCAAATTGTTCAAGATCTCTTTCATCATTATGTGCTTTAGACATTTCTAAGTAAGAATATCCTTTTTGTTTCCATTTTCCTTAAGACTTTGTCGTTGCTCACATGTTTGATCCATGGTATTCTCAACATCCTTCTGTAGAGCCACATAGGCATAACAGTTTAGTACTATTTAGTTTTTTTTTGTTGTAAGCAAAATTTTCCTACTTTGCTTTGATTTTTGAAGGCATCTTTCCCTATTCCAATGACCCTTCAGATTTGTGTATCACATATTCTGTTCTCTCTTAAAACACTTCCTAGATATTTAAATTGTACATGCTTGAATTCGGTGTTTCCAACTTTAACTTGCATGTAGGGCTGCTATTTTTACTGACACCCATGTATTCTGTCTTCTTGCAATTGATATTTAGTCCTTTCTTTTTGCTTTCCTTTACTGCCTCCAGTAGGAGTTTTTATGGTTTCCTTTCTCTCTCTGTTATCAGTACTGTGTCATCTGCATATCTAATGTTTTTAAGATTGTGGCCACCAATAATGAATCTTGGTAGGACTTTTAATTCTCTCAAGATTGGCTTACTGTTAAGTTTGAATAAATCCTATGAGAAGACACATCTTTATCTTAAACCTCTTTCGGGTTTTGTATATTTACTGAATTCATTTTCTATCTGTATACAGGCAGTTTACTCCCAATATAAATTCTGGATTATTCTAATATCTTTCCCACATAAATCAAGCTTATGTATTAAATACAATCAAAAATCAAATAATTCCTAATAGTGGAAACAGGCATAACCTGAAGTTGTATGCAGTGTGATAAGTTTCTTTTTCATCTCTGTCAGAAGATGCTACTGTTTTTTTCCTGTTTCACCTCATTTTCCTTTTGACAGCCATGCTAGAATAACAAACCTGACACTCTCCTCAAAGCGATCAAGATCAGCTTTAAATAGTGCTGTCCTGGATAACCTTTGGAAATTTGAGATCAGTTTTTCTTGGCTCTTCTTTGCAAATCTGTCTGCCTTAGTGCAAACAACTCCTATCCCAGTAAATCATATACTATGTATCGCATTTTCTCTCTCTTCACACCTCTCTAGTTACATCTATCTATCTATCTATGATGTGCGTCTAAAATTGCTTCAAATTGTGTATCAAATTAAAAATACAAATGATACAGTAGAAACATGTTTTTATGCTATCATAGATCAATTCTCATCTATTTGTTATGGTAATATTAATATTAGCCGTTTCCCTGTAAGAAAATATTTGGCATTCATTGACTGAGCAGTCAATACTGGTTTTTGGTTGAGATTTATAAAATCTTTCTCTTAAAACAATTTTTCAAGGAAATATGTTTCTCAAGTCCAGTAGCTGTTATTGCTGTTTCCGATATTGATGGGGCTCTCCTTCTGAACCTTTTATTTTAAGTAATGTGGAATGTCAACATCTTGATTATGCCATTATTTTCTCTTTGAGTTAAATGTGCTATTCACTGTAGTTATTTCTATTGTTGGTAGTCCTCATGTGATATGGTTTCTGTTATTTGGTACAGTTATTTGTGATTCTGTAGAGCCAGTGTTTGCTAAAATCCTCAGGCTTCACTAAAAGCAATGACTAATGATTTTGTATAAATGGATTAGAAAGATGCTTATTTCATGAATAAATATTTTACAAGATTTGAACAAGCAAATCATACACTTCATTTTCCTCTCTCCAAACTTAAATAGACAGAGTTATCCTTTGAAAATGAGTTTCTGGGTAACTTCTTTAACAAATTAACAATTGGTATAATAGAAAGATAAAAATGAAACATCACTTCTTTTATATTTTATACTTTACTAGAAAGATGCTATTTCAAGAATAAACAGATATTTTATAAGATTTGAAACTATAGAATTTAGATTAAAAATCAGATTTAGGAAATCAAAATTGTGTGTGTCTAAAACAAGAAAGTTGAGGGCTACTTTCTGTCTTTTGCACATACAATTATGAAACAATAAACATAAAAAAATAGCATATATAGCTCAATCATCCTAATGATGAAAGAAACATTTATCTTATATGAAACTATCAATCATCAAACCAGCCTCTGAACTCAAAAACCTGCAGAGGGTCATTTGGGGACCTTGTGACATGTAGTGCACCAGGTCTCTGTAATCAGTCCTTCAAAAAGTATGGATGGTCATGCACGAAACCTTCACCACTATAATCAAATCTCATGTGCTATACATGCAGTTGGGGAGAGCTTGTGAATTCCAAATTCTCATGAAACTCCAATATTGGAGCCAGCTCAACCCACTCTGGGTGAATGCCATTACAGGTACAGCGGGTAGGGGTACATACAATGATTATCAATTTATATATTTTCTGTCAGGTCTGTAGTAGGAAGGAAGGTAAATCAACTTAAGTTAGTAAATTTATGAGTGATTACTTCCCTTTTAATTATGAATAAAATATTTATCTGCATTTAAACAAAATTAGTTCCCAAACAAAATGAACCATTTAATTAATTGGTTCCTTTATACCTACATTTCTTTCAGTCTTATTTGTTCAAGCTTTTCCTGTGAGGCTCTCAGATAACCTTGTCTGTTAAATGATTGTCTTGCTTGAAATAGAGATATTTCCATTTACTTTTATATTAAACATAAAGTTTTTAACATGAAAAGATATTGAGAAAAAGGTGATTTATATAATACCAGAAGTAATCAATGAATTACAGATACCACTCAATGTCTAAAACATATAAAGGTAATAGATTAATTAAATGGTTCATTGGCCTCTATTTTAGTTGTGAATTATTTATATCCACTTTATTGAATCTCAGTACAGTGTTTTAAGATTTTTGTTTCATTGCATTTCATTATTAAAACTTTCAAACAATTGCCATTATTTTTATGAACTATTTTTATTATAATCTCCTTCCTTATCAATGCACTTAATTCCATGATGAATATTAATCACAGATCAAATATTATACATGGAAAATTTCAGATCTATATAAAACTAATAACTATGTTAAGGTACAGACTGACCCACTCTTTTATATATTGATTTACTTTAAAATCTGACTTGAACTATCACAGCTCACAGTAATTTTCTCAGAAAAGATATCCTACCACATAGAATATAGACTGAAAGAAAGTCAAAGAACATGAACAGGAACAGTGAAAAAAACAAAGCAAAGATGAGAATATTAGCCTAAACAACTTAGGGAATAATGATAATAATTCATTACAGAATTTTAAACACACACACACACACACACAGGGTGCGATGGATAAATTGTCGCCAATTTATATTTTTAATTTTGTGCATGTGCATTGTTCTTTTATTTATTTTGTTGACTGCACAGTACAATATGGTCAGTTGGCCACTGTCACTGAGAAAAAGAGCACCATGATGCAATTCACTCTGCCAGAAATTTGGAGATGGCATGCTGTAATCCTTGGCAATTGCACTGCAAGCTCCAATATGAACATTTCAGAGTATTTGGCTGTCAATCTGAGGTCAGCGCAGAGGATTCGAAAAGCGTTGGATGAATCTAATGGTCATTACGAAGGTACAGCAGCTTGGAAAACTCACTCTGAGAGTTCTGATAAGAAAAGTACTCCTAAATTTCTTGCTGATTAGGGCCTCAGAGTAAACACAGAGTCCTACATCATGCCTTAAAGAATTAGTTCTGCTGTGGGTCAAGAGGGTGGCTGCTGGAAGGGTCTATGACTGGCAACAGGACTCTGCAGCATGCCACACAAACAGGAGAACCCAGTCATGGCTGTCAGACAATTTCTGTGACCACATCACCTCTTACATCTGGCCACCTAACTCCTCAGACTGCAACCTCCTTGATTATTATGTGTGGTGTGCAGTTGAACAAGAGACCAGCAAAACTCCTTGTAGCACCAATGATGGACTGAAGGCAAGAATTATGGAAGCATTCACCAATTTTAAACAAGGAGACCATCCAGAAGATATGCAGGAGATTCTGAAATCATGTGGAAGCTGTGTTTGAAGCCAAAGGCAATTTTATTGAATAAATTTACTCTTTAGCATTTCAAGAAATTTTGTGTAATTTTGGTAAATATATCTGTTAAAAATGAGATATCAGTGTTATTTTTACATAATTTAGATAACAATTTATACAACACACCCTATATATATATATATATATATATATATATGTAAGTTATTACATTTGAAATAAAATCACATCAGGTGGTGATCACCACCTGATGAGATACCTGAATTGGGCATTGAAACAAATATGCATTTTTTGTTGCGGTAACATGTATGTTTGAATGTAATAGCTTATAATAAATAACTATTTCTACTTTTTTTGTATTGAGCTCTCTTTTAAATTAACTTTATGAACGTTTGAATTTATATTTGTTTCATTCTCTTTTATACACATATATATATATATATATATATATATATATATATATATAATCTTTTATGCATGATATCCTTTATGGCTCTCCACAAATTCCTATCTTTTGTTGACTCTTTGTCTTTGTTCTGTTATCCAGTTAAGCAAGCTCATTTAGTTATTTTCTGTTCCCCCTCTTTCTTTTGACTTCAGTGAACTGTGAGTATTAAATTCTCCAGGTCATCTTTCCTCATGTGTCCTAGAAATTTCAGCTGCCTCATTCTGATTGTAAGTATCAGCTTTGTAGTAGATCCTATTTTCCTGAAAACATCTTTGTTACTCACATGTTCTATCCATAGTATTCACTTGTTTTTTATTTTTAGGAAATTAGTGCCACTATCTCCTAAACAATGTTTTGACTGGTGCATTCTCCAGTCATCTTCAGGTATATGTCATATCTTTTTAAATTCTGGGAGCTTTGATGGAGTTCTTCTTTGATTAGTGTAGTTGCTTCCAAATTCTGTCTTGTCCTTGTTCGAACTTTAGCATAGAGTACACATTTTTTTAGAAATCTAAGAGAGTAATTAATTCAGTAGCAATTGTTCACATAACAAATCTGCTAATTATCATTCTGTAAGTGCTTAATATTGATAAAGGAACTGTCAATTATGTGTATAGAAAGATTATGTAGCAAGTGTCTATTAATGGAAAAGGATGAGTGTTCTAAGACCAACAATTATGGCATTTAATTGGGCATTAATATTCACAGTAAAAGTAAATTTGTAATCATAGACTGCGTTATTTATTCTTTTGCCAATTTCTTCAATTATCAAAAGCACGTCAAATGATTTTCTTTTTGATGTAAAGACGATGAAGAAGTCTGGGTGATGGAATCTTAACAATTTTGCCAAATATTGGTCTTTTTATTCTTTGAAATGCATTCTATATTTGCATATCAGAGATTCTTGCAGGTGATGGTAATTTCTTAAGTTAGTGTGAAAAAATACAGCTACTTAGATTGACATATATGTTTGCTTTATAATTTTGCTATTATTATTATTATTATTATTCCAAGAATTATTATTATTATTCCAAGAATTGTTTTAGTTTTTATGCTGCAATGTTTTGGCCAATACATTCTTCAGCCTTCTTCAAGTGTACAATCAAGAAGTGAGAGAGAGGGGGGGAGGGGGAGAGAGGGGGAGAGAGGGGGAGAGAGAGGGGGAGAGAGAGGGGGAGAGAGAGAGGATAACTTTTGGAAAAGTGATGTGTTTTTTGACTATGCCAATCATGAACATCTCAATTTCACAAATTTTGAAAAGTTATCATAAAAGGAGGAAGTAGACTAGTTGGTTCTTTGTATCATGTCGAACAATTTTTCTCATCAGAATCCACCTTACACATTTATAAATCTAACATTCATCCATGCAGTGAATGTTGCTGCCATATCTGGTCTGGTGTTCCAGCTATATATCTCAAGATTTTGGAAAATCTAAAGAAAGGTTTCTAATGTTATTGGTCCTGACATCTCAATTTCAATCACTTTCCTGCAGCCATGATGTGGCTTCCCCCTGTCTTTTCTATGACAGTTGTTCTAATGAGCTCTTTGCCTTGGTACCTTGACTGCATGAAGTGTATTACTTGACTGGCAACTAGGTCCCATTATTTTACTTTTGAAATAGATATGTTCTAATAATTCCTTTTCTCACACTTCTCACCTCTGGAACTCTCTTCCAGCTTCTTTCTTCATTGCCACCTACAATTTAAATGCATCATCAATCATCATCTGTCTTTCTGAAACCTGTTCTTTTACTGTTCTTTCTCCTCCCTAAAGTCTTCTCATTCTCTTTACCCACCCATCTTTGTGGCATTGTTGACTTGTTTGGCATGAAATGATTGGAAAAAAAATTGGATGTTCATTCAGCAAATTTTCCAGCACCTTTCTCAGTATTCTTGTAGATCTCAGTAATGCTGTTTTGGCAGTCATAATCATTTTTTGAATTTCTAATTTATCCAATCTCATTTCTAGCGTTATAGCACAAAGTCCTAATAGTTTTATCACCAGCAGTGCCTGGTGCTTATCACCAGATAACATGGAATTCCTCACAATACTGTAGGACTCTCCTCAGTATTCAAGACAATTTTAATAATGATCGTATAATTACAGTTCTTCCTTTGAATCTGTTATGCAAGGGTTTTGGGAGTGTTCCAAACACTCCAGTATTTTCATTACTTCATTTCTATCATTTTTCATAAATTGATCTTAAAATGACAATAATTCATTTTTTGCCTTTTGTAATCTCCTCTATCATTTTAGTCATCAAGTGGCCACAGTCATCATCCTTTGTATCAAATAAGCTCAGTTTTCTGCTCTTCATAATCTTTCTTATGATCTATACTAATGTGCAGATCACATAATTGCAGCTTAGATTGAAAAATCAAAGAACCAAGTTTGAATTCCAGTTGAGTTCATTATATTCACTTTATGAATCTATCCCTTCTCCCCACAGATATTGGTTAAATAGGAGTGTGCACAGAGCTCTCTACCCATTGTTGGCAATCATTCTAGGAGAAGGACAATGTAGCAGAAATGAAAGGCAAGATGAACTGCTGGCTACCTTCAATAATGCTGCCTGTCTCTGTTGATCAAACAGACAATACTTGGTGTGTTGCTTATGCAGATGAGGATGACTGGCATGAACCTAACAACATCTGCTTGCAAAAAATATGGTCACAGCATTAGGCTGAGTGGAGCCTAGAATTTGTTTATGCAAATGATTTGTGTCATGCATAGTGAAATTACCAATGTTTCTGGGCTCAATATAAATAGATTTTCTGTTTCGTCAGTCCATGAGTTGCCAGCATTACTAGCAGACAGAATGTTGTGATTCTGATTTCCTGTTTGTTCGTCCTCATTTTCTGTGTCCTGGTTATGTTTGACATTCATTTGCACCGTTTTTTGTGTGGTATTCTTCATCGCCTCTGCCGTAGACACGTCTTTGGTTTTATTTTGCTTTGTTTTGTTGGTCTTCAATGCTACTGTTTGTTCCATTCCTCCTCATTTGCATTCCAGCAGCAGAACAACAAATCTTCAGACAACCCAAAACTGTGACCCTGGGACCAAATTAAGTGTTGCCCTTTGGCAAGGCATAGCACCTGGAAGCCATCCTTGACTAGGTTATAGTGTCCTGCAAAAAAATTCATTCATAATGGACAATGGATGAGACCAAATTATTCAAAATTTCATGGAAACTGTGAGAATATATAATGTACTGCCTTATGTCTCCTAATATATGCACAACTAAAACTCCTATGATGACACATGGGTGTGTCCTTATGTATGACTGAGTTAAGAATATTATGGTCTGTATGTTAAGCATTGTTTTCCTCAGTCCCTCTTATCCTGGGAAAATCAGATTTTCCAAACTTTTCTTCCTCATTATGTACCTCAACTGTCTCCTACTGATGTTAAGTATAAATTTCCTTTTTGTTTTCATTTTCTCTAAAACTTTGTTATTGCTCAAATAGTTGCTCCATAATATCCTCAGCATCCTTCTGTAGAACCAAGAAATTCATAATGTTTATCTTGTTTTGTTTTCATACCAAACCTCATCCCTATTATTATAAGTTTTTGATATTCTTTATCTTCTATTCTCTTGTTTATTATTATTATTGTTTGTTACACCAAACATTATCCCAATCAGCATCATCATCATCTTCAATTTAATAAATTCATCTTTTTAACATATGTACTACCAATAATGGCTGACTGCTTCTATCTATGTTTGTGCTTATTTAACATTCACACATCTCACCTGTGATTTATACTGCAGATAAGTTACAGATTCATCGAAAGAGTGCATCATCTGGTGTGATCAGCAGTTTGAATAAGGCCTGTATGCTCAAACCCTTAGTCATAATGACTTGTGACTTAGTGCTAGGACAAATATCGATGAACTATTTCATCAACCTAGTTTCACTCACAGGTTGGGTCATCCTGTGGTATGGTTTTCAGGCACTTTCCATCAGTGCCACATGCTAGGATCACATCTCCAAGCTGATTAAATCAATAATTCACCTTCCTGACAAATCGGCTATGATGAGATTTTGAACCTGGGTCTTATAGTCAGAAAGTGAATATTCCAACCACTCAGCCACATGCCCAATATCTATATCATTCTATTTATCATTTTTCTCCTTTGTAACTTTCCTTTCATCTTCCTCTTGGTACTCTTCTTCTCTAGAAACTGTTATCATCATTATAGACATTTTTTTTTTTTATTGTCCTGCTCCACCTCAAGATAATTACTGCAACATTCTCTTCAACATCCTTTTTAAGACATTACTGTATAATAACAAAAATAGTAAGAGAAATAATACTAACACTAAATGTATATGGTGTATATATAATTTATGCTTGCATTTTTTTTTTTTTTTTGTCGTTGTTTTAAAGGGTTTTGAGTCATGCTTAACTAAGATTTTGGAATATTAATACCTTGTATGATAAGAATATTGAACTTTTGGGGAAACCATTCTTCTTAACTCATTCTATTTCCCTCCTCTCTCTTCCTCTTTTTGCTAATCTTTATTAACATTATCTAAATCATTTACTCAGATCCTTAGATTTGTATAATGAGCTTTTTTAGAAAAAGATACTCAGAGTTGAAGGAAGACACGTGCTGAGAATAGGCATTCAGAATTTAAAACAAAAATACCAAGAAAATTTCATAATTAAAATGGGAAGACAGTATCAGAGAAAAGAAAGAGAATGTAACAAAAACAATGAAGAAGAACTGAGAATAAAAAGCAGGAAAGAAAAAATGAAGAAAAATTGAGAATGAAAAGCAGGGAGGAAAAATGGAGCAAAATTGAGAATGAAAAGTAGGAAGGAAAAAATGAAGAATGGAGAATGAAAAATAGTGATGAAAAAAAATGAAGCAGGTGGAGAATGAAAAGCTAGAAAGAAAAAGTAGAGAAGAAATGAGAAGGAAAAGCAGGGATGAAAAAAATAAAAAAAAGAATTGAGAATTAAAAGCAGAGATAAAAAAATGAAGAAAAATTAAAACACGGAAGAAAAAATGGAGAAGAATTGAAAATGAAAAACAGGAAGGATAAATGAAGAATTGGGAATGAAAAGCTGGGATGAAAAGAATGAGAATGTAACAAAAAAGAAAATGAAGAATTGAGTATGAAAATAATGGAGAATATTGGAAATTAAATAAAATCCTTTTTATTGAGGGAAAATTATGAATGAAAAGAATAAAAAGAAGTTGCAATTGTCAGATTAGGAAAAAAACTTGATAAGAAACTAAAAGAAAGAATAAACAATGAACAAAAAGAATTCAAGAAATCTTGCAGTAAAAGAATTACAAAAAATTTATATTTTACAAAACATCAATACCGGTGCATCTGAAAAAAAAATTAGAGTATTATGGAAGGGTTCAATATTTTTGTCAATTATTTCAGAAAGTGAAAATTGTATATATTCTTGACTCACTAAAATGTTCAAAGTGTTCTTTTTTTTTTATTTTAATCCTGACAATTACAGCCTAGACGCAAAAAATATAGAAAAAATATTGTAATATTCTATTTCAAATTTGAGTAAATCTCTATTTATTCAGTTTAAACAACATGAATTGCTCAGTCTAGTTCAATACACACAACCACAATCATTGGGGAGTTTGCTGACTTGACAGTTGTTCTAAAGGCACTTGTAGCAGACCACAGTAGGATTGCCATGTAAATAAAATATAAAAAATATAAAGGAAGAAAATTGACACCCAAACTGAGACAAAAACAAAGGCAGAGTTCTTCATTAAAGGGACAAAAATTTATGATTGACAACAATCAACAACATTTTTTGCCCTTTAATTAAGAACTCTGCCTTTGTCTCAGTTTAGGTGTCACTTTTCTTCTTTTATATTTTTTATATTTTATTTATATGGACCACTACAAAGTGGTGACCCCAACATGATAAAACTATTGTTGAACAAGGGAGCTAATCCACTTCCGGTTGTCAAACTGCTGGATGCAACACACTCACTGATACCCTCCTTGTGTGGTAAGCCACAGAATATCATTAATGGGAAAAAAATGTTGTCTCAAAGCATAGTCATAGAAAGTTGACTGGAAGGGAAAAGTGTAATTTGAAAATGTGTAACAGTAAAGCTGATTCAAATACTGTGAAAATTGTGAACTGAGGCTGTAGTCAGTGCCTCAAGAGAAAGAAATAGGACCATTGTTTGATGGCCCATCTTCTCTTCAGATGAAAGTAAATTTTGTACTTCAAATGTAAATCAATGTCTCAGTGTCTGAAGGAAGAGTCAAGAGACACAGAATTCAAGTTGCTTACGGTAATGATTTGGGGTACCATGTCATCTGCTGGTGATGGTCCAATGTTTATTTATCGAGCCCCAGAGTCAATGCAGCCATCCATCAGGAGATTTTAGAGCATCTGCTAACAAACTTAATGAAGATGAAATCCTTTTCCAGTGGGACTTAACCACAGTACCAAAACTAACAGTGAGTAGTTTATTGACCATAGTATTGCAGGGCTTGAGTGGCCAATTTTTACTGATTTAAAATATATAGTGACTCTATAGAAGAAGATACCAGACCCAATATAAAAATATGAGCTGAAGGCCACTATCAAAGCATCCTGGACTTCTATAACAGAGTCCTCGGTATGATGATAAACTACATCCAGCAGCAGAGCCTCTGAATGGGAATATGGAGGTTTTGAGGATTGTGGAACCACCTCTTAATTGCTGACCCAGGGCAGTAGCACCTGTTAGGGTCCCAACTATGGGAAAATAGTGAACCCCCAAACAAAACACTATGAAAGTAAAAAAATACCTTTTTATACTAGCAAATATTTTTATGTAAAAAAAAGAAAATTAGTAACAATACCTATTTATGGTAAAATTAGCAACAATAAATTTTTAAAGCAACATGATCATCAATACATTTTATCTGTAGTTGAAGGCATACAATTGTGTTCAAAATATATATGTTGAAGCTATAAAATTGTTCAAATTATTTACATTTTGGCATTGAATGACCCGAGGAGGTTGATATGTCACTAAACAAAATCAAACAGCCAACATGAAAGAAGTCTTTCATGATATTAAGTCATATTATATCCTACAATTTCTTAAATCAAACTGCATTCCAAAATATAACTTCAACAAAACTACAATATAAACACACATATCACCACCTCCTAGTAATTAAGTCCACACAAACATGTATATGCACAAAAGCTGAGTATCATTTACCATGTATGCAATTGTTAAAGCAGAATAATATATCATATTTTTATTACTTCAAAACTCTCAAGAAAATTAAATTTCAGCATTAAATGACCCATAAGGTGTTGATATGCTGTTGAACAAGAACCTCCCTGCCAAAATGCATTCATGTAATAATTAATGCAAAAGAAGTCTCAACCAAGTGTTGAGTGCATAAATTAAAAAATTTGTGAGAAGTTCAACATTTCTATATTATCAATAGTTTTTTTGTTTGGATTGAGCTTATAAAATATTCTAATATACATAGATTTTTTTTTGTTTTCATGAACTGAAATCAATAATCATCAAAATAAAAAAAAAGGCTTGAAATATTTTGCTTTATGTATAATGAATCTAGATTATATGAAAGTTTCACTTTTTAAATTCATCCTTATAACTTTGTAATGTTCTTTATCATCTATTCTCTTGCTTTTTATCATTGTTTATCACATCAAAAACTCTGACATTATCTCAATCAGCATCATCTTCAGTTTAATAAATTTGTTTTCTTAACATTTCTACTACCAATAATGGCTGGCTGCTTCTATCCAAGTATGCTTTTTAAATTACAGAAACAAAATGAACTTTGAGATGCATCTCTAATATTGGGGGGTATCAAAAGTATTTTTAAACATGGGAACCTCTCAAGATCTATATTTTATTAAGCTTATGTGTATACAATATCTTTTAATGATCTAATCTTTTCCGAATGTTTTTTAGTGTTGGAATCTCTTTTACATTGGATTTAAAGCATTATAATTAACAACTGAAGCTAGTCTGTTTCTGTCAAGTCACCGCCCTTAAAATGTTTAAATTAGTTTTGGGCAGCATATTTAGATATTGTTACATTTGCAAAAACTCAGTATGAATTAATGTCTGAAAATAACTAACATTGTAGAAACAGAAAACAAAAAGTTGAATATTATTGATGATGATGACATGTTTTGTGATAGATGTTGTTTCCAGCTGACAAATGCAAATCTTAGAAAATTTCTGAAATTAATTATACACAAGTAACTCTAGAAGTCAATATAATGTGGCATCTCAAGACAACAACATTACCTGTTGTTAGTAGAGCTTTGGAAATAATATCAAAAGAAGCAAACAAATATGTACATCAAATTCTTGGTGGCTCTAAAATATGGAAATTGCAATGTGTTTATATTACTTGCATTATTTGGACTGTCATTCTCATTTTCATTGCTGGATGTCTCAGTTATTTCCCTTTAACTGAACACTTCAAGTTTGGTTCATCACTGCTGTGGCCTGGTATTGAACTCATAACTCTTAGGGCCTAGTCACTGGATCTAATCAACATCTTTATTCATTGGGCCATGTCTCCTTGAGGACATCTGTGTATGGATTTTTGGGACTTATAAACCTAATGTCTCAACAACCATTTTTTACCAGTGCTCATTTTGCAATTTTTGTTATTATTTTTACTAGAGCTTATATTGCATTTTTTTTGTTATTCATTGTTTTTCTCTAGCACTGCTTATTAATGGTTTCCATATAACTGAGACATCCAGAAGAGGCACGACATGTGAAACTAGAACAATCTACCTTGGTGGATGAACTAAAGGGTTCAGTTTGAAATTCCAATTACCTGAAGAAGGCCGGAGCATGCAATGGCAGAAACATTGTGAATATGGCAATGAAAATGCGGTTGTCAGTCTGAATAATGTAAATAATGCAAGTAATCATAATACGTCATCTCAGAGATATAGACAGATGTTTATATTAGTTACAGATTTAAAAATGATAGCAAGAGAGAGCATTTATTTATTTAAAAAAATATTTTCATTGATCTTAGGAGGTATAGCAAAAAGACAAACTTTACTGGAAATCACAAAGGATAGGAAGTTGTGGAGAGCCATGATCACTAACATTCTGAAGAGACATGGAACATAGACAAAGTAAATACCAATACCTTGAAATACAAATCAGTTAAATCACAAGACAATTTTACCAGTTTTTTTTTTTTTAATCATTTCATCCTAAGCAAGGTGATAATACTACTAAGATGCAAGGGAGTACCAGGAATGGAAGAGAATGAAAGGTTTTTAGGAGCCAGAAACCAAATCCTAAACAGGAAATAAGGAATAAACCTCTACTCAATATTTGTCTATATTTCTGAGATGAGGTATTATGTACATTATTTACGTTGTTCAGATTATCATCCTCATCTTTGCTGTCATATTTATCACACCGTTTCGGCCATTGTACACTCCAGCCTTCTTCAGGTGGCTGGAAGGTCAAACTGAATCCTTGATTTCACTTGCTGGGGTAGATTGTTCTAGTTCCTAAAGGTGTTAGTTAAATCCAGTGACAGGACCTAAAGAGTGTGAGTTCAATACCTGGTTAAGGCCGTGGAGAACTTGGAGAGGGGAATTAACAGGAGATAACTGATAACTAACATCCATCAGACATGGCATGTGGGACTAAAACAGTCAATCCCAGCAAGTGAAATAAAGGGTTCAGTTCGACATTCCAAACACTTGAAAAATGCTGGAGCATACAATGGCCAAAATGTTGTGATAAATATGACAGCAAAGATGAGGATGATAGTCTGAACAATGTAAATAGTAAACCTCTACTCCTGTTCATAAAACCAGGGAGGAGTGTGAACCAGACAATAGGCAAACCTATCTACTCCTACTGGGGTTTTGGGAGCAAACAAATATGTGGAATCATTTTCTTGTAGCCCTAAAATATATGAAGTGCAAAAGATTATGCATATGTCTCCTTCTCACATCTTGTGCCAATTTCTCTCCATGCAATGACCATAATTAATTTGTTTTTTCTCTCTGATTGCCTGGCACTTCATTCATTTGTATCTTCTGATACAAAAAAATGTTTCTTGAAGTCTCTGGTTGAGACTTGAGGGCAACACATATTACACACAACAAAGTCAAAACATAATAATAATAATCCTATTATAATTGTGCTTGTTCCTTTCTTTATAAGTTCACACAATCGTTACACCCTGTGAATACCTTATAAATAATGGACTACTCCATTTTGATAGCATGGGAAGGCAATATGAAACACACTACTTGGTTTCAAAAAGTTTGAGAAACTAATACAAGAACTTTGAGATTGGAATTATCTAGTCAAATGGCATCTCAAGACAACAAAATTACCTATTGTTATTGGCCTTTGAGAATGATATTAAAAGGGGAAAACAAATATGTGGAACAAATTCCTGGAAATCATAAAATATATAAATTGCAAATAATCATACTTGTGTGCAACTGTCACATCTTGTGCAGATTTCTCTCCATACAGGGACAACAATTGCATTTTATTTCTCTCTGATTACCTGCCACCTCATCCATTTGTATCTTCTGATACAAAAAACTTAGTCTCTTGAAGTGTAATGCTTGAAAGCTACTTCTACTTTATAAAGCAAAGGTAAAATAATAATAAATGCCCTGATGTGACACCAGGTATGGCTCTCATGGCTTGATTATAATTGATTAGTAGTGGTATGTACATGTTTTGCCTCGGGGAATTAAGATGTGCTACAGTGAATATCCCATTCAGTACCACAGATTTGCTTGTCAATTTCCTGATCCAAACCAGTTGGATATGTCCCCAGGCAACTAATGCACTGTGTATCTTTGTTCATGAGAAGGAATATTTGAGGAAAGCATCATGTACAAACATCAAGATCTTTTTTTTTAATGTTTGAAGAACAAGGCAGCCATATCAATTTGGGTGTCATATCTAAATATTTACATCCCATCTGAGTGAACTAGGTTAACTGACCTGAAGGTATTTTTAACTGGGACCCACCTGCAAGTTTATCAAGACCATATTGCACACATTAGACTGTTATATGTGTACCTAGTATACTATTATCAGGTGGGTGTGTCATGATTGGACTTCGTATAGTCTTACACCAGCATCACTTTTTTGGCATCACTTTTTTTTTCACTTTATAATGATAATAATATAGTGGAATCATAAATATTCTTTCGATGTCGATATGAAATAATCTTTACAGCAAAAAGTGAAAATAAGACAAAATTAAATCAGGAATGAATCAATTTGAAAATATTTGCTTACTTTTACTAAGGCAACAAAGATGCATAGCATAAAGGAGTGGTCAAAAAAAAAAGCAACTTTCAAAATCTCTTACTAGTAGGTGCTTCATTATTTTGTCCTTGTGTCAGACTTTTTTAATATTTAGAAAGTATTTCCAGATCAATTATTTGGATCAAAGTGTTCCTCTTAACAGCCAATTTTGATTCCTTAAAAAAAAGTAAAATAAAATTATCTTTGAAAAAATAAATATATAATGAAAACAGCAATGTATATAAAAGTGTAAAAATATAAACAGTTTGCTGTTTTGAAAAAAAGAAAACAAGTATAAAAAAAACTGAAGCAATTTTGTCGTCATATTTTTACATCATAAATCCATTATATAGAAATCTCAAGCCAAATCATAGAATTTTGTTAGGTGCATTCATTTTTCTGAAAATGATTGGCTATTTTCAAACCAAATTTCCACATATTGCAATTTATTTTGTGCAATGTTTTCTATCAAGCCAGATTTTATATTTAATATCAGGTAAAAATAATAAATATATGAAAACATTTAAATATGTCTTAAAATCAGATGAATTCATTCTTGCATTTTTCTTCCAACAAAAAAGACATATCAACTCTATATAATAATTACCATTATGTATTTTTTTATATCTTTCGTGTCATGCTCTATAGTGGGGAGGGAGGTAAATCAACTTAAGGTAGTAAATTTATGAGTAGTTACTTCCCGTAGTAATGGGCATGTGGTCGAATGGTTGGGACATTCACTTTCTGTCCATGAAACTCGGGTTCAAATCTAATCACAATCAATTTGTCAGGAAAGTGACTTTTTGATATTATCAGTCTGATAAGCTGTTCCCAGTGAGTGGCATTTTTGGAAAGTGCCTGAAAACCAAACCATGAATTGATCTAAGGCTTATAAATGAAATTGTGTAGCAGAACTATTTCGGAGCCTTTGATGGTTTTGCTAGCAAAAAGTCACAAGTCATCATGACTGAGGGTTTGAGCACACTGGCCTTGTTTAGACTCTAATGCCAGATAATGCATACTCTCCCAGAAACTGTAACTATGATCTGCTCAGCATAATATAAACCACTGGTGGGCTATGTGAATGTTGAAGACACACAAATGGACCTAAGTTATGATCTGCCAGTCAGTTAATATATATATAAATATATATATATATATATATATATATATATATATATATATATATATATATATATATATATATATATATATATATATGTGTATTTAAACAGTAAGTATTCATTCCAAAACATTTTATTAAATTTAACTGACAAGTTCTGCTTGTTTAATATTTGGCTGTATTTTTCAGGTTTAAGTAAGATGTTGTTGTGATAAAGTAATCAGGAGTAATTTTTCTTATTTTATGATTACCTCCCTTTGGAGAACTCTTTCATTTATAGAGAACTATAAATAGCCACTATGCTGGTATCAATTATTCTAAGCAGAATAAAGTTTCCTTAAGTCTACTTTTGCTCTCTTTTGTTATTACAATTGTATATCAGGATCAAATTTGTGGATAAACTGTCCAAAGTTCATGTTTGTCCATTGATTTTTTTCAATAATTTTTGATCATACATGGCATCACTTTTGACTGATTGAAACTTTCCCCTTTGTATAAAATGCCAAGATGTAGCTAACAAAATCTTGTCTACCACATGATCAACACCCAGTCTTTGATAATGACTGAGATGGCTGAAAGTACTTAAACAAAAACACCAGAAGAAACATGAACTTTAAACAGTTTATCACCAAATTCAATCATATTCTTTATTTAAAAACTGGAAAAAATATGAGGAATTGTCAGTTGAATTTAATAAAACTTTTTGTGTACACACACACATACACACACACACACACCCTGGTGACTCATAAGGTGTTGATTCTCTGTGTGTCTGCATAACAGTTCTTATTTGACCAGATATTGATTAGACACAACCCCTCAATGTTTCCTCTGGAATATAGTAGAAGGATGCTAACTGCATTCTAATTCTCTAGAGTGTACTTTTTAGTTGAAAACTTATTCTAAAGTGCCAAGTAAACTTCTCCCATTTGGTAATTCTTGGATTTTTCAACCCCATCTTAGAGCTTATTAGGACTCCATCACTTAATTTTGACTCAAACATCACAGACCTTAGTCCTGTTAACACCCAGTACAATAAAGTTTTTTAAAGCTTTTTTCCTGTTCCTTAAATTATTCCTGTTTAATGCATGCATATCAGCAGAGTGAACTGGCCTAATGAAAGATGCCACTGCCATTGTAGAGTACCGTTGCTATAGAGGGGTATACCTGATTTTCTGTGATGTACAGGTAATGAGTACATGACAAAGTACTGAGATAGGACCCAGTGTTCCTCAGTTAGATGTTGCTGAAACCAGTCATATTTAAACCTCAGTGAAATACCTGGAAGTTGATTAAACCTTCTTGGAATTGATTTTCAGTGTCTCAGCTACATTCATCCCTTACATGTGGTGTTCCTGTGTAGAAATTCTGTTTGTGCCCTGCTCATCCTAATCCCATATTCAGCTCTTTTTGTTTGTTTCTGGTGCTGCTAATATTTCTGTCCTTCATGAGTTGTGACCAGGTCACACGGCACCAGTCTTCCATGGTCCAATGTGAGATGAAGTAATCAATGACATGGTGTCTTCTTTCTTTTATGTGCCATGTTTCTTCAGGATACCGGCGATCATGGACCTCTACATCTTTCTGTTCCTTGTAGCTCTTAATAAGTTTTGTCTTTTTTTTTATTTCTCACAAACCCTGTTTTACCATCCATTTGCTCAAGCTCATCAGTATGTTACATAATGCTTTCCTCTGGCCCTGTTTTTCTTCAAATCTTTTCTGTGAGTATCAAATCAATCTCTTCTTCCTTATTATGTGTCTCTTCTTGATGTTAAGTATAAGTTTGCTTTTTGTTTCCATTTTCTCCAAAGTCTTGTTGTTGCTAACATGTTCAATCTATGTTATCCTCAGCATCTTTCTGTAGAACCACATTTCTGTTGCTTCAAGTCTCTTCTTCATTTTTGAGGAGATTGTTCAGCATTTGCTGCCATACAGGAGGACAGATATCATGTAACAGTTCAATATGATTTTCTTCATTTCTAATTAAATTTTTCTGTCTCTTAATACTCTGCTTAGCTTTTGGAAGGCATCTTTGGCCATTCCAATGCACCTTCGGATCTTAGTGTTGCACTTTCTGTCCTCAGTTATAACAATTCACAGATATTTAGATTTTTGTAATGGTTTGATTTTAGTATTCCCAATTTGTAATTTGCAAATTGTATAAAATAATAAAATAATAGACAGCTACAAAATCCGATGGAATGCAGTGTACATTCTACAGTGTGTTAACTGATGAGTAGCACCAGTCCTGAATTAAGATGTATTTTGATTCAGGGTTCTTCTTGCTGGGCAACCGCATCCTCAACAGTCAATAGTACTTTTATTTCACTTGTGGTACTTGCAGTTTTTATACACTAATGATTCTTAGTATTTTTTGCTTCTCTTGTCTGAGAAAAGCATTTGCCACCTTGAAAATAGACCATTCCACCATTCTGGCCTCAAGAATAATTCTGTGGTCAAAGTGTTGGGCTGTCCATGACTAAACTACCACAGCTACACTATATCTGTACCTATTATTGTCATGCATATATCATCTGGTAAAAAACCATCTATTATATTGCAGTTTTTAATTTTTAGTATTTCAGTTTATATACAAGATGCTATCTAAAAATTCATGGAATTTGAAAAGTATATGAGAACTGAATGTGACATGAACTTCTAGAGCTAACTTTGTGAGCAGTACTCTTTTATGCCCAATTTATGGAAATGGCGAAAACTAGGTGTGAGGGTAAATAATTATTTCTTTATATGTAAGTGGATCAATAATTCCATAGCTTGACACAATTATTAGCATAATTTTCATCAGAAAATGTGATTAATGTAAACTGGGGTAAAATTCATTGATAATTGAAGATTATGTTGATAAATAAATTTTTTTTCTGTAAAATTTTTTCTTTCATTATTATGCTATATTCTTATTACTATACCTATGTACATATACACACGCACATATCATTTTACATATATGGGTGGATCATCTTAGACAATTATTAGTAAAAATCTTATCTTAGATATTCAATCTATATTTAATGAAGATGCATTGGGTAAACTGCACTGACAAAGAAGGAGCTTATGTTGAAAAATAAATATTAGTTGTGCAAAAGTAAATGTGTATTTTATTCAGAGACTAATGATTAATGAACTTACTACACACATGCACACACAGAGACATATATATATATATATATATATATATATATATATATATATATATATATATATATATATATAGTAACTACTGTGCAGCTGAACTGTATGAGAAGACCTAGATTATGTGGTGGTTATCAGACAGAATAAATAACCCAAGAGATTGTCGTCTTTTGATCTCTTCCTAAGTGTTGATAAAGAAAAGGTCATGCAGAGCAATCATTAAAAGTTCTAACTCAACACCTCTGCAGACAAACTTTCAATAATCTATAATTGCTCAGTTTATTATATAAAAACAAAGCAAGGCAGAAGATGTCAGTAAAATATATAAATAAAGACATTGTAGATGTCAGAAACATTTGCAGATGGAGACACTGTAGAAAATGCCAGAAAGAAAGGAATAGATGCATTGTCAATGTCAGAATCTTCTTTTTAATCATTTCCTTTCAAGCAAGACAATAAAAAGTGTTACCTAAGAGTACAAAAAATAGAGAAGACAACAAAAGGACAGTGTTCAAGGTGACAGAACATTATGGTTGACATTGCATTTAAATATTTGAAGACTGTAGATGGCATGAAATCAGGAAGCCAAATGAGAGTTCCACAAATGTGAGAACTATTAGCCTAAAACTTATGGTTACAACTAGTAGCTTCAACAGTGAAATGATGAGACCTAGCTGTCAATCTAGTACTGCGCTTAAATTTAGGAAGTGGGTATATCAAAGAGGAAAACTAATCAAAAAAATTACTATGAAAATATTTATAGAAAATTCACAAAGAAGCTACATTATAGTTGTAGGAAAGTGACTGAGAATTATATTGAATAAATTAGCTGCTAATTTATTCAATATAATTCATCTACTTCATACCAGTACAAAAAATGATGCCAAGAAGATGTAATAAGTTGCTCTCCAGGAGGTTAGCATTAGACTTGTTGATGAAAGGCAAAAGAGGTTCTTTAATATGATCTTGAAGAGTAGCCATTCAAGACAACTTTCATTATGCAGTTTGATAAGAAAGATAAAACAATCAAAGAAATGGCCAGAAAACCCATAACCCTTCAGTTTGTGAAGAAGACCAGTATTCCAAACTCTGTCAAATGCCTTCAAAATATCTCAGACAACAACTCGAGCTTCACTGTTTTTATCTAAAGCTTGACAGACTGTTTTATCAATAACTGCCAACATATTCTTGGTTGACCTATAGAGATGAAAGCCATATTGTTTGTCTGTAGGAAGACACTATAATGTGAAAGGATTAACTAATTCAGAGTTGATTAGAACATCTAGTATGTTACCAAAAAGAGGTAGAATACTAATAGGTCAATTGTTTGTTTAGATGATCCTCCAGCATTCTTAAAAACAAAAAGTACAGAAGAGGATTTCTAATCATCTGGAAAGCAAGAAGCCAGAGTTTGGAGAGGACAGGGAGTAGTCCAGAGACACATTAATTAAAGAAAATTGCAGGGATACCATTGAGTTGATATGCTTTGTGGGGATCAAGTTTGGAAATTATGATGAATATCACATAGTAGATACTTAGTTGTAACTGGAAGGTCATGCAAATAAACTCCTGATGAGCTGAGATTAAATTTGGAAGAGAATTTGTGGGCAAAGCATTCTGTTTCATTGTCAGATAGCACTTTAATTTGATTGAAGAGAGGACGGACTAAGGACTTAGCCTTATTTAACATACTCTTACAGAGACAACAGTTACAAGAATCAAACTTGTGATAGGCTTTACAGTGCCTCACACTGCCTTGTTGTATTCTCTTGGATTTCCTTGATGTCTTTAAATCTTGTTCCTTTCAAGTAAGATTTGACTTTTGAAGGGGAAAAAGCAAGAAGTGATATCTGGGAAATATGGTGGTTGTTGGATCTGGGGAAAGTTGTTCTTGACCAAAAACTGTTGAATAAGCCATGGCCACTGATGGAACTGTGGTGTGGTAAAATGACCACACTCTACACACTTTCCTTAAAAGCACTGCTTATACAGAACGGAAGTGAGCAAGAATATTATATCTTATATGTGACAGAATTCCAAGTCAATCTGTACCGACTTTGTTCTGTGTACTTCAGCTTCGTTAGCATAGCAACAATCCCAATACATTTTGATCAGTTCTTGTAGGAATAGAGACTTTAGAAAATGTCAGAGATATATATGCAGAGAGATGTAGCATTACTAAGATGGTAACATGTGGATTTAACAATTCAAAAAGTTAATGAATAACGACCATAATTTCAAATTTTCAGTTTTTTACACTTTGTTATTGAAACTTTAGTGAATTCTCTAAGAAGATATTCCTTAAATTTATTAAAAATAAAGAAATTAAAATCATCTTTTCTTCTATTTCTTCAAAATGACCTTGGTTATTAAGAATTCCATTGAAATTATTGGATATTTTATTTACTCTCGTTCGGATTGCAAATGTTGGTCAAGAGGGTAATCCATTTGCATTTTTGTTTATTTTTTTAATAAACTCTTACTTGGAAAAAAATTCAAATTGAATGTTGAATAAATCAGATAAGTAATTCCTCAAAAATGGCATTTATTGTGCAATTTTATTATTTGACTTTTTATTTTTGTGTTTTTTATCATTTTACACATTCAAATATTTTAGTGACTTGAGGCTTGAAAATATTTCTGAAATTTGAAAGAAATAATTTGCTGCAATAGGATTCAACCCCAACTACCTTTACCTGCAATTTGACTTCTTCAGTTCATCTCTTCCAGGTTTAATTGTTTTATCCTCATGCAAAAAGAATTTCTTTAGGATAAAAAAACTAAAAAATATAATGCAAGCAATAAAAGACATTTAGCATAATTTTTTATTTAGTGAATATGAGAAAATAGGCAGATTTATACATGAATGTATTTATCTGGCATGCACACACAAGTACACATTCACACACACAGACACATATATATATAGACACGCACATAAATACACTCATCCAAATACATATATGTATAGACATATATATATATATATATATATATATATATATATATATAAACAAACTATGAGTCTCATGTATACACATACACACACACACACACACACACATATATATATATATATATATATATATATATATATATATATATATATATATAAATGCTTACACTCACTCATGACACACACACACATATATATATATATATATATACACACACAGTGTGAGTGTTATGTAGGCACATGTATTACACACACACACACATATATATATGAACTCCTACTTGCATATACATATATATATATGCATATATATATATGTATATATATATATATTTGTGTGTGTACAAACATCCCCACAGAGTATATATATATATACACACACACACACAATCTAGTGAAACTTTGGTGAAGAAAATTGTTAGAACTGAACTTAATAAAGGAAATAATTCCAGACGCAAATTGCATTTCATTCTTCCTGACAGATTCAAAGTTATTACATTAAAAAGCATTGGTGATTTACTTTATTAATTTTTTGGAGATTGTTGGTCATTTGTTTAAATCTTTCCCTCTTTTAAGATGAGATTCTGAGAAGCCATGATAGGAATTGACAAAACTTGATAAAAGATTCTTTCAGAAATGTCTTCTTGCAGCTGAAGTTTTTATTATTTGTATTGCTTTCATTAAAAGTCACTTGAAAATATTTTAAAGACAGACTAAAAAAATTAAAATGAATGTTTCTACTGTTATTTCCAATGAAGTAATTTCATATAAAAAATTGTTTAAAGCTCTGTCATCATCATCATGGTTTGACTTTGTGAACAAAATTTATGAGAGTTTTCCACAATTATGACAGGCTCTTCCAGATCAGCTGTGTGTGACATGTAGAATAGCTATTAGGCCTGCACAAGTCGTGTTTTAAGGTGAGATTTGCAATATGAATTACCAGACTTATTCTTTAAACAAGGTTCATGAACCATGCTCCTGTACAGAAGATGCCGGAAGTGAGGTCTCAAGATTCCATGTTTTTTGATACAGTTTCATTCTTTGTAAATGGCAAAGTTAAATGTAGGGCTTTTCGAAGTAATAGTCTGATGGTATGGCTGACTAGAGTAGTTTCACAACAAAGTCTGTAGTTATGTTTTTTGTTTTACTATTAAATTTCACTTAGCATGTGTCCTCAAAATATGCTTTTATCCAAATTCAGCCATATTTGAATTGAGGTTGGATAGAGTGTTTTTAGCAGGTTAGTCAGGTAACTACAAGTTTCTTTTTCTTTTATATACTGTCTCGTCAGAATGTGAATGAACATAGCTCTTCACAATTTACTGCCTTTTGTCACTCTAGGTAAGTTTCAGTAGGATCACATCTCTTTTCTTTCAAGCCTCTTCATCCAAGAGGAAAATGTCCAGCGTTCATTGTTATATAGAAGATTAGATATTACATAGCATAGATACCACTTTGTTTTCCCTCTTCAACTGTGACATGAACTGAAAATACAAAGTTTTCAATATATATTTTAATTGGAGTAGTTTGCCTATTGCCCACTTTGCACTCCTCCCTAGTCTTTTGAACACTAATAGAGGTTTACCCATTGCACCTCATGGCAATTCAGGGATCCCTTCCGAAAATACTTGTATATATACGTACATATATATATATATGTATGTATATACATATATAAAAATATATAAAAATGAAAATTGAAGGCAACACTCAGAAGAGACAGGCTGTTTCATGCTAGATGCAATGACTATTTATATATACAGGTCAGTAGTGTATTATGGGTAGTCCATTCTGTTGGCTATTTTGGCAGAAGTGGCTTGTTTATTTGGGTTAATTTATTTTACTTGTTTTTATTTATTTTCATTTTCTATTTTATATATTTATTTATTCTTTTCGGTTTTCAATGTTTTATTAACGTAGTAAAAAATGTTGGGGATTTGCTTCGGCCGTTTATTTAACAGTTTGTTTTGGTCTGTGAAGATAAAGCTATTTTTTGTCCAGTTTTTGGAATGATTGTGTAGACTAATTCTGTTATTTAGGCAGGGAAGTTTTTAATTTGTTTATTATTTTATTTATTTATTTGAATTGATTATTTTTACTTGTTTTTGCTTATTTATTTTATTTTTATTTGTTCTAACAGTTATTTTAGTAGGAGTGGTTTGTTAATTTGTTTATTTATTTGGATTAATTTATTTTACTTCTTTTTTCTTATTTATTTACTTATTTTTTATTTTGTATATTTTTATTTAATCTTTTTGGTTTTCGATGTTTATTATTTTCTTTATTCATTTATTTGGATTGATTATTTTTACTTGTTTTTTATGTATTTATTTTTATTTTTATTTATTTTATTTCATCTATTCTAACAGGAAGGGTTTGTTAATTTCTTTATTATTTGGTTGGATTAATTTATTTTACTTGTTTTTTATTATTATTTTGTTTATTTTTATTTATTCTTTTCAGTTTTTGTTTTTTAAGTAATGTAGTAAAAAATTGTTTTCATGTCTGCATTTTGAAATGAGCTCAGATCATTTATTTAGTAATTCATTTTTGTCAGGGAAGGTAATAATGGCTATTTTTCCTCCAAATAAAGTTTGCAGGTTTTGGATAGATTGTTGTAGGTTGATGATCTTTTCCTTATTTTCCATGATATTTTTGGTGTGATTTGCATTTTGTTTTTAATTTCCCAGATATATTTAGAAAGCATTGTGTTGTTCGCATATTTACTATTTGTGAAAGATGTTTTGTGTGCATAGTTTCTTTGTTTCCAGGGTCCTTCAGTTACTCTTATGTATACTTTTTCTTCATTGTCTGGTGATTTTTACCATGGCTTGATATATTCTGTTGTTTTGCAAGCAATTACCATTTAAGGGATATTCGTTCTTTAAAGAACTAATGTCTCTTAAATGGCAATTGCTCTATCATGATATTGATTACTTTATTCCATAAATACAGCACACCTTAAAACTATATTTCTTTATGTATATATAACGTTTAATTTACACATACAAATTTTTAATTTATTGTATTTACAACAAAAGGAATAAACATACTTTTCATATAATTAACTGTACACAGATGCATAATAACTAAATATGCATAGAAAACAGAAAAAATTATGATTTAATAGAAATAAATCCCATTTATCTATTTTAATGGGTGAAAAAAGTATTCGTACAATTCAGATTTTAAAACTTTTAAATTGCTTCAATACTCTAGATTATTCAAGTGGAATATTCTAGAATGTTCCAAAAATATTATCTGTGGTTATTTTTAGCCTAAAAATAGACAAACAGAATACATGTAATTGATATTTGTGAAAGAAGTTTATAATCATGGCAAGAGGTAAAAAACTGATAAATTCACAAAAAGAACTGATTGTTAAGCTCTGGAAATAAGGTAAAAGTTACAGGAAAATCTCAGACAACCTGGATATTCCATTTACTCCCAGTAGTTTATTCATTGCAAGCTATAAAAAAAACTCAAAACTGTTGAAAACCAAAGAAGAACAGGTGATCCACAAAAGATTTTTTTCAAGATCTTGAAGGAAATTAGTGTGTCAAATTTAACAAAATCCAGTGGTTACTTGTCAAGAATTGCAGGATGATTTGCTTTCATCAGGAATCTGTCAATAAACGGACAATAAGCAATGAAATTCATACGAACAATCTAAAGTCACACTCCCCTTAGAAAACGGGTAAGCAATGACTGACCTCAACTACCAGTTCATATGTTCACACACAATTGTCAGGTGGCCGGTAGCTGTAGCTTGTAAAGTGGGTACCACCAGGTGAGTTCAATATGATGGGCAAACCAAAGCCAAACCCGACCAATGTTTAAAAATAGCTGAAAAAAAAAAATTAGTTCACCCAAGACAGGTTTGTATACATGTATATATATATATATATATATATATATATATATATATATGTATGTATGTATGTATGTGTGTATGTATATATGTGTATATTTATATGTAAGTATGTGTGTGTATATATATATATATATATATATATATATATATATATATATGTGTGTGTGTGTGTGTATGTATGTATATATATATATATATATAATAATGATAAAATAAAAATAGTAATCCATATAGAATTTTCAAGATGATAAACATCCAAGGAGAGCTCTATGTCAGAGACAGAGCAAAATTATTAATTAATGAATATCAAACACTTAAGATACGATAGATAATAATCTTTATTTCATGAAAGCGATAAAAATAGGCTTCAATCCTTCAGACCTGCAAGCCAAATATAAACAAAAAAATTACTCCAGGTCAAATGTAAGAGATACAGATATCGTATACGAGGGAGAAAGTGAAAGAGAAGGAAAGATTCAAATTTATGATCATGTAATGGTGGTGGAGAGGGGGAGAAAAGTGGAAGAAGACCTTCGGCTTTATTCTTAGTCGACTTTAAGGTTTGGAGAGACTTGATTTAATATGACATATGCTAATATGTTGCAGTTTGATTTAGAGGTTCAATGAAAATATTCAATAGGAGTTAAGCAACACTGTCTGTATCTCTTACTAACTAAGAATTTGACGTAAACATATTTTCAATTTAACAAACTTTTATAAATTTATCTTAAAACTTAGTGTTCGGTCAGTTAAGGACATTTAAAAAAAAATATTCAGAACTCAGCGAAAGATTTAGAATAGTATAAGTTCATAATATTATTCTCCAAGAGATTTAAATTAAATTACCCAAAAGATTTAAATAAAATAATTATGTGTTATCAAGACATCCAGAGAAACTTAGTTTATTCTATTTATAAAGTATATTAAGCAGGATGAATTTATTATATTTTAACAGGGTACAGAGTTACTTTAAATTAAAAGTAAAATAAATGGGATTCTCATTCTCCAGTGTATATCTATTAAAGTTATGAATTTAGTTCAAAAAGCATTCAAAATTATATTTGTATGAAACAAGTATTATATAGATTAATGTGTAGTACCTAATTTGGTTAATTTTTTTAAAAAACTCTTTTCATTTCAGATATATACATTGTGATAATGACAGTCAAATTTGCAATATTATGAACCTACAGTAGTAAACAATATAATAAAATAAACACTTAACATACATGGTTAATAATAAATCAATATATATTGGCATATTCCCATATATACGTACACATACTCAAATATATTGTCTATATACAAATTAAAGATCTATAATCACATTCACCCATCTATATAGATATAGAATTAGTATATATATAGATTATAATATTTTTATTATAATAGATTATAATAAAAACATTTTACATCGCAACACAAAAGCTTTCATGTTTCAATAATATGACTGTGCTTTGCCAGGCGATGGGAGATAACTTGTGATAAAAAATGATTTATTTGGGAAATTAAAAAACAAATTATAATTTCCCAAATTAATTTTTTATCACATTATTTACTATCACCTGATGAAGTACAATCATAGTATTGAAACATGAAAGCTTTTGTGTAGCAATATAAAATGTTTTTATTATAATCTATTATAATAAAAATATTATATTATATATAATATGAATTGTGCATTTTTTAAAAAAAAGTAAATGCTATGAACTGTGGGGTTTTACTCCATCTGCTCTGTCTCTTATTATATATATATATATAAATATATATGCATATATATGTATATGTGTATATGTATGTATATATATATATTTATATATGTTGTATATATATATATGTATATGTATATGTGTATGTGTATATATATATATGTGTATGTATATATATATATATTTACATATATATAATTAGATGTATATATATGTATGTATATATATATATATATACATATATATAATTAGATATATATATGTATATATATATATATATATATATATATATATATATATATGTATATATACATATATATGTATGTATGTACATATATATGTGTCTGTGTGTGTGTATATATATATATATATATATATATATATAATCATATAAATAAATAAATACAGGTGAGAGATTATTTACTTAGTGCCAAGACATTTTGTTTTAGAAGCTTTCATATTTAAATTCTTGCATTCCATATTCTCTTACATGCAAATATAGGTAAATATCTCATGTGCTTTTAGTGTTTATTTGGGGATGGGGTGGTGCCGGGTTTTTTTATCTTACATTATTTGCAAGTATGCCAAGAAAACTGGAATACCTCATAGCAGCAGAAATCCTCAAAATCCAGACCCAAATCACTAAATGGATAAAAAATATATATAAAAAAAAAAAACACCAAATTTCCTAAAGGTTGCTTTGAAGAAAAGACAGTTGTAGATTTGGGATTGAACAGATCTTTTTTTTTATAAAAATAAAACATAAAATGAATAAATATACAAAATAAACAGTTTCCTGTTTTTTCTCTCCAGAATACAAATGTCATTTGATGGTTGTAGATTTTTGGATGAGAGGTAATCGAAATTATTGCTAAGAAACAAACAAACGGAAAGAAAATATTTGTTTAAGGGTATTATCTTCCAGCAACAAAATGTCAGAATTTTTGCACCTTGACAATATGTAGTAAATATATATGAATATTGGAAAAATCTATCAAAAAAATATCTACAGAGTGAATCCATACATAGAATGAGATAACCAAAAGGAAACAAAAGTATTAACTAATGGAAAATATACCCAGAGATAGACGAAACAAAACAAATAATGGGGAAGTAATAGAAAAAAAAAGGAATGAATTCATAGAAATAAATAAAACAATGTCTGTAAAACTAAATAAATTACTAAGTTTATAAATATCAACTGAAAACAAAATGAAAAATTTAACAAATTTTTTTTATTTAAATATCTAACTCTATATTTTCTAAAAAAAAAAAAAAATTAAAATTAGAAGAAAAAGGCATTTTAGATTTTTTCAAAGATAAACAATTTTCAAACCCCAAAGCCTCCATTTTATATTTAGGGAATGTTATTCCATTTTTTTATTATATTGTATATTTTTATTATTTAGGCCCTTTTTTTTCTCATTAATTTACTCCAATCATCTCAAATGCACAATATTGTCATTATCTTTTACCATCATCACTTCAAGAGAAAGAGTAAAGTGTTTTTGAAGAATGACAAAAAGACTGTGTCTGTCCCTCCAGACTTGTAGCCATAATGGTAAAGGCCTTCTCCACCCTCAACTTTCCGCATAGCTCATTTATTCCATATTGGAAGCTTCAAGCTCAAAGTCCCTATAAATATATGACTCAGGGTGAAAGAAAATGGTAACTTGAGTTTGTTTATACTTTTTGTTGTTGAATTTATTGTCTGTTGTTCTTATTTTTCTTTTCATTTTTCCTTTTTTTGTCTTTTGGATTTAATTTCTTTTTCTTTGGTTCTTCATTTTTCTATATTTTTTCATGGCTTCCACTTTATCTCTCTTTCTTTCATCCTCTATTTTTTTCATTCTTTTTTCAACTAAACTTGTTTTAATTCATCTTTCTATTATTTATCACTTCTCTTTTATCTTCTCTTTGTTACTTTTTTCCTTCTTCACTTCATTTTCATTCACCTCTTCTTCATTCTTCTATTTTTTACTTCCAATGAAATCACCAAAGATACAATAAAGTAGTTAAACTAATATATCACCCACTTTTCTTCTTTTTTGACTCTCTTTTTTCTCTATCTGCCTAAACTTTATCTTCTTTTCGTCTCTCATTCAATCCTCCCTCCCATTCTTTCTCTCTTACACCTATCCATCCCTTTTTCTTCTTTTTGACCACTCTGTCTCTTTTTTCCCTTTTTCTCTGTCCTTTTTCTCTCTTCTCTCATTCTTTTCCTTCCCATTCTTTACTTCTTATATCAATGCAACCATTTCCCTTCTTTTTCATCCCTCTGTTTTATTTTTCCTTCTACTCAGAACTTTCTTGTTTTCTCTCTTTGAATCACTTTTCCCTCTAATTCATTCTTAGGCTGCTTTTACTTCTTTTTGACCATAGTGTTTCTCTCCCTTGTTCTACCTGATCCTTTCTTGTCTCTCTCTCTATCTCTCTCTGTCTCATTCACACTTTTCTTTTGTTCATTCCTTTCTTCCTTTTTTATCTTCCACTTTAACTTTGATTACCCTTCCCTCTAATCCTTTCTTTCTTTCTTTCATCTCTCTTTATTTTCTGTCTTTTTTTCCTTGCATCACTTGGCTTTGTTCCTGAATCATCCATTGCCTCCCAGTTTTTATCTATCAATTTTCCTCCAAATTAGTTTGATTAAATATCACTTTATCAGGTGTTTTTTATTACACTTCTCTGATATTTCAACAATTTTGCAGCATGATTTTTACTTAAATCTTCATTTTAGTTCCAATCTGGATATGAGCTGACATCATTCATATAAAGTTATTTATTGAATAAAATAGACAATCAGAAAATAGTACTTAATCCTTGCCGAAGTGTTTCATCATTCAACTTTATCAAGGCAAGTGATGATAAACAAAAGTGAAATGTTGTGTAGTTACATGAAATTCAAAATCTTTTAAAAGAAACTCCTGTGAAAGCCTCTTTTTGGATATTAGTAACTTTTTTTCTTTCATTTTTGACTATGTGTGTATTTTTGTTTTCCATGTTGACAAAGTGTTAAAGTTTTCAGAATAAATCTATAGAGAAAACAAATTGAATAAAATAGACAATAGGAAAATAGTTCTTAGTCCTTGTCAAGTTTACAAATCAACTTGCTGATATGTAACAAAAATATATCTTCAATGTTAAATACATTAAAATTTTTATTTACATCATTTTCACTTAGACTATTGTCCTGCTTCTCAAACCATCACTGAAGTAAAGCAACGTCAAGCCTAGTCAGTATCTAGATGGGTGACTGCTTGGCAGTACCAGGTGCTATAAGCTTTTATGTGCAGGTGGTGTAATGGATATCAGCTCAAAATTGGAGAGACAAGTTCTAATTCCTGTTGGGTTCATTATATTCACTTACATGTAAATACTATTGGGAAGGCATGAATCCACTTCTCCCCCAGCTATGTGTTAATTAGTTGGACTTGCGTCAGTAAATAATTATTATCTCAAAAAAATTCTTACAATCTAAACCTATTTTCTGGCTTAAAATAACCTGTAATGGGTTGATAAGCCATAAAAAACAAACCAATCATGACATTGTCCTCATCTTTATTGTTATAATCACAATGATTTCACCGTTGTGCTCTCTTCCTTCATCAGATGCATGTCAATTTGTGAAGCCTTCAGGGAATTTTGAACTGAACACTTTATTTAATCTACAGGGTTAGAATGTTCTGTGTCTAGAAATATCTTGTCTAGTTCTTATTTAGTTATTGCTTAATCTGTTTGCACTGAACCTGAGTTTGCATAATAACAATAAAGTAGAGTACAACAGTCTGAACAATGTAAATAGTGTAAAAAGCCTTTCAGTTTTTTTTTTTTTTTTTTTTCTTTTTATGACAGGGAAAACGTAAGATTATTATATGTATAATTTATGAGTAGATGCTAAGCATTTTTCAGCCCGGTCAACTTCCTTAAATTGGTATTTCAATGACTAAACACAAAAATACAGATTCTAGAAAGTGGTTCAGACTGAACATTTCAATATTTCCTGGTAATTGAATTTCTGATGTTTTTACAATAGCAACGCATTGAACATTAGGAAAAATAGGTTTGTCAGTAGTTAGGAATTAATGCAAGCATTACTGACAGAAAAAAAAACTATTATCATGCAAATGTAAGAAGAGATGGATTGTCAGTGGTCAGGAGTTAATGCAAGTATTATTGGCAGAACAGAGCTGTCTGTAAAACTAACAACAAATTTAATAATCATAGAATAACAATCTGCAATGGGATGAAAGGAATAAGATGAAAGAAAGCCTTGTTTAATATGAATAATAATTATAGTGCTTCATGTAAGAAATTTGTAGACTATTAAAGGTATCTGTCTATATTTCTGAGATATTATGTACCCTATTTACATTATTCAGAAAATTGTCCTCATCTTTGTTGTCATAGGTCTTAAGGACACATGGCACAGTGGATAAAGGCATTGGTTAGATCCAGTGACAGGAGCCAAAGAATGTGAGTTCAATATCTGGTTAAGACAGTGGAGAACTTGGAGAGGGGTATTAACAGGAGATAACTGATAACTGACATCCATTAGACATGGCATGTGGAACTAGAACAGTTTACTCCAGCGAGCAAAATAAAGGGTTCAGTTCAACATTCCAACCACCTGAAAAAGGCCGGAGCATACAATGGCGGAAATGTTGTGATCAATATGGCAACAAAGATGAGGACAATAGTTTGAATAATGTAAAGAGGGTATTAAAGACATTTAAGTCAGCTTATGATAGGGAAAGTTATGATTTCCAGTTGATGATTTTTCCTTATGAGTAGAACTTAAATTTTAAAATTAGCTTCCATAACTATCCATACAATATTTCTTTATCTCTTTCATTTGTTTTCAAGCATTCCATCTGAATCATGACTGAACTGGGGTTTCAACTTAATATTTGGTAATATTTTCAAAAACGTGAATGTCATTATACTTTGGAAAGCATTCCATCATTGTCAGCAAGTTTTTATTAAATAGATTGTGGTTTCAAATGTTTACAGCAGCTAATAAAACATTATCATGTTTCTCTTGTAATCTTGGATTTTATTCCTGATTAATCATTACCTGGTGACATTTTTTAGATACTATAATGTTCTGATAAACTTACTTTTAGATGCAGCTGCAATTTAATCATTGGAAATTAGTTATCAATGACAACAAATTCAGATTGCTTCATTCTGTGCCTATGTCTGAGTGTGTTTGTGCAGCTAAATCATATATGTGGATGCATTTGTGCAGGCTTATAAACACATGTCTTTTTGTGCATACATGTGTTGTTTTTTGTTTCTTCAGGGAAATAATTTTTATAAATTTAGTCATTTGACTCTACTTCATTTTTCCATTCTGTAATCATTTCATCACATACAGGGCAACAAAGCCACTAAGATATATGAAAGCCAGTAATACACATGTGAGAGAATATTTGAAAAATAAAAACCCATTGTGAAACCATAAAAACAATAAAAGAACAAAAATTAAGAAAACAAAAGATAACAATTGATGTTGTATGTATGCATATGTGAGAGAGTAAGGTTGGAAACATATCTGACTGAAATGGAAATATATAACAAAATTTGGAAAATCTTTTACCCGTACATGTTTCATTGGTTATTTGGCATGATCTGTATCTGTCCACCATATTCTTGTAATCATCAGCTTTTGTCTACCTGCCATATTCCTGGAATCTTCACATTCTACTTCCTCCTCTTACATTCATATCACACACTTTATTCATTAAACTTCTACCTTAAAAAATAAGAAATAATATTTTATTTCCTAAAAACAAAATCTACATTAGTGAGATGAAACCTGATTCATGTTAAGCATCTGAACACACAATTTTTACATTAATTGCATTATTAAAAAGTTGAATTTTAACTAATTTCAACTCGGTTATTTTTCCATTGTTTACAGTCCTATAGTAATCATAAGGATTCATAGATTATGTCATTTTGAATACTATCAGCAAGTGAATATAATTTACTCAGATGAAGATACATTGAAACAATTTTGATACAATTAATATACAACCAGACTACTCTATTTGCTGGCCTATTGAACATGTATTTTTTCTAAAAAAAAAACTCACCAAAAGTTAACCTGCGCCTAATACAGCAGTATCATGTATGAGAGAAAACCATGAAAAAAAGTGGGGTTCACCAAGAAATAGTGCATGTATAGAGCTTAGCTCTGAAACTAGGCTTCCTTGAAGTGATGTCAATAAAAATATCCCTGAAAAATTCACCCAGGATATTCAGAAATTTATGGAATTGCACAATATTTTGCTGCTTGTTTCGTAAAAATACCAGATTTTACAGAAATATTTGCTTTGTCTGGTATATTACTGCTTGCTTTGTATGTCTTTGTTGATTTATAGGTATTTGCTTTTCTGCATGTATGGTATGGGACTTCATTTGCCAACAAGTACCATATTTCTGTTTTTTTGCTTATTACAATATGTACCAGTGTTCACCGACAGTAAGTAATGCATTTCACTCTGAGAAAGAACTTCTTCAGACTATTAACATTAGTACAAAGTCCTTCCCTTGTACAAAATGTACCACTTTTTTCCATTCTGTCAGTTACTTACATATATATATATATATATATATATATATATATATATATATATATATATATATATATATATATACACTCTTTTATTTGTGGTTTTCTGCTCATCTTCAAAATCCTGTCTGTGCAGAATATATACATTCACTTTTAAAGATGTGCTTTACTAACAATCACTCTGCACTAAGTAGCTTCTATCTATATATATTATAATAATTCATGTGTTCAACATCATTATGGTTTTAACCCATCATTAAATAGGCTTTTGAAATTGATAAAAGCAGAAGTTTTTAATAATAAAGCCAATTTACATGTTTATCTGCTAAATATACAGACTTTTTAATCATTTTGAATTCAAGCTTTTGAGAAGCACCTTTTTTGTCAATCTGTTTTATTTTGTGAAGTCAGTAATTTATGAATCTCCCTGTTACATCAAAGTAATTTTGTTTCTTATTGCACAATAAAACTTCAAAGTCAAAAATTTTATTTGTTTTTCTTGATAGAATTAAATAAAAATGAAGATTACTTGAAGTATATGAAGCTTTTTGAGCAAAAGTTAAGTCCTTATCTACTTATTACTTCAAATCAAGAAGAAATTTTAAATTGGTACAAAAAAACTAAAATCTACTAAATTCTAGCTATAGCCAGGTTACTATTTGACAATATTTTAGTTACTCTTCAAACTAAAACATTGAAGATCAATATTTCATTAACATGCAAATGAGTTTGATGAGTGAGTTAATATTTCACTATCTATTCCCACCATTATGACTATGTTTCTTCTCATGGCTGACAAATGATGTCTCAGTGCAATAAAGAGGTTTTCAACTTTTATGGACATGCATGTGTCCCCCAAGGCCTGTAGGTGTTCTGCAAAATTTTAGACAGAGGAAACATGTGGTTGAGCTATTTTGTTTGAGTGGTTGAGGATCAATTGCCACATGTTTCTGCAAGTGGACAGCAAAGCCTGCTTTACTGCATGTGACAAAGCCACAGCAGTAGATAAGTCTATCTTATTATTTTTGTTTGCATGCAATTATGCAATAATTTAAATCAAAATGAATATAAAATAATTATAATATCAATTAAATCAAATTTATGTTTTCTTTTCATCAAAGAATCCACCATGAGCATTTATGACTGCAGAGTAAACTCTTGGCATCCTTTCTAGTAACTTGTAAAAGTTTGTTAGTGAAAGTGATTCCCAAGCAGTGTATAAATATGTAAACACAATCAATTTCATCCCAATTTCAGTTGGTGAAAGATTTATAGGTGGGGGTGGGGGGGTGATCTTGATTTGCAAAATTCCCTTATCTACCTTTGAATTTAGATAATTTGTACACAGTTTTGAACTGTGTTTTGGATCATTATGTTGTTGCAAAACAAAATTTTGTCCAATAATGTGTCATGCCTCTGCAGTATTGAAGGATTCTCTTCCTTTTGCATAATGCCTTTAATTTGAACAATGTCTTCAACAATATCACCTCCAAAACATCCACAAACAATTGCAGCACTCACCCTATGTTTAACAGCACAATGCAATTTTTACTCATTCATTTGGAGTGAGTTTGTCTAACAAACCCTCTTCGTTTATTTACAAAAAGCTCAAATAGTACCTTTTTTCAATCTTCTAAAATCCAATTCTTGTGCTATTGTGCTCATTTTAGTCTTTTTCATTTATTTTCCTTTTTTTTATAGAAGTTTTCTTATCTGATACACATCCTTTAAGCCCAACAGAAATAAGTCTTCTCTTAATAGTCAGAATAGATATTGGATGTTGATGTGTAGAATTAAATTCAGCAGTTAGTTGGGGAGCTGTTTTTATTCTGTTCCTTTTACTAGACACAATCAATGGTCTATCCACCACAATAGATGTTACTCTGGGCCTCACAGACTTTTTCTGTCAACATTTGCATCAGTTTCAGCATGTCGCTAGGGCCAACGATGCACCCCATATTTTGATATCTGTAATTTTCTAGCAATATGACATTTAGGATACCCTTCTATAGAAAGAATTTCCACTTGCGTTCTTTTTTCAATACTAATCTGTTCTTGGCATTTTAACGGTTTCTGAAAATGAATTTCAATCACACATTAATTTAGATTAAATTGAACCGCTACCAAGCAGTGGAGTTGAAATATGTCTAAATTTCTGCTCTACATTTCAGAAAATGTATCAGTTTGGAACAAAATTTCCAAAGCTTATGCAAGTAAATTTATAATGCTTATAGAAAAATTTGTCTGAATTTTATAAAAGGGTTTGCATATATATGCAACTGGTGAATTAATTTCTCCAAAATTGCAAAATTAGCCATTTTTTTTTAAGAAACAATTCAGGATTTTCCCAAACCTTTGATTGGTAGTGTATGTGTGTGTGTATATATATATATATATATATATATATATATATATATATATATAGGTTGCAATAATGTCACTATAGAATTACTTACAATAACAATTAAGACAAAGCAATAAATCAACAGTCCAGAAATTTATTAATCAAATGATTCTGGTTAATTCTGGTGAATAACAATAGAATGCTATGATAAACAATAGTAAATTAATTACTGATATTGTTTGAACTGCAAGCCACTTGCTTCAATGATTTGCTTTTTTATTATAAGTAACTGTATAGTGGCTTCATTGCCACCCTACACACACACACAAACACTAAGGTCAACACCAAGTGGCCACAGTCAGTTTTATGTCTGACAATTGTGTTCAAGTATGAAACAAACTGTGGCCACACTTGGTTTTGACCAAACTCCATTTTATATTTACATACACTCTATCCCTGACATTTTACCCCAAAATATAGCATGTTGTAAAATTATATTTTTATCATATATGTGTGTGTGTGTGTGTGTATTAGATATTAGAGAAACAAAGAAAACCCAGAAGGTTAGGTGGCCAATAGCATTTGCACGGCCATTTTATGGAGTGTACATTGTAGTTTCCTCTCATTCAGAACCTCTCCTACAAAATATGGAAATTAGATATGGAAATGTCTCCGATGGGGTTAATGTTTCTGCTGTAGAAACATCCACTTATGAGTTGGCAATTATTAAAAATTTACAAAAGTTTAATGTGCCTGAAGACTTCAGTGATATGGTAGAATATATTCACATTCAATATGTAATTAAACACTTTTGGCTCCACAATGAATTTTAGTTACAAAAAGAAGAAAAGCAGGAATGAAAAATACAAGAGTCAATAGTGGAATTCCAACCCAATTTTTTCACTATCACTCTCAGTAGATGAGTATCTGTATGCAAAAAGGGATTTTATTTCCTCATGTCCAACTTATTGTTTAGGAAGGACATCGTTTACATGTATTGTATTTAAATTATACTATCAAAATATCATCAATTATGTTTTTTGTTTCATTTTTTTCACTTAATTGAGGAAAAATAACCTGAGAGTATAGAACAAACAAAATTAAAGATAGATATCTTTAATTTTGTTTTAGAATGACGTATTGTAATTATTTACACTATTTACATTGTTCAGACTGATGTTCTCATTTTTGTTGCCATATTCAAGACATTTCAGCTTTTGTACACTCCAGCCATCTTCAGTTGATTGGAATTTCAAACTGAACCCATTATTTTGTCCACCAGACTAGATTGTTCTAGTTCCACATGCCATGCCTCTTCCAGATTAAAGATTTCATTATGTTCATCAAAATTTGAACCTGTAAATATTTGTATATTGTGGACAGGCAAATGTGAATTTGTATTGGTTGGAAATGTGCATGTTCACATTGTACTGATAAGAGCATTAATTCAAGTCATATTGCACAAAGGTCTCATTATCAGCCTGCTACAGTGATTGATAGTGAAGAGAGTTGATAGGTAAATATTTGAGACAACTGTTTTAAAATTATTATCTTACCTGTCCTGTAAAAATCTGTTACGTCCCTTATTAACCTTGACAACATTCAATGAAATCTCTATTTACACCTCTTTAAAGTAATATTACAAATCTGCTTTTTAGATCTCTGCACAGAGGCTCAACTTTTTATTGAGTCTATTTATTATGCTTTATTCTATGGAAAATAAAAGTTACCAGTGATGACCCATTTTATAGGGGTGGAAGCACTGTAGTTGTTTGCTCAGGAGATTTGACTGAACCTTCTTGTTTTCTCCCATCTGGTTAAAATGTGATTGTACTTTTGGCTTATAAGGAGCCCTGTTAATAGATGAAACAGCTACTATTGTGAACTGCTCATATATTCTGCTTCATCATGTAGAGCATCTTTTTTGCGACTCTACCAATTGTTACCTGGCCATTCTATATGTCCTTCCTATTTTACTGAAGAGAGAGGTGGAAATTTTTGACAAGTTTAATAAAACCAACATTTCTTGATCAAATTCAGTATTCAAGACCATGGAAATGTCAGGATTTTTGCATTCTGATTTTCAAGATAGGCATAGGCAAGACCACACCATTTAGAAGACAGGGACAACATAATCTTTACTCAGATTTTCTTTCCTTTGACCAAGGGATAGATTTTATTTAGTCCAGTTAAAAAAACAAATTCTGTTTCCTTTTTTCTTTTTCTTTTTCTTTCATTCAGTTTTTTCTATCATTTTCTTTTTCTTTTATTCAGTTTTTCTTTTTCTTTCAATCAGGTTTTCTTTCATTTTCTTTTTCCTTCATTCAGTTTTTATTTCATTCAGTTTTTTCACAACTTTTTTGACTTACTTTTTCTTCTTCCCTTCTCTTTCAGCTTCAATCTTTTTTAAATTTTATCTTCTTTTCTTTTACTCTATCTTTTTGCTTTTCTGTATGCATGATTCATTTTCTCATTCATTTTACTTTTTTTCTTATTTTTAACTTGGTATTTCTTTCTTTCTAAATTCTAAGCCTTTTTCTCTCTTCTTTATTCTCTTTGTTTTTATACCAACATTCTTCACTCAGCAATAATTCTTTTTCCAAATTCTTTCATACACTACAGGGTAAAAGTCACACCACATAAAATTATATTTATTCTTTCCACCAAGCACACACACACAAACAAGCACAGAGAAGAAAATAAAAAATGATAAAAACTTTGAAGTAAAACAGGACAAACTTTCAAGGCTTTTCTTCTTTCATTGTTTTATTTCTGCCTTTATATTTAATCTATTATCATCATTAAAACAGTTCTTTTTGGACTAAATTTGAAACAGAATTGGAAAACATTGAAAATAAACAAAAAAAACTTTCCCACTGTTCATGCTTTTTAGAGGGGGAAATCTCTTGTGAATTTTGGGGTCAATTTTATGTTTTTGGACCTTGCCTTTTGGAGATACCCAATCTTTTATTCAATGCCTTCAGGCCTTGTCTTTTGTGTCTATTCTGGTGATGTTAAGCTAAGTTTGTTTGAATGGAAGAAAACAAAGAAAAAATAATTTGTTATTTACAGAATACTAGCATTTTGTTTGGTATTAGCTGTGAAAATAACTTTTTCAATTTCAAATGCATTATTTCGTAAAATAAACTGCACAAATGGAGATATAAAATAAATGCATTATAAATAAAAAGGTAATAACTTATCTTGATGGAAATCTGAAAGGAATTAAATCTGTGTAAATATAAATACTTTAAGTTAATTTTTTTTCTTTTAACTTTAATTTGGATTTATGGAGTTGTTATCATGTCAGTAAAGGATACTTCTTCTTATTTTTCATTGGTAGATTTTCAAAGAAAACAAAAGGACAAATTTGTATATGCATTGTCAGGTAGAAAAGTTTCTTACCTCTGATAGCTGAAGATCATATGGTGTATGTGATTTCTGTCTAAATTTTCCTGATGTGGTTCTATTATTATAATATGATTCTTTTTTAGTTGCTCTCTCACTTTGGTTGCTTTTATAATAATGTTTCTATTAAAGCAAGCTTAGGTTTCCTTAGGTTATCTCTTCATATATTTTAGAGAATTTTGAACGAAACCTTTCATTTCATCCAATTGTGATGACTGTGTCCAACATTGCTGATGCTTTGGAACAATCTTAAAAAGCTTTGCAAAGATGTTGGAAGAATTGGAAATCCAAAGAAGAAAAAATATTCAAATGATAGTATTACTAAAACCACTTAGAATATGAAGGAGAGTTTTGAGGAAACTTGTTGTACATGATCTCTACTGAAAGATACAACATGCTGCTTCTCTTTTTATATGCTGTGTCCTTTCTGAACATTGTCAATGATGGCTCTCTACAGCTTCCTATCATTTGTTGCTCTAAGCAATATTTGTCTATCTCTACCAATCTCTGTTCTGCAGTCTATTTACACTAGGTAAGTTACTCATTGTTTACCTCAGGCCCTCTTGTCTTCCGTATGTCCTGTCAGTGTCACATTTTCCAAGTCCTCTTTCACAATTATGTATTCCAGATATTTCAAAAGTCTCTGACTGATTCTAAGTATTCTTGTTGTTTCCATTATCCTTAAAACTTCCTCATTGCTTACATGCTCTGCTCATGATATTCATAGCATTACTTTGTAGAACAGCATCTGTGTTGTTTCAAGTCTCCTCTTTATCTGTGAGGAAATTATGCACCATTCATTGCCATACAGGAGGATGGATATTTCATAGCAATTTAGCACCCTTTTCCTGGTTCTTAATACATTGTTTTGCTTTTGGAAGCTATCTTTCATTATTCCTATCTGCCTTTAGATTTTGGTGTCATAGTTTCCATCACTTGTTAAAACATTTCCCATATAGTTACATTTATATACTTGCTTGATTTTGACATCTCCATTTTGTAGGTTGCATTTTGGGCTGTCCTTTTTGCTAATGACCGTACATTGTGTCATCTTACAATTAATAGTTGATCCTTAAGTGAATGCTCTTATTTCTTTAGTCTCATAAGGTTTCTCAGGACAAATATCTCAAGCATTTTAACAGATCCTTTAAGAGTATATATATATATATATATATATATATATATGCCATGTCCCTTAAGGATGTATGTGGTTATGGCTCTTCCCAACTTCCTATTCTTTGCAGCTCTTAATTTTTTCCCTATCCTTCCCACTCCCTGTTCTGATAACCATTTACAGAAACTCTTTAGGTTACCAGCTGTTTCCTTCTGTTTTCACTATGTCTTGTGAGTATCAAATTCTCCAAGTCTTCTTTTCTCATTGTGCATCCCAGTAATTTCAACTGTCTCTTAATGATTCAAATAACCAGTTTCCTTTTTATTTCCATTATCCTTAAAACATCCTGATTACCCACAGTTCATGATAATCTCAGCATGCTTTTGTTGAACCACATACCTCTTGCTTCAAGTTTTCCATGTGAGGAGATTGTCCATCCTTCACTGCCATATGGGAGGACTGATATTTCAGAAATTGGACCACTACTTACTTTGTTTCTATCCAAAATTTCCTATTTCTTAATACTTTGTTTCACTTTTGGAAAACATCTTTTACTCTTCATTTGCACATTTGAATTCTGGTTTCACATTTTCTATCATTTGTTATATATTCTATAATCCTAGACAGTTTGTTGCAACCTAGGGAAGGTTACTGAATAGAATAATCACACAAAGGTTGGTAATGAATGATAATATTTAGGACAAGAACAACACATATAAGATTCGCCAGTGGTGTATAGAAGAAGTAATCAACTGCTAGAAGTGAGTCAAGTGAATTCCACAATGAATCTCCAACTGCAAATCAACATACAGTATTCACTACTGTATTTATGGCAATGGAGGCATACCCATTATCATCACAGTTAAACATATTTTTGTACTTGCTTGATCTTGACATCTCCAATTCAGAGCTTGCATCTTAGGCTGTTCCTCTTGGTGAAAACAACAATACATTCTAACCTCTTACAATTATTGATAATAATAATAGTGAGGTTAACTATTCCTTTATAAGGAAACATTTGGCATTTGTTGACCAAATATTTAGCATTACGCTCAGTTGGATTCTATAGAATCTTTTCTGAAAACAGTTTCTCATGAAAATGGGTTTTCAAAAGCTATGCTTATCACTCTTTCTAATAATAATGTGGTTTCCTTCCTAACTTTTTGTTTCTGGTAGTGTGGATAGTGAACATCTTGCTTATATAATTTTTTCTCTCTATCCATGTTAGTTGTTGATGTTGCTGAAGGTCTCCAACAATGGATATTCCTTTCTTGCCATTTTCCTTTGCTATCTTGTCTACGGGTCTCTGCAGTTACCTTTCTGTGTTTGCCATCAACATGGTGCCATCTGTGTATCTTATGTTGTTAACATTGTATGCACTGATAATAAATCCTGGTAGGACTTCTAGTTCTCTTAGGATCAACTCACTGTATAAGTTAAATCATTCTGGTGAGAAAATACAGCCTTGTAAGACTACTACTAAAATTTGCTGTATCATTAGATACCTAATCATTGGGATGAATTAGAATTTTGATATATTTGGCTTATATACTGTGTATGGTTGCAATAGTAAAAGAAAAACAAAAACAACAAAGTATTATCGATGAGGCAGAAATAAAAAGAGACAAGATATGTTTGATATAAGGATGAAGACAAGATGCCAAGGGAGGTGGCCTGTAAGATAGGAGAGTGGGTTGTGTATGGTCCTGGCATTGAAGCTTGTATCTGATAGGTTGATCAAGAGTCCAATGGTGAACTCTGTGAACTGCCTATGTACTACCTTGAGGGTTGCCAAGCATCTCCTTTTAAGCAGTCAGTGGGGCTACATAAGTTTTTTTTTTATCATGCTTTTGCATTAGTGGTAATATTCGTGATTAGCCCCAACACTTAGATTTTATTTTATATTTTTGGTGATTTGCATTGCTCAGAACTCCTGCATTAAGAGTGACTGTTTTTTTTTTTTATTTTTAATTTATCTTTCATAGTGTTCATATCTGGCCAACAAGTTTTGGTGTGGAGCGAATCAGAAAGAGATCTAAGTTGAAGCAGAGTATAATATTTGTTTAACAAATCCTACCTGTGATATATCAAAAGAAATCAAGTAAATTTAATCTATAAAGAGAAGACATAAATAACTCTTATAATTATAAATAAAATGTAGTCAGTCTATTACAAGAGATGCAGCTTATGGCCACATCACCAGTTCTAATACAATCACTGTAGTTAAGCAATGTCAAACCAGGTCAGTAGCTAGATGGGTGACCACTTGGAAATATCAAGTGCTGTAAGTTTGGATATACAGGTGGTGTAATGGATAACAGCTTGGGATTGAAAATCAGAGAGCTGAGTTCTAATTCCTGTTAGGTTTGTTATATTTACTAATGGACAAATACTCACTCAGAAAAGCCTGAATCCGCATCTTCTTCTCCCAGCTATGGGTTAATTTGTAGAACTTGTATCAGTAATAATCATTATTATCTCAAAAAAAATTTTAAAATCAAAAAATATTTTCTGGCTTTAAATAACCTGAAAAAGGTTGATAGGCCTTAAAAAAATTAATCAACAATACATGCATTCCAGTGACGATATGCAAGATTTAATGAAAAATCACAAAAGCATATCACTTGAGAACTAGCAACAACTAAAGTGGATAGTGCATGTAAATCAAAGAGAAAATAATGGCATAATGAAAGTGTTGACATTTCACATATCATCAAATATAAAGGGCCATAATGACAGAGCTATGAATTCTTCCAGCAGTGTATAGAAGCAAAGCAGAGAAGGATGGAAAGGTGCATTGGACTCAACAAGGATTATGTTGAAGGGGGAATTCACATAGTTTGTTGTTCAGAATTGAAATAAATTGTGACACCAGTCCTGTTACTCTTCAGACAGACCTTGTATATATAAAAAAAAGAATATATTCTTTTTTATTGTTAACTTAACAGAAATCACATCAATTGAGCACTTTCAGCAACAGCTAAAATGGATAGCAACATGTAACTCAAATAGAAAATAATGATATAATGTAGATGGTGACATTCCACACTACTACAAAGAAAAAGTTAGAAAAGAAACCCTCATCATAATAGAAAGAGTGATAATTAACTACTGGACTTAAAAATGTATTTTCCTGAAAAATTGTTTTACAATAAAGATTTTATAAACTTCAAACAGAAGCAGTATTGGCTGGTTGGTCAATAAATGCCAAATGTTTCCTTGTAGGGAAACAGCTAATATTATTATTATCATAGCAAATTATTTTTACATCTTTCTGTATCAATGGCCAAATGATTATAAATTAATCTGTAGGATAAATGTGAATATACAAAGAATGATGACTTAATGGTGAAAGAATTTAAATTCTTTATTTAAAGTTTGAAATATTTTTAAATAATTCAAATACATTTAACTTTTTGTAAATTTGAATTTTTACCATTTTTTTAACTTTTTATGTTTAGTTTTTTAATTGTTATTTAGAAAAAATTCCTGATGTCACAAAGTTAAACCCCAGATATTAAATAAAAGAAAAATTAATTTTTCCTGGAACTTTTATACTAATATCATTCGCACAGTAAACCACTGAATAAAAACAAAATGGTAATTTTAAAATGAAAGATAATAATAGTTACATTGTCCAAATTTTCAAAATGTTTTGCTTAATTTTTTTTTCTAAAATGTTTATTTAGTCAAATTTTACTCAAATGATGCACAAAAAGAATAACAAGAAAAATTATAATTCATAAAGATACTTTTAATAAAAGATTGGTTTTTAGTCATTTTCAACGCTTTGAATTCCAGGACTCTCAAATACTTCATTGGTGCCTAAAGCTGGGGAGAAGCACAATAACACAAAACATGGCATTCTATTATCACAGACCCTGTTCTTGTTTATTAGCAAATGCCATGTAGTTTCACAATAGGACACTAATTGTATGTTCTCTCAATGGGTTCATCTCATAACAGAGACTAATTATACAATGTTTGGTACAACTGTAGGGACACCAAAATTACTAGTACATACTTTTGTATTTGAAAGCAAACAAACAAATATCAGTGTATCATTTTACAATGAGGAACTATAGAAAACTTATTTCCCCACCTGCATCAGCTCCCAAAAAGGAAAATAAAAATAAAAATGATATTCTGGGAAGCTTCTTCTAAAGTTGTTGACTCAAACTCATTTTTGGTATTTGGCTGAAATTTTGTGATGTGTTATTTAGTGTACTTTTTAAACCATCTTCTTTCTCATTTTATTTTTGTGTGTTTTGAGGTGTCACACTGGTCTCTGGCTAAATAGCTACTTATTTTCTACTACTAGCAAAGGTTCAAGCCATAAAGTAGATCAGTAGAAGGTTTTTGAATGAAGATTTTCAAGGCTAGCAAGCAGGACTTCAGTGACTTCTTTGGATATTAGCCATTCTTCTTGTTATTTTGTTTAAGATTAGAATAGAGTTTTTATTAATATTCATTTAATTTTTAAGACATCCCTCAAATTTATTTCTACTGCTCAACAAATTTACATGGTCTCTATTCAACACTTGAAGACTGCATTGTTCATGAAACTACGGTGCTACTGGTGAGGAAAAAAATATATATATATATATATATATATATATATATATATATATATATATATATATGTATAATAAAACTCAAGAAAAACCTTAAAGATCCATTTGGTTATAATTTATTTTGTAAATATTTTTATATTCATCTCATCAGATATATATATTTTATATTTATCAAATATTCACAAAACAAATTATGACTGAAATGGATCTTTAAGGTTTTTTCTTCAGTTATAATGCTCTGCTGTTTATATTGATCTCTCTTTGGATTAATATCCTCCTTGGAATTATTCCTACTAATCACAATTTGGTATTATATATAAGTTTTAAAATATCTTTTTATTTGCACATGAAAAGAGTATGTTATTGAAAATCATATTCTTCTACCTGTAACAGAATAAAGGAAACAGTTGCTTCAAGATGTAAGCCATTATAACTCTTCAAAACAAAATAAAATCTGTGAAAAGTCATAATCTACTTCATCTTGAAGGGACATGGCATTTAAATAAAAAGGAAAGAAATATCTGATGACCATCATAAAATTGACATTTGAAATTCCACAGTCAGCTGTTTCTCCATATTTCCACTGATATGAAGAACAGCAAGTCCCATAAAAAATAATGTTACCACAATTTAGAGATAAGATGAACATTTTTTTATCTTTTTTTTTCTCATTGACCAAGATATTCAAGAGTCATTCAGTGAAACTTTTAGTTCACAAAGATTAACCATCTGATAATTAAATTAATTTCTTGTTATGTGCCTCGAGGCGCATAACAAGGTTAAATCTCTGAGACAGGAAATATGAATATCCAATAAATGAATGAATTTGCTTCGTCTTTAATTTTCATTGTTTCTTTGATTGTTTCTATAACAGATTTAGGGCAGCAAACAATCGATTAATCATTTCTTTAGCTTATTTGTTTTGAAGAATTAAAAGTAACTCTTGGAGTATTTAAGTGAATCATTGGATTCGAGATAACAGCAAAGAGGAAAGTTAATAAAAAAAATGAAATTAAGGAGAAAGAAAAAAAGTAAAAGGTATTCATTATGGAATTTGATTTTACAAGCACAATGATATAACAAATGAGTCCAAGCCTCTTCTGAAACTATTCTTTTCCTTGCAAATTCCTGACAGATATTTAAGTGATTTCATAGAAAAATAACATTTTATTTGTCAAGTTTAAATTAAGAAATAATTCTTTTTCTAGTACATCATCACAAATATTTTGGTCCTGACCTGGCATCTCGGCTTCACTTACTTTCCTATCGCCATAACATAGCTTCCCTCTGGCTCTTTTACACATACATTCATACTAATTATTCTGACCTTTCTACTATGGTACATAAACTTTATGAATTTTAGCTCAGTACTAGATTGGCTGCAAGATCTCATCATTTTACAGTCAATATCACCCCATGCAAGGAAGCACAGCCACTAAGACAAGGGATTACAGGGTGTGGAAGAATTAGAAACAGAAACATTAACAATGAGCGAGAAGATAAAAGAGTAATCAGGTAGACAGTAGATTGCATTTAAATTTTTGCAGATTAACTGTGACTGGAAAGCATGGAGCAGGAAGGGAGTTCCACAAGCGAGAAGTGTGAGAAAAGAAACTGCTTGCATAGAACTTATGGCTACATCTAACCAGCTCAACTGTGAATTGATGAGATCTCAATGCCAGTCTAGTACTGTGCTTTAAAAAAATGTCTAGCTACCATAGCAAATAACTCTTCTGAACAATTACCATGAAAATATTTATAGAAAAGGTAGAGAGAAGTAACCTTACAGTGGTGGGAAAGTGATAGGATCTGAGCCACCAGATCATGATCCATAATATTACTGATTCTTCTTTGGATCTTCTCAATTACCTCCAGGTAAATTTTCATTGGTAGTGGCACTTTTAATAAATTACTATAGTGCATGACTTTTGCCTCCCTGTATATATAGAATTTTTCATTTGTAGGAGAAAGTGTGTGTGTCTATATATATATATATAAAAAATCAATGTGGACATAGATATAAGGTGAATATGGATTCATGTTTAAATACAATCTTATGGTCTGATATTTATTTGCAAGAAATAGACTTTTTTCTTGGGATACTTATATTTATTTTCATTTTAGTGTTTATATTTACATATGTCCTATCTCTGATATTGAGATATACCATATGTGGCAGCAATATTCTAATCATGGGTGAATGGTAGACTTATAGATATCTAAGATAGATTCTGGGGAGACACAGTTAACCAACTTAAATGGCTAAATGTAACCATAATTCTATGCTAACAGTTTTTTTCTTTCACACTTCTCACCTATAGAACTCTCTTCCGGTTTCCAGTTAATTTTGAATTTCAAAAGTTTAAATCCAGTGACAATCATTATCTTCAGTTGTCTTAATTCAAGGCCTTTTATTATTCTCTCTCCTTAATAATGTTTTTTTTTTCTCTCATTTTTCTTTCACATTCAGTAACCCTTTGCATCTTAGTGGCTTTATTGCCTTGCTTTGGGTGAAATGATTGAAAAAATAGTGTCCATTGATACATGAGTGAATTACCACTACTTTTTGTATAAACAATATTATATATACAATATATATGTGTGTCCAGTTTCTCCTGGGACAGAGGTTCAAATCCTGCTGGAAGGCAGATTTTTAATAAGTTTTCTCAAGTGTGCAGGGCACTAGACAAAATAAACACTGTTTAAAATAAACAGAATGTTTACTCAAATATGGGCATCCACTAATAATAACATTTGAAGTAATAAAAAAACATCTCTAATATTGATACAGTAATCAACAATGTCAGTTTCATGCCTCAATGCATGATATGAAGATCATACTGATGTGTGAAACTGATAATCACCATGCAATGTTTATTCTTATGTCCCCACTATCTATAAACACTCTATCTATGATACTGAGCACACTTCTAGAAATAAAGTAAATTATATATATATATTCAACAACATTCATATTTCTCTCACTTAAACCATCTTTGACTCCCCTCTCTAAAACTTCTCTCTGTTAAATTTTAATCCCCCACCTTCTCTCATCTGTTACGCCTCTCTATAGCTCTAACATTCGTCCCACACTCTCATACTTACACTCTCTCTAAATTTTATTCTTTATTTCCGGAGTTGTTTTTTCTGTTTACTTTTTGAATTTGTAGGTCTGATGAATTGGATTGTATTTACGATTCCAAGGAATAAATTATGACCATGGAATTGACCATGGTGTTTAAGCCTTTTTATTTTATCCTTACTCTGTCCTGGACATTGAGTTCTACCTGGATTCTATCCTCTTAGAATTTCTTTTATACAAAATATATATGTATGTGTATGCATGTATGTATATATATTTATATATTTTGCATATGTATGTGTATATTTACCACTAATATTATCTATATATATATATATATATATATGCACACCTACACACACACACCAGCTGAGGTAAAAATCGCACACCATAGGGGTTAATGGATAATTCAAAGAGGACATGTTGAGTGACCACCACAGTCACTAGATCTCATACTCTTGGATTTTTTTTTCTCTGGGGCCATTTGAAATCAGTTGTTTATCAGATGCACCCAAGAAATATTGAGGAACTTAAATATTAAATATGCAATAAAATGACTGGAAACTCTCCAGTATGTTAATGAATCAGGCAGGCACAGAATTGAAATGTGTTTTGAAAAAGGAGGGGGATATTTTGAACAGCTCATATAACAATTAAATAACTAGCAAATAAAATTTTCATTGGTAATTACACTTTTAATAAATTATTACTATAGTGCATGACTTTTGCCTCACCCTGTATATATAGAATTTTCATTTGTAGGAGAAAGTGTGTGTGTCTATATATATATATATAAAAGCAATGTGGACATAGATACTAAGGCTGAATGATGACAATATGATTCATGTTTAAATACAATCATTATGGTCTGATGATTCCATTTATGCAAGAAATAGACTTTTGCTCTTCCGTATTGATACCTTATATTTATTTTCATTTTAGTGTTTATATTTACATATGTCCTATCTCTGATATTGAGAACCTTTCTTTCATAAATATATCATACCTTAAAGATTATAATTTCTTGTTTCAGTTTTTTTTTTGTTTCTTGACGGTTCAGACAATTTTCTACTTTAAAGTTAAAATTTTAGCATAAATCATTCTCAAAGAATTTTTTGTGGGTTGATAGTGTTCTATCCGCATGTAAGCACTGCATTTCTTTGGTGATTTTTAGGTGTTGCATCATCACATGTCAGATTTTTTCAGGTATCATGTTTTCATGTGTCACTTTGTATTGTCATATCATTTTTTGTCATGTTACACTCAAAAATTACCACAGAAAAAACCTTAATCTGTTGCCAAGAACAAATTTTCTTTACTTATTGCTTATATTTTATAAATAAGTTATTTTATTACATTAATAAATGTCTTGTGTATTTTATTTGTCTGATGATGGTGCCTAACAAAAAATGACTGTGTCTGATTTCCTTACTTAATAACATATGTATCCTACAAAAGAATGTGTGGGTAGGACAAAGCATAGCAGCTTGGATTAAGAAATTGTTGAACAGAGTTCAAATTCACTTGTTTGTTATGTTCACTTTCACTGAAATACCCTTGTGAAGGATATAAATCCATCTCTTCTCCCACCAGCTATGGGTTAAATAGCAAATCTGACTGTGTTTCTCTTCCCTAAAGGTAGCATTCAGTCTCCAAGAAGGGGAAATTTTGAACTAAAAACCAAACGGAAGAGGGATGGGTTCCATCAGATTATCTTGCCCTAGACACACCGCTGCTGATATGGCTGTAGTACATGTGATGCCTTTATGATTTCAATGGTTTATGGGACTTGGGACATGAAAATCCTACAAAAAATGGTAATCTAGTGTAAGCAGGTCTTTTCCTCATCTAACTGTTAATTGCTTCAGTAGTCAAAATGGTCTAAGGTTTGCTACATGGCATAACAAGCTCTTGTAATATGGATTTGAATTTGAAATTCTGCTAAAACTACTGCTTGGTTTTAAATTTCAATAATTAACATTATAAAAATCATATTTTGTACCATGGTTGTTACTAGTGTTGTTAATGTCATTACAGTTATTATAAATAACCAGTAATTTCATTGGTTATTTTTTCTCTTTTTGTGATGAAGTTATACTTAGTCTGCAAGGATATGCAGGCAATATAGCAGACATTCAATAAAAGGGATGAATAGATGGTAATATCAATAGGGCATTACAGAAGACCCCTTCATAGGTTGGATTACTGACCATGCCCAAAACTCAGCATTCCAGGAATAATAACTTAAACGGAAGAAAGGATGTGTTCAAATATTCAGAATAACCAAAATATAGTCAATAGAAGCTAGAAATGTGAGTCAGTTATGTGCCATGCATGATACACACGTAGACGATCATGTATCTTTTGATACATAACTGATGAGGCAGATTTTTTCATGCAGTAGGTTGCCATTTCTTTCAGCGGGAGACCAGTTGCCATCTAAGGCTATAGAACCCGATCTGTCCTGCTATTTACCCATAGCTGGGGGGAGGAGAAGAGGATTTTTACCTTTCCCAAGGGTATTAATGGATGTAATGGATTCAACTGGAATTCAAAGAGGAATTCGAATTCCTCAATCCGAGCCACTATCCATTAATCCACTGGGCCTCCAATGTAGCATTCTTAAAATAACAGGATGAAGCTAATAAAAATGGCATTGAAAATACTAACATTCTTGATAATGAATGATAGAGAATTAGAACAAAAACATTATGAACTTCGGACAGTTTCTCTACAATTTTTCATTGGTGCAAGTTTTTTTTTCATAGTGTATGCACTATGCTCATCTGTGTGCTCATCTGTATATATGTGCATACACGTAAAATGTTTCTGTCTATATTTCTGATATGAGGTATTATGTACACCATTTACATTATTCAGGCTATTGTCCTCATCTTTGTTGCCATATTTATCACAACGTTTCGGACGTTGTATGCTCCGGCTTTCTTCAGGTGGTTGGAATGTCAAACTGAATCCTTTATTTTGCTCACTGGGGTAAACTGTTCTAGTTCCATGTGCGATGTTTAATGGATGTCAGTTATCAGTTATCTCCTGTTAATTTCCCTCTGAAAGTTCTCCACTGCCTTAACCAGGTATTGAATTCGCAATTCTTTGGGTCTTGTCACTGGATCTAACCAACACCTTTATCCAGAGTGCCATGTGTCCTTAAGGACATCTGTATATGAATTTCTGGGACTTATAAACTTAATGTATCAGCAACTATTTTTACCAGAGTTCATATTGCAATTTTCATTGTTATTATTGCTTTTCTCTGGCACTCCTTATTACTGTTTCTCATATTGTATTCATTTCTATGCTTGGTCAGCTCAGGAGATTTTTGTGGTGTAGTATATGTGCTGATTCCTTAAGTTTACAAATTTTTCAGTGATGTTCTTTGTCTATGATTTCAACCTCATCCTACAGAGGGTGGTGATCTTCATTTTCTCTCCATATGTGGTCAGACACACCTGATTTTTCCACTTCCCCTCATGTTTTTGGTCTTCTTGAAGCCTTACCTTAAGGACCCAAAGAGTCATGAGTTCAGTACCTGGTTAAGGCAGTGGAGAACTTTCAGAGGGAAATTAACAGGGGATAACTGATAACTGACATCCATTAGACATGGCATGTGGAACTAGAACAGTCTACCCCAGTGAGCAAAATAAAGGGTTCAGTCTGAAACATTGTGACAAATATGGCAACAATGATGATGACAATAGTCTGAATAATGTAAAATGTCATTGTTATTTATGCTTTTCATTGCTTTTTCCACCTTACACTCACTCTTTAACCATATCTTTCTGTTTCGTCAGTTATAACCATTTTGACTTTCAGTTTTCTAGACATATACTGTCATTGTTAATTCTTGACTATATAATATATACTGGGTGCAACAGAAAAATTGTCCATCCTGCAAAATGTTTAATATCTAAAAAAAAAAAAAAAACACTAGCCAGTTGAGTTTATTTTTTCCAGGTTCTCAGACAAGATGTTTAGCCATCTTGACACCATTTGTCTTAAGAATCACTAAAAATTCCTTTGAGTTAATCAGCTAGAAAGAGAACAGGTTAAAATCATTTTGTGTCAGCCCCACTGTCTTCCCAACTGAGCAATGGTGGTGAGAGGAAAAAGATCATTCAAGCCTTCAGTAATGGTACCAACATTCATACTTTGGCCTCCATCTCCCAAGAACCATCAAGAGAATGGGGAAAATGTGAACAGCATAAAGGAAAACTGGATCAGGAGGTCCCAGCAGCAAGAGGGATTAACATTTCAACTTAGAGATAAAGAGATCAATTAGAAAAGATCCAACTCAATGAATAAGACGTATGGCACATGACAGAGCTGTGACAAAGAGCAGTAAGAAAAGACATGGAAATGAAATCTTACGTGAGACATTTTGTTACTCCAAGACAGACAGTTATAAAGTTAGAGAGGGTGAAGATCATCTTGAATAAGTTGGAAAATGATCCCGGAATAATATATATATATATATATATATTTGAACTTAATTTCAATCCTTCATAAGCTTCCGCTCCTTAGCTATAACTAATTAATGATGAGCATGTCAATTTTATTTATGATTGATTTCATCCCATTTCTTCTGTTAAGCTTGGAGAGTAATTATACATTCTTAATGCTCAAAGTAGAGTCCAATAGTTTTATAAAAACCTCAGAAAATTCCAGTAAGATATCTTTAATCATTTCTAGGAAACAATGGTTTAAATCTTAATCTAACAATTGGACAATTATGCTGTTACACCTGATATATATATATATATATATATATATATATATATATATATATATATATATATATATATATATATATAAGCTGCTTAGACAGTAAAGTCATTATTGAAGTGTAGTTTCCTGAAGTGTTCATTCTCTTAGTCTTTTCCTCTACAACACTCATGGAACAATGTTGAGAAAAATTTGCTAAAATATTTTGAAATGGCACTGTCTATACAGAGATGTAGGTTCACATTTTAAATTCTACTTGCCAATTCAATTCTGTTTACTTTGTTGATAAATGTTATCCTGTCCTCCTGCTTCCACATATTTATATATAGACACCCAACAGCCAAACAGAAGCACAGCAAATACATCAAAAAGAATTGTCCAAAAATTGTCCTGTATTCCTTTCCAACGCAAAATTGAGTAGAAATGAATAGAACAGAAAAATGTGAAATATAATTAGAAATAACATAATATTATTTCATGAATTATTCATTAGTGTCTTCATCGATGTTGACATTAATAAAATCAATCATTATTTCTTGTCTGTTGATATTAATTAATATAATGAATTGGATATCTGTACAATGACCACATTAATTAAAACAAAAAAAATAATATAACTCTACAATAATGAAAATATATAAAATATTGAAGATATATTACAGTATATATATATATATATATATATATATATATATATTTGGGAAGCAGATCTTCTTTTATACATGTTTCATTGAATGTGATGGACAAGGAAAATTTTATATATTTTTATTCAGTTTTTCTAGCATCTGATTACTGTCCCAAGTGCATTCAGTCAGTTATGTGCCATGCATGATACGCGCTTAGGCGATAATGTATCTTTCGATACATAACTGACAAGGTAGACTTTTTCCCACAGCAGTTTGCCAATTCTTCCTGTGGTAGACCAGTTGCCATCCAAGGCTATAGAACCCGGTCTGTCCTGCTATTTACCCATAGCTGCAGGGAGAAGAGGATTCATACCTTTCCCAAGTTTATTAGCACATAAATAAATGTAATGGATTCGATTGGAATTTGAACTCAGCTCTCCGATTCCTCAATTTGAACCACTATCCTTTACTCCGCCATGCTTCCCAAGTGCATTCAGCTAATTCATTAGCTATTTTCAAGTGTTTCATAATTAGTATATTTAGTAGATATAGTATATAATATTATTCTTGTGTTTGTATCCTGTGCTGTGTTGTATACAAGTAGTAATACTAGTCATAGTTGAAAGTTCGTTGAACTCCTAACGTGTTCAGACACTTTTTTAAAGTAAGTAATCTTGAGTGTAGGTCTAAACTGCTTTATCATACATACATAATTATAAATTTTGTGCACATGCCTAGGTCACATCTCTGTAAACATCATCTTATTCTGATGAAGTTCTAAAGGACTAAACACATCACATACAAAAATTTTTGACTTTGTCATTGATTTTCTTAATATTGTTCTGGTATATCAAAAGGAATATCTCTTTTACTGAGACATATATATATATATATATATATATATATATATTCTCAGATGGCATGTATCTGTAGAAGAGACAAAATGAATAAAAAGAGACAAGAGGAAAAACTATACTTAGCCAACTTGATAAAGTCCCTGAGTGGACGAAATGCATCAGCTAAGCATAGCTTTTCTCTTGTGTCTTTATATACACATATATATATATATATATATATATATATATATATATATATATATATATATATATATATATAATATAGACATATTGTGTCTACTTATTTTTTTTATGATCCTTTCCAAGTGTATAAAAAATAGAAAATACTTATTGACAACACCAATATACTACACCATGAAAATAATAAATAAAAACTTCAAATTCTCAAAGCCCTCTAAGTCAAAATCAACTAACCAATATTCAACAAAATTTATTAGAACAACAGCATATTAAAGTGCATATAAAATTCAATACCATTTTACATTTCTACCAATTTCTGCTCAGCTTCCTTTTATTAAAATGCTTGTTTTGCAAAAAATTCCATAAGTACAATGGATAAATTTAAAATAATTACAGAGCACATTAGCACATGTTTTTAAAAATCACCATCCCAATAGTATGAAAATTTTATGGCAGTTACAATGAGTTTGTCTTTGTAATTTATGAATTTTGATGCCTTTCATCTTAACATCAAGAAACTAGTTAGACAACTGGAAAGGTTCAGTATAAAAATAAGTAGACACAACATGTCTGTATTATTCAATGAAACATGTTTGATGTGTGTATATATATATATATATATATATATATATATATATATATATATATATATATATATATATATATATATATATATATATATATATATATATATATATATATATATATATATATATATATACACATATATATATATATATATATATATATATATATATACATTCATATATATATATATATATATACACACATACATATATATATATATATATATATATATATTAATATTAATATATATATATATATATATATATATATATATATATATATATATATATATAGGATTAATACAAATATAAAATTTGATACTTAGCTGAATGATGTTATATTCAGCATCTCTGGTCCCAGTGTTTCATAGACAAACTTTTGTGTGATTGTTCTGCTTTAAGAGTAGTAATGTCTCTTATTATATTATTCTAGTCCATGGTCTCCAAGGTAGATGTTGATAGAAACTTCTTGTCTATAGTCCATAATTTCTGCCTTGTTACTGAAATCAGCAGTCTGCTAAAATGGTTTCTGACATGAAAGTACATACTAAACAAATGTACATCATCAATTTCTTCCAAGTATTGTATCTATTGAGACTCACTGTTATTTACTGAATATTTACAAAGACCAAACAGTGGATGTGAACACAGTTGAATGGTGGATAACGTGTTTCACTCATTGTTACAGTGATGTGTATGATAAGTCATACTCTGAGCAGCACTGCAAAGTTATCAAACTATATCTCAGTTTAACCAGTGGTGGTGACTATAGTGAAAAACAGTATTTTGTTGTTGAAAACTTGCTCTATTCAACCACTCTCTGTTCTCTGTGCATCTGTTATAGTTTCCAAGGAAGTAATTAAAGGAATCAGTTATGAAGCATCTATTCTTTATGTATACATGTATATTATTACTTCAAATGTTATTATAGTGGATACTTCTATTTGAAATAGTCACCCCATTTTTATTCTTAATTTGAACAAAGTGCATTATATTCACCAGCCTGCATGTTAGAAAAATCTTAACAAAGTACGTGTGTCCCTCTTTGTAGAAGGAGCCACTGTTTGTGTTTAACAATGAAAAGCATCACAGTAGAGCAAGACTATTTTCCTTTTTAAGAAAAGCACACTTTCTCACTAAGATATTTTTCTCAACACTGCTTATCTACTCAGTTTCATGTCAGAAATGTAAACAAAGAAATTTCTAAAGAAGTCATGGATTTATTTTTAATCTGGCATTTGTACATGTAAGTCGATAGAATTTTTTACACTGTGCAAATTTGTAGCATCAGTTATGAAAGTACTTTTCTTGATTTTTCTATGCCTCTTACCAGGTTAATTGTGTATTCCATCATAAAAGAATAATTTTCTTTTTGAATCAGTGAATTCTTCAATTAAGTTTTCAGTATTTTGAAATGGCTGGAACCACTAATCAGATAAAAAGTATTATACCAAGTGATTCTATGAAGACGACAGGTCTAGAATTATTGTGCATAATACATGGGAAGAGTCTCAGTAATTGGGGTAGATGGGAATATTTGTCAGTATGCAAAAAATGGGGGTGATCTTAATAAAAGAGGTGGGTTACAAAATCATTTCAAGAGTTAAAAAGTGCAAAATTAATAAATGGTGAGCTTAATAAGCTCCTAAATTTTATAATGGATAATAAAAAGAAGAGAGAAACCGCAAACGTTTTTGCTTGTAATATGGATTTTTTTAAAAAACATTATACTTTATTTTCCATAATTTTGCTACACGGGTTTCCGGTCTTGCAACCTTCATCAGGCAAAGAGTGGATATTTCCACATATTATTAAAAGAAATTAATTTTTCTTATGTTTTTTTTTATGTTAAATATTGTTGATATTAGAAATTCTCCTTTTTGTGTATTAGTGACCAAAATATCTTTCTTGAACTGGTAGTGAAAGAATTCTGAGTGAAGGGTAATAAAACAATTAAGACTGGTTCGAGAAAGGGTGAGAAAGATATCTATATTCTTATCTTTTAATGAACCCTGCGTGTTCTTAGATCTATTTCCATTTTTTTGTGTTTTTGTCAGCATGCATATGCATAACACACATAATATTATATGGTTTTAAACATTTTAAAATGTTTTATCATTTAAAACTAGAACCATATGAAGATTGGAAATCTTACGAAGAAACTTCAAAGTCGGGATAAAATTGATATTTAAAAGTTAAGTAATATTTTCATATAATATTATTAATGTTCTATTTTTGCTATTATTTAAAAATTTTTAATATTGAGCACTATCTTCTGTTTCTTAAATCATATATATATATATATATATATATATATATATATATAATGGGTGTGTGTGGTGTAATAGATAGCAGTTGGGAATGTGCAATTAACCAGAGAACTGAGTTCAAATTCCAGTTGAGTTCATTACATTATGTGAAATTACCCTTGTAAATGGTATGAATCCATCTCTCTATCTTTCCCCTAGTTATGAGTTAAAAAGTAGAATAGGCTAGGTTCTTTAGCCTTGGCTAGCAGTCCGTCTATGAGAAGAATTACTGTTTTATGTTTTTTAATCAATTTCACTCTATGCAAGGCAGTAAAGTCACTAAGACACAAGGATTTATATGGTGTGGAGGATTAGAAATAGAAACATTACATTATTGTTACATAATTATAGTGAAATCATTAAGGTTTTTTTTTTGTCAAAAGCATTTTATTTTTGTCATATATTAAGTTACAATATTCCTTTTTACAGGCTTTATTTTTGAAATGGAATAAGATCATTCTAAATTTCAGAATTTTGTTGTTTTCCTATCAAAATTACTGGAAGAAAGTGATCTAAAAACAATGGAAAAGAGAGGTAATAAACTGTAAACAAAATAGCTCCAATTTGTTCAACTTAGTAAACCAAGCATTGCAGTCAAAATATTCTAAAATGCTGCCAATAACAAAGGAGAAAATAAAATATACCTTACAACAAATTGAATATAGCATCAAAATTTATATTATTTTTATTTATTTCTTATGTAACTAAATACATAATTGTCAACAAAGTTTCCATAATACTTGATATTTCCTGCAATAAATTCTTAATAAATATTATTATTGTTATTATTTTACTTAAGTGTAAGGTAGTCCTACATTTACAATTCCTTATGGTTAACCATGAAAAGAAATGTTGATCAAAGCTGCCCAAAGTCTCTAAGCACATATTGCTGTAAAATTATCAAATGTTGAATACACCCCTCCTCTACCAAACACATATATGAGTGCAACTGTATGAATGTTACTAAAGTTAAAGTTTTTATGTGATTGTTTGATCAGTAATGAGTCCCCCCGTCCTCTATATTGTTCTATATATTGTTTCTCAAGCAGAGAATCCACCCACTAGCAATTGAGAACTTTCAGAAAAATTAGGCTTATTGAAAGATGCCATAAGGTCCCAAAAAACATAATTTTATAATTGGAAAATAAAGTATAGATTAAATAATTAAAATACTTTTAAAAATCGGGATCATGGTGCCAGTGCAACTGATCCTTTCCTTAGCTGCATACTATGTGCTTCGCCAAGGTTGCTTACTTTTAATATACCCAACTTGTTCAGTTTTATGTATTCAGTCAATTAAGTGCCATATGCGATACACACTTGTCAATCAAGTCTCTTGATTCTTGACTGACTAGGCAGATTTTCACACAGTAGTTTGCTGTTTCTTTCTGCAATGGACTGGTTGCCAACTAAGGCTATAAGAACTCAGTCTGTCCTGCTGTTCAACCCATAGCTGGGGGGGGGAGAAGAACGAATATAATGAACCCAACTAGGATTCAAACACAGTTCTCCAATTTCTCATGCCATTATACATTACACCACGGCAAGCATCTAAGATTAATTTACATATTAATTATGAAAAAATATGTTAAAATTTGAACTCATTTGAGGGAAATGGGAAGAATTAAATTTTATCCTATGAATACTTCAACATGAACATTGTACATAGCTAGCAAGTCACTGCAGTTGTCTCAACTTTGTACCAGAGTTTAGCGACACAGTGAATATGAGAGTGAATAAAGATGTTGAGTTCATGATTTTAGCATCTAATTTTAAGTATCTGTAAAATTTATGAGTCAGCCTCCTATTATGACCCCCGGAAGTTAATATGTTGCCCTTCTCAGATTTAATATATTTTATATTGTATTAAATATTACCTTTCAGGTTTTAATATCTAATTACTTGGGTCTGCTCAATTTCAGGGCCCCATCATCCATAGTTTGTTGATGAGTCAGTGTTCCAATACAATACTCTTTTCCTCTTGCAAATGTTTTATATGCTTGAATTTATGTTTGAATTAATGTTACAACTTTATTGGTTATGCAAGTCTGGTTTGTTGAGGTGCAATGTGACTGAATTGGGTGACTGCTTAAGGTTAATGAGATAGACTACTGATTTTTGCCATTTCAAACAGAGGATGATTGGTGATAACATTTGCCAGCCAAGAACCGGCTTGTTTTACAAAGGTGTTCTATTTTTTTTTTTAAATGTTGTTCCCACTTCGATCTCTACAGCGCAAGCCTTCAAAACTCAAACAGCTATCCTTGATAATGTATTAGAAGCTGTGTAATTGGACTCAATGTGTGTGTGTGTATATATATATAAATATATACATATATATATATATATATATATATACAGGTTGTGATGGGTAAATTGTTGTCATTTTATATTTTTAATTTCACACATGTGCGTTGTTTATGATTTTGTCAACTGCACAGTATAGTATGCTTAGTTATCTGTGAGAAAAAGAGCACCATGATGCAAATCACTCCACCAGAAATTTCCAAACAGCATAAAATGCTTGTCATTCATGCTTGAAACTACAATACAAACATTTCATAGTGTTTGGGTGCAGAGGATTCAGAAAGAGTTGTATGATATATCCAGTCAACATTATGGTGTTTTGAGTGATCACTAGTGATGGCAACATTATGCCTCCATTCATCTTCCCACAGGGTCTCAGACTCAGCACAGAGGCCTACATCAAGTGTGTTGAGGAGGTAGTACTGTCCTGGGTCAAGAGGGTGGCTGATGGAAGATCCTATGTCTGGCATTAGGACTCTGCAGTATGCCACACAAGTAGGAGAACCCAGTCATGGTTGTCAGACAATTTCTGCAACTACATCAGGCTACCTAGCTCCCCAGACTGCAAACCCTTTAATTATTATGGGTAGGGTGCAGTTGAGTGAGAGACCAACAAAACTCCTTGTATGACCACAACAATTTTTGTCCTTCACAACCATGAACATTAAATGCTTACTCTATATTTAACAATACCCTGATGATGATATTATTCTATGTCGAAAGTACTCAGAATAAATACAGTATGAGCCAACATAGTGTTTCTGTCTAACCTTTTAATAACTGTACAAAAAAGCTTATTTGCGAATATGAAAGGATCTTATCAAAAATAATTAGCCAGAACATGTCTAAATTATTTAACGAAAACTGTCTTAATATATATATATATATGTCTGTCTATCTATCTATCTATATATATATATATATATATATAATTGCATATATGTATATATATATATATATATATATATATATATATAAAGTGAACATAGAAGTCAACATAGGGCGACAGTCTGTTTCATATATGCAATCGTCAGGCCTGACGATTGCATATAGCATGAAACAGACTGTCGCCCTAAGTGTTGACTTTTATGTTCACTTTTATATTTACACACGCTCTATCTCTGATATTGAGCACTTTTATTCCATAAATATAGCACACCTTAAGACTATACTTTTTATATATATATATTATATATATATATATATATATATATATATACACAACGTTGCCTCTCTCTGTCTTTTCTACAAATACTTTCATGGTAATTGTCCGATGAGCTGCTTTCACTGGTTCCCAGACTCCATGAATTCAAGCACCCTACGAGGCTGGCATCCCGCTCCCACACTTACACTGTAGAAACTTTTAAATGTTGTCATCTCTTCTACTCCAATAGCTTCATACCTCGCACATCTCGCCTCTGGAACACCCTTCCCTATTACTGTTTCCCTGAGAGCTATAAATCCCACTATTCAAATGTAATGTCAATCGACATCTCCAGTTGCCTTGATCTATCCACTATCCCTCTCCTCATCCTTTCTTCTATCACTCCTATCTGCTCTTGCTCCAAATCTTCTGCAACCCCCTGCATCCTAGTGGCTTCACGCCTTGCTCAGGGTGTAATACTTAAAAAAAAAAATTAAAAAAAAAAAAAATAAATAAATGTGCAAGTTGGATTCAACAGAAAAATTGGGGGGGGGGCACAAGACAGTGAACAAATCTTCCTCACAGCAGACAGCAATTGACACAATGTCATGTGAAAAAGATAATGCCAAGAAGGCATAACATGTCACTCTGCTAGAGTTCAGCATCCACCATCCTGATAATAGGCAGAAAAAGATCTTTGTGATGATTAAATGAAAGCAGTTTTGTTTTGGAGGCATCAAAATTTACAAGCCACTTCTTGCCAGCTCAACTTTCTTTGGATCTGTTGGAATTTCTACTAAGGCAGGAGTAAATGGTAGTGTCATCTGCATAGATGCCTTCTTGGGAACTGGGAACATCAGGAAGATCATTGATGAAGATCAGAAACAGCATAGGTCCAAGGATAGGGCTATGGGAGAACTACATGTGAGTATGAAATGATCTGGAAGCATGCCCATTCAATACATTTCATTATTCGATTACATATGAATGACTGGATTAAACTAAATATATATCCTGTGACAGCGTAGCCCTCAAGCTTGCATAGGAGGCTGGCATGCCAAACCTTGTCGAATGTCATCAAAATATCTAGAGCCACAGCATGGGCTTCACCATTCTTATATAAAGCTTGGTAGATAAGTTCAGTTAGTCATTAGCATGTTGGCAGTAGACTTGGCAAATCAAAAGCCATATTTGTCTGAAAGAAGGTTATGCAAATAAGACACTTAACCAGTTTGGCATTGATTAGGGCCTTAAATACTTTGCTAAAAAGAAATAAGTGACTAATAGCATGATAATTGGAGCAGTCAGAAGTTTCCCCAGTGTTCTTAAAAACAGGAACTATGGAGGAGGGCTTTCAACAAGCTGGAAAGCAAGAAGCACCAAGGCATTTGTTGGAGAGAACAGAAGCCTGTTCAAGTGCACATTTCTTTAGGATGACAGCAGGGATCCCATTCAGTCACTAGCCTTATGGGTGTCTAATTTAGAGATGATGCCAGAAACCAGTGGTGAGGTTATGCATATGTCACTCAGTAAAGCTTGCATTCTAGGGGGAAAATCTGACAGAGGTATTCCAGATGTCGAGAGTAAAGTTGAAAGAGAACTACCTGGCAAAGCACTTTACCTTATCTGCAGATATCAATACTTCAAATTGATTGAGCAGAGGAGGGACTGAGAATTTGCTATTGTTCAACACCAGTAATCCCTAGAACGAAACTTGTTAAAGGGTATACGGTGTCTCATTCTGTCAGCATAAGTAATTTACTAAACATATTCTTTTAGCAGTTAATATCATGGAAACAGGGATGAAGTCCAAATACATGTATCTGTTTGAAATTGGTTGAAACACTTATCTAAAGTTGATCATATTCTTCTTCCGATGGCTGCATGTCAATATATTATTCAGGTTTGCTCATGGCCAGCATTGCCTGTTCTTTGGAGAAGACTAAAACATGTCTCTTCATTCCATGGTCTTCAGGGCCTCTCAGCTGAGGCACCAAATCCATTTGGCACCTAAATTTGGGTCTTACTCATTATTATCAGATAAATGAACTCATCTCCATATAAGGAGGTCTTATCAACCAAGGGGAGATAAACTATATTTTTCATAATCTTTATGAGTCAATTTTGATTAGAAATCAAAAACATTCCTTTATTGAAAATATTAAAGAGATCCACAAAATTTTGATATATAACCAGATACATGGAGCTTATATATATGGTTTTAGGGAAATATATGAGAACATGAAAAAAGATTTCATGTGACATATTTTGTCCTTTAAGATTTCATCAAACTCCCTAAAATTGTTCTTGATATATCAAAATGTATATGTCTTTATCCCATATATATATATATGTATATATATATATGTGTGTGTGTGTTTTGTAATAATTTCATATCAAGCAAAGCAATAAAACTCACTAGAATGCAGGTGGTTACCAAAAGAGAAAGAGAACAACAAAAACACAGAGGTTAATAAAAGAACAGGGTGTATGGTTGTCAGCAAAAAGAACTTCCAAAAGCTAAGCAAAGTATTAAGAAACAGAAAAATTTTGTTAGAAACAAAGAAAATAGTACAGAAGTGTTACGTAATATCAGTCCCCCTATCTGGCAGTGAATGCTAAACAATCTCCTCACAGATGAAGAAGAGACTTGAATCAACATGGTTCCACAGAAAGGTGCTGAGAATACCATGGATTGTACATCTGAGCAGTGACAAAGCTTTAGAAAAGATGGAAATAAAAAGGACACTTACACTTAGAATCACAAAGAGACAATTGAAATTTCTGGAGGAGACAATGAGAAAAGACACCTTGGAAAATTTAGCACAAGATATATAACCTATCTAGCAAGCTTGTGCAAATGTTTGGCACTGAATAGTGTTTAGGAGAGATAGCAAAAAGACAAAATTTAGCAAGAGTCACAATGGACAGGAAGTTGTAGAGAGCCATGATCACCAATGTCCTAAAGGAGCATTGTGTATAGAAGATAAATGATGATAATTGAGATGTCATTTAAATTTTGAAGAATATAGTTAGCAGGAAAGCAAGAAGCCAGAAGAGAGTTCCACAAATGTGAAGAGAGGGAAAACAACTAGGAGAATATATATATATATATATATATATATATATATATATACACAGACACACAATTGCATGGATATGAGTTTGTGACCCTGAGTTTCATGCTTTTGTGATTATCAAACAAAACCAGGGTCACAAACTCATCTCTATACAACTAAATATGTTAACTCTGTCACTGATATTGAGTGCTTTCCACTAAGTACTCTGCATATAAAATAATATATATATATATTAATCATTTTGACCCAAGCAAGTCAATAAAGTCACTAAGAAGCAAAGGGTTACTGAGTGTTAGACAATATGAGAAAAAGTAAACATTATTAAGGAGAGAGAACAATGAGAGAACAGGAATTAAGAAGACAGAAGATAACAATTGACATTGCATTTAAATTTTTGAAGTTCAAACTTGACTGTGAAGCAAGAAGCCAGAAATGAGTTCCACAAGTTAGAAATGCAATAGAAGAAACTGTTAACATAGAACTAATTGTTACGTCTATAACGGTAAAATGATGAGACTTTGCTGCCAATCTAGTACTGTGCTTAAAGTCTGGATAACATAGAGGAAAGTTCATCAGAAAGTAATATATATGCAGGTGAAGTTGTGTACATGATGTTATTAAAGATAAAAAAACACCATGATCATAGCTTTTGTTTTATGCTGTAGTTTGTCAGATTAGCAATGAATCAACTGTGCTATTGTTCTATATAATGTCTTTATCTAACTTACAGCTATTTTCTAAGTAACAATAAAATAACAATGCTAGATGATGGTTTTCGCCAAACAACAAAAGCATCCTTTTCCATAAGAATTTATTTTGGTAACATTTCTTTTGATCCTGTCAATGTTTCCATTATTTGCTTTTGTAGTATTTAACTCTAATCACCATACAAAAACATCCGTTTTTTTTCTCAAGTTTAAAAATGAAGAGTTTGCATAATTCTGTTTGTTGTTCAGACTGTTGTTGTCTTCATTTTTGTTGTTATTAATACAATGTTTTGATCAATAAATTTGTTGGTTTTTCTTTTGTTGTATGCTGCATGTAATCTTTAGAATTTGATTAGTAATTCTGTTTTCTTTCCTTTTCAACTGTAATATGAATCCGTTGTCCTCAAAATGTCCTAGCTGAAAAGATAAGGAGGAGGAAGAATCAAAGTATGAAATAAATTCTAAAGACTCAACAGAAATTCTGAGGAAGTCTGAAGACTATAATAACTAAAACATTGTATTAATAACAGCAAAGACAAATATAAGGATCTGAATAATAAATAATTTTTTTTTAATTTATTTGAGAGAAATATTTTAAACATTTTACAAAATGTATACATTTAAAATATCAATAATAATCTAATTTTTGTTTGCGGGTATATTTCAATAATATAGCAAAAATGGCACATCATAAAGATTTTTGTTAGGGCAATACCATAAAATTTTCTCAGTTGAAGAATAAAGTAATTTCAATTCCAATTTGTAAGTTTATAATAATTGTGTGGGCAGTGATGGATCTACTATGAAGCTTAAGCTACAAGGCCCCTAATCCCAGAGGTGTGCCTGAAGCAACTTTTTAATGAGTGAATTTTTCAACAAAATCAATGATTTTTTTCAATGTATTTTTTTAAAATAAGAGCACTTTAGTAATAGAATCATAAGCCAGTGGGTTGAAGTAGCTAACGAAGGCCTTAGAATATGCTCTAATATCCATTTCATATGCTTCAAAATTCCCCTTTAATTGGTTAAATTTTAAAAAAATTATTTGGGGCTTGCAATGTCTGAACCCCAAGCTGTATGGGCTCATTGAGCTCACTAGAATTCAATCATAACCTACATTTTCGTAGTTGGATCTTCAAATTTATTGTTGCAGTTATAAAAAGGGCACCATATCTGTTCAAGCTTTAGGGTACAAAAATATAGGGTCCACCACGGAGTCTGCATTTGTATGCACCCCAGTAATAATGATCTAATTTTTTTATGCTCATGTTACAAAAGCTGAAAAGAAAAAAGCATATTAACATTAAAAGAGGAAAAGAAATGAAACAATTATTAATTAATGCATAAAATGAGACCAACTAAATAATGATCATTTTTTATTACATATAAGTTATTTTTTTAGAAAACATTATTTCTTGGTTATAATTATTTTATGCAAAAATTATTCATTTTTTTTTTCATTTTCAGTTCCATCATGAACATTTTCTCATTTTCTTTTTACAAAAAAAACCCAAAAAACAATTTGTCTAAATTCAAAGCATGTCTGTTCCAAAATCATTTAACACTTGATTCCTGCCAATTGGATATTAGTAGGAGTACAAATAAAGTTGGGTTAAATTTTCAAATGTAGTTGGAGTTTGTTTAATTACAGAGTAGCCTCCCCTTATTTATTTATAAATAATTATAACTTCAAAAATAGGAAGTGTCTTGACACTGAGCTTAAGAGCCACTTTTGTCAGCCTTTAAAGAAGTTTAAATTTTAAAAAATATCAGCATTTTAGTCGCTCAATTTGCTAGGGTTTCTCACTGTAAATATTTTGTATAAATCTGTTATAATAAAGAAGTTTTATTCAGTTCCTTAAAAATATGCTGCAGCCTCTTTAACATAGGGAAATAAAGAATTTAATCTTTACTCTTTAAAAAACAAACAATTTTCACTATAAGTAATGAAAAAGGTTACTAAATTAAAACAAATAGAGAAACTGTAACTTAGTGACTTATTCATACACAGAAATAACCTGTGCCACTTGGAGAAATAGTAATATTTTACAAATAAACTGCCATTTTCTCTTTTTTCAATCAAGAACTTATTTATCTATGCAATTCTCCAGGGACTTCATAAAAAAATATGAAAATTCAGATAATCCTTATATTTATGGCACTGTCTTTTATTTATTTATTGTTCCTTTCCATTTTTGGCAATTACCTGAATTTTGAGAACTTGAAAAGTTTGAACAAAACTCTTTTCCACCTTTTCTGACATCAACTGTAAGTTTTGCATGCTCCTTAGATCTATCATTTCCCATGTGAATTCTGTTAAACAACCACTCTTCCCAACTCTGCTGATTCCCACCTTTTTCAGAAAGACTAGCTTGACTGTAGGGGGCAATATGCAGGTGTCTTCTTCGAAGATGAGTTAAAATTTGCCCCCCCCCACCATCTTTTCTTTTTCTTGTTTGCAGCTTGCATCCTTGAAGTTTGGGGTTTAGGATCTGAAGATTATTGTAATTTGATTTAAAACTGGGGGTAAAAGAAGAAGCAAAAGAACAACTTGAAGAAATAAAGGAAGTGGAATGTTGTGGGAAGGGGAAGGAAATCAGAGAAATGGAGAAGGGGAAAAGATAAAGATATGAATTGAGAGGAAAAGAAACAAAATAAAAGTACAAAAGGAGAGAGCATCAAAAAGAGAACAGAAAGATAAGAAAATGAAGGGGGAGGGTAAGAAAAAAGTCATAAAAAAAAAAGAATAAATAGAAAAATATCAGAAGTAAGTAACAAAGAAAGAAGGAAAAGAAAGAATATCCAAGAAAGGGAATTAAGAAAAGGATGAGGAGAAATAAAAATAGGATCAGAAAGTCAAGAAATCAAAAGGAAAAAAGAATGGTAAAATGTGAAGGAGGAGGAGGAAGAGACATATAGACAAGGAAAAATAGAGGGTCAAGTAAAAGAATAAGGATGACAAAGTAGAATGTTAAAGAGACACAAGTACAAGGGAGAAGGAAAGAAAAAATTACAAATTGAAGAGAGTTTTCACTATTTATATCATTCGGGCAGATGAGGACAACAGTCTGAACAATTTACATAGTGTAAATAGTTACAATATCTCATCTCAGAAATAAAGACAGATATTGAAGAGGGTTATAAAAAGAAATTAGTACTTGATAACATTAATTCTGTTTTAATTTTTTTTTGTTTCACTGGTCACTGGAGGGGATTTTGCCACAATTTTAAATATTTTTAGTACTATAGCATATTTTATTTATTGTTATCATTGCTTTTTAACTTCCTATATTGTCATCTTCTCTCTCTAAAAAAACTACAAGGGTTTAACTTGAAATAAAACTTTGCCAGAGAATAAAATTAACATGTCCTGTGTTCATAAACAAGAAACAGGCTTACATTTGGAAAACATAAGGTAATATAAATAATATTTACCTTTATCAAGAACAAAGGCTAAAAATTATTTTAATATTAGTAATGATTGAATAAATCATAGAGCATTCATTTTATAACAGTGTAAACCTTTATGGTCTTTCAAACTAGTAATTTTTAAAAAATGCCATATTCCTTCATGACATAGGCGATGATTGATTCTTTTCTTTGTTATCTCTGAATTGCACTCTTAAAAAAGTCGAGTGCCTTGTCCATCGTTTGAAATTAAGAGTTTTTCTTCTCTTAGACTGGCTGCCAATCAAGGTTAGAGAGATCAAACTACCAAGCTGAAGAAAATACAGAGTCATGCCTTTATTAAGGGCATTTGTATGGCAGGGAACCCAGCAGATATTCCAGAATTTGAACTCTGTTCACAAATCTCATTTTCTGTTCAAATATAAGTCACATCATCTGCACATCCTAAATAAGTAAAAGTATTCAATGTTTTATTAATGCTTATGAAATAAGTGAAATTCATTTATACTAACATGATAATCTGTTGTTTTTTTCTGGAAAATCCACAAACATTTGTAAACACAGATAAATATAAACAGAAAGAAGAATGATATTAAATCTTAGCAAATAACAAACTTTAGACAACATTAAGTAAAAGAGTTGAATGATATTATCAATGGAACATCTCAGAAGACAGACTTTCAATTTATATGTGAAATACAAGCAAAACTTCAATTGTGAGTTGATGTATGTCTGCTGAATTGAAAACATCAGTCACAGAGTATTCATTTAGAGCAGTATTAACTTTTGTGGTCTTGTAAACTATTTTTTATTTCTTTTACCAAATTTATTTATAGAAACATAAATTTAATAGTTCCAGACCACTTCTGCTCAAGAAAATATTTGCTTTTAATTATGAAGAATGTTCATATGCATTTTTGTGTGCTGAAAATCCCAATCAAATCTCACATGAGCACATCATTTTTGGTATCATATTTTACATTTTTATAACAATCAATTCATTGGGATATTTGTAAATTCTTTTACTCATAAAGGTTTTAGTAAAAATACATTGTTACAACTTGGAACTTCTGCATCTTGACAGTAAGATGATTAGTGATTGTAATGATTCAACATTTTTTTCATTGGCCAGACTGTTCAAAATTAGAAATGGATTCTATATTTTCATCAATGCAAAATCTACAATATTCAGGGGACAATGTGAACAAGAGACTTTTCAATTAGTTATTTTATTCTTTCTTTTAACAGTTCAGTGCTAAAAACATTTACTCATCATTTTCTCGCATCATACTAAATCTTTTCTAATTTCTAAAGAATAAAGTCATCTGACCAAATTGGAATACTTGATGAATTGAAAAATAAATTAAAGCCTTCCTCTTGGTCAAAGTATTCAAATTGCTGCTTTTGTGGGGACAATAATGTATTGGTAACATATATGATACTGTTCTTGGAAAAGTCGCATCAATGTTCACTAAAACATACAAAAATCTATTCTTTGAAAAAAAAAGAGTAGTGTTTTAAATCAGTTCTTGAAGTAAAGGGAGGTATCTTAAATCGGTTTTTGAAGAAAATAGAGACATCTTAAGTCAATTGTTGAAAAAAGGGAAGTGTCTTAAATACATCTGCCAAATAGATATGTTTTTACAGATTTTTTTATTATCAAATTGAACTTTCTTTTTCTTGGCCTAGGTTGTATTTCTCAAACAAATCTACCCACATATGATTGTACTACCACAAATGCAATGTCTCTCTATTTTATTTCTATATATTTCTGTACTTCTCTACATCCTCCCTCTCACATTTTCCCTCTGTGTATATATATATATATATATATATATAATATACAAGTCATACAAGAGCATAATTAGTCCTGAGTATGATGATAAACAAGGCCTCTGATCAGGAAAATGGAGAATTTGAGGAGCATGGAACCACCTCTTAATTGTTTTTGTTCTCAAGTTCACCCTGACCCAGGGGTGGTAGCACCTGTTAGGGTCCCAGCTATGGCCAAATAGTGCTCCCCAAACAAAAATAAAACACAATGAAAATATAAAAATACTTTTATAGAGTAAAAGTACCAACAATATATTTTTATATAAAAAATTACCAACAATATATATTTATAGTAAGAATGACCAACAATCCATTTTATAATAGAATCACCAACAATATATTTTATCTGTAGTTGAAGGCTACAAGCTAAAATGTTGTTCAAAATATTTAGATTTTGGCATTAAATAACCCATAGAGGTGTTGATATGCCACTAAACAAAATCAACCAACCAAGTAGCATACTGCACAAAGCAGTCTTTACACATTTGGAAGTATGACTTCTTGGTTAATTATTTAGAAAATTCCTCAAAGAATGAAGGCAACTAAAAAAATTGCTTGAAACTCATCAGAGTTTGATTAAGCAACAAGAATTATGAATAATTTTGTTAATATTTTTTAATATTCTCTACAAATTGTGTTGTGACTGTAATGCATATACATTATATAGACTGGCAAACATGATATCTTTATAGATACAAATATTCTATTTCTCTCTCTCTCTCATCTATCTATCTATACATACATATATATATATATATATATATATATATATATATAATAATAATCGACTCTCCGTCGCATTCGACGATGAGGTCAGGGCCGATAAGTCCCAGGAAACCGACATCCCGACAACGGCACATGAGATTTGATTATAGTGGTGAAGGCCTCGTGCAGGACCAACCACACTTTTGGAGGGACGAATACAGAAACCTGGTGCACCGAATGCATACCACAAGGTTCCCAAACGACCCTCCGCAGGTTTTGAATTCAGAGTTGTCCTTCTCCTAGACCAGTTGCCATCCAAGGCTATAGAACCCAGTCTGTCCTGCTATTTTACCCATAGCTGGAGGGAGATGAAGAGGATACATACCTTTCCCAAGGGTATTAGCACGTTAGTGAATGTAATGGATTCGACTGGAATTAACTCGGCTCATGATTCCTCAATCCAAGCCGCTATCCACTGTTCCACCGGTTTCCTATATATATATATATATATATATATATATATATATATATATATATATATATATATATATATATATAAGCATGGACATATAACTTCAACCATAATAACATAGGAAAATATGTTATTATATTTCTTTTTACACAAAACAAAAAATATTTACACATGAAAAAGTTGATGCTCCTCAAACAAATATTCTGGTGCTCAGAGCAAAATATATGATGGAATGACTTCAGTTGGCATAGCTTCTGGATGCACAGCTTTAGTGCTTCTCCCATTTGGTGCCAATATGAAAAGATTGTTTGAGGATCCAACCCTAAATCAGCCAACATGAAGCATATGATAATCAGGTTGAGTCAAGTGATCTTTAGTGATTGTCCTTTACCTTGTTGATGGTTGTGGAAAAGGTGAGTCCCACTTGGAACTAAAATCACTTGAATTCAAAGACTAAGAATCCTAGGATAAACACATCCCTTTTTAGCCAACTCAAGTTAGGATAGATTTCTAATCAATTCACTCCAAGAACAATGATAATGCCACTAAAAGGGGCCACTGGGAGTGAAAGATAATTAAGAGATTTTAGAAGGAACTGGAAATCCAATCCTAAATAGGAAACAACTACTCCTGTTCTAAAGACCAGAAGTGAACTGGATGGTATGCAAACCTATCAACCCCTATTTATGGAAAAAATAAAATAATTAGTAAATAAAATTTCAAAGTTCAGTCAGAGACACTAGAAACATAGAGTTGAAGTAGACTTTAGAAGGAACTGGAAACCCAATCCTGAATAGGAAATAAGGGATAAACCTCTACACTTGTTCCAAATACTGGAGTATTTCCTTAATGGCATGTGGGAGAAACAGTTTGATAGCTTGGTGAATTCTATTGCACAATCTTGGAGGGTGAAAATTTATGAAGAAGCAAGCTGGGCATTCCAACTTTTAATGTTGATGAACATTTTTGTTGTCAAGAGATTTCAAGATCACAATTGGATTCCAAACAGTTTCAGAAGTTTTCAAAACTGTATTAGCTGACTGGTACAGATGAACTTACTGAGGAATCTTTTGCTTAAAACAACTTTGAGTTAATTTGACTATCTTTCTTTGGAGTAAGACTGCTTTGCTCACAGAACCATGGGTAGGTGCAGATATTTTCTGAATTTTTGAAAACAGAAATATATTTAATTTTAAAAAGGTTTTTCAGGGTTGCACAATACTTTACAAAGAAAACAGTAAAAAATATTTTAACCAATTAAGCTGTTTCATTTTACTGTAAAAAGGATTTTCTTTCAAAATTGATCTCTAGTGACCATAAAATATCTCCTGTCATATTTTTTTCTGCATGTTACTCCTAGATAGAAATTTACTTCCAAGAAGGTAATTATTTGGCTGCAATATAGATCTACAAACTAATTTTAACTCCAATGACCTTGAATTTAATCTTATTTGCCCAACTTTTTTGAGATCACAAGGCATCTTTTTCTTCAGTTTTAACGAAATAGAATGTGTTTACCATTCATGGTAAACACATTCTATTTCGTTAAAACTGCTTCATTTGGATCTAAATAGCATGTTTTGTTCTTTTGATGACCTATGATGACCTCTACAGTCAAGCTCACATTGCCTATATAATGATTAAGTCTTATTTGTATGTTCATGCCAAAGATTGATTAATGGGCTTTATTTTTTTAGTGTGATCATGTCCCAGACACTCACAAACACATACACAGGAGTCTCCAATGTGTCTGTGAACTGGATGAGGCTGACCTTAGCATAAGACTTCCTAGAGAAAGACCTACCTCTAAAAACTAGTTTTATATATATATATATATATATATATATATATATATATATATATATATATATATATATACACACAAGGCTGGATTTTACTAGGCAAGTTAATGTTTTCTCAATAAATTGTTATAAGCTAAACAATAATGGCCAGACTTTTAGGATTTACTTATATTTTATTTATATGATAAATATCTCATGTCAATTTCAGCTAGTGATATCTGTTTTTATATGAAAAATTTACAATAACTTTTTGGTTATGGGGAGATTTTATTATGGAATACCAGGGTTGTTTGTCATATTGTAAATAAACGAATATATATAAGTGATATAATTATTGATGCTTTTATACCAGATATATAAAGATTGGTTCGAAAGAGAAACAGGATATTGTAAAGTAATTGATTGATGGGAATACAATATTGGAAATTGTGAAAAGCTTGAAGAGAAATCACAGAATAATCACAAAAGAAATTGCAGACTTTGGCAAAGCAAGAACACAAAAAATAAACTAGCTTGAAAAATATTAGAAGAAATTTGGGAAAAAGTGAATTGAAGAATTTGATGTTGTGGATGTAAAGAGAGAGAACAAGAGGCAGAATTTTAAAATTATTGATTAAAGACATGAAAGCAATCAAACTGCTACCTTTAAGAGAACATCACAAAGAGATCGTCCTGGGTATGATGATAAACTACACTCAGTAGCAAGACTTCTGATTGGGAGGTTTTAGGGAGTGTGGAACCACCCCTTAATTGCTGCTGTTCCAAGATCTACCCTGACCCAGGGTGGTAGCACCTGTTAGGGTCCCAGCTATGGGCAAATAGAGAACCTCCAAATGGAAAAAAAAAGTTTAGATTTTTTAAAAAAATAACAAAAGAATAAATTACCAGCAAAAGATTTTTTGTAAAAGAAAAAATTACTCAAGCTCCCAAGATAATTAATTTTCAGAATTAAATGACCCATAAAGAGTTGATATGCTGTTAAATAAACTGTTGTGATCTGGGGTCTGGCAAGATAACACAAGTCAACTTAAGTCAGTCATGATAGTAGTATTCAATACTCAGCTAGTCAAGTCACTGCAATAGTATTATCTTTTTCTTTTTTCCTTCTAGACAATTACCCAGGACTACTTATCATGAATGGATTAGTCTATTCATGATAGTGAAAAGGGTAACTGGCTCTTACCACAACACAGACACAAGGAGAAATGCATAGATTAGTTGGAGAAGTATATGAAAACTGATTTTTCAGCAGTTATTCTTACTGAAAGCTGTAGAACTACATTTCTGGTTTGGCTAGAGTCTGGTTCCTTCATGGAATGAGTCAACTGACGTAATGCAGTATACAACAGTGGTTAGAGTAATTTGTTAAACTCATATTACAGACAGCAAAATTACAGATTCCTTCAAAGTTGATTATGGCCTCAATATAAATGCAGAGAATTATTGTAAGTTAATGAACAAGATATTAGTAGGTCACAATCAAGAATAAAAAGTATTTTCATGCAAGACAATGCTCGTTCACCTTCTACAAAACAGACAAATACACAGATTGACTAAAAATTATTCTAAAGAAACAAAATTAATGGAATGGTCCAGAGCCTCCCCAGATATTAACTAAATATAAGACTTCTTGTGATCCAACATTAAAAAGAATGGAAAACAATCTTCAACTAATGAATATCACTTGGCAATAAAACTTGCTGTAAGTAATAATCAAGTTGAAAAGTAGGGACCTTTTCTGTTAATTCAACCCAAATAATGTTGCTTATCGCAAATATTAATTTACCCCCAAGAAATTATAAATTTTAAATCAAAGTTTGTTTGTTTTGTTTTTTTTTTATTTATTTGGGGGTGAATTAATAGAAAAGATCCAACAACAGAAAAGTTAACAAAATCAAAAATGATTGACACTGTTAGATTGTCAAAGAATCTATATTGACATTTAAAATAATAATTCAGTCAGGTGTATAGAATATTTTCTTAATTAAATGCATTTTTTCATAGATAATATTTTTGAATTTATGAACAAAAAATATATGTTGTACTTTGTATAGAATTATCAGATTTTAGACATCTTCAAAATAAGTTCTTATCAGTATTTTTCGTAAGAATAGATATTCTAAGCTGGTACTAATAAGTTACTCATATATAATTAAAGGTATATCCTAATAACTGGTTACGTCAGTTGGTTAATATTAGTTCTATTGTGAAAATATTGTATAATTTGATATTGTATAATTAGATACATAAAATAGTTTTTGACACTTTAATACTTAGAATTTAGACAATTCATAAAGCATAGAGGATGAAGGAAATAGGTAATTTTGAAAAGCATGGTTCATAATTTTAAAAAACACATTCTATCTCTGATTGTTATTTTTGGATGATCAATATCTATGGCTTCTCAAAAAAAAACAAATCAAAAACTGTGTAAGCAGATTGCAAGTTTTCATTAAAACTTGTCCCCCATAACTTTAAGAAACCTATTCTATTTCCTCAGCAGATGACTTACTTTGACGCATTTTGTGGTGAATTCTGGAGATCCTCATCTAAATGATGAGTATGTAGTTAAATCTAGAAAAATTGAACCACTCTTGTCTAATCAGGAATTTTTGGATGTTTTAGTAAGAGATGTGTCATTCTCAAAGGAGAAAGCAGAATGGTTGGGATCCAAACTGCAACAATGTCATCTCCTCATCTTGAAAAATATAAGAGTTTCCATTTTCTTTTCCCACCATGAAGATGTAGCTGCCTTTTCAAGCAAGAAAATAATGCCCATGTCTACACTGGCTTTACTGCATTTGTGTATAAATTAGGATAAATTCTTGTGGTTCATGATTGGAGATTATTTATAGACTTGATTAAAGTTAGCCTCAATACAGTGCCATTACACAATCGTGACATAAAACCTTCCATTCTTGAGGGTCATGTCAGTGCAAAAGAAAAACTATGAGTTGTTGGAATTCCTTTTGAAAAGAGTTAATTAATCCGTTCACATGTGAAATCTTTGTGGTAATCAAATTTAATTTTTTATACTGGATCTGCAGCTGGAATACATGAAAAGTATATGCTTCCTGTGTTTAAGGGCCAGTCACAATAGTATCAATCATTACACTATATATAACCTGATAAAAAGAGATATAAATATAGTTGCTTGGGATAATGTACAACACATACCACTGGTAAACCCACAAAAGATATTTCTTTCACATGTAAACATCAAATTCAGCCTCATAAAGAACTATCAAGGCAAAGGCACAAAATGGTTGTGGATTTAAGTAACTAAGAGTGATGCAAAATAAAAAGCAGGCATTTTTATTTGAGCCAACGCCAAAGACTTGATTTCTGATGGCTAGTTCAGAGGTAAACCTAATCTACTTGAGTTAGTAGAATAGGATTCATTCATCTTAGTTGTACAGATTTTTCTTGGATCTCATGAAGCTGAAAACTGCGGATTTTGAAAAAAACATCATAATGGCATATCAAAGTATGTGGAAGTTTCTTAAAATACATTTCTTGCATTCTTTTCATTAATTTTTTCTGACAGCTTCTGAATTAATCTTAGCAAGTTATGTAATATTACTTTTTTCATATTTATCTCTTAATAAAAATTTAATTTTCCTTTAATCTTTAATATTTTCTTTTAATATCTCTTTGATTGGTATATTAAGAAATCTAAATTCCAGTTTGAATTCCAGTTTGAATTCCAGTTTGAATTCCAGTTTGAATTCCAGTTTGAATTCCAGTTTGAATTCCAGTTTGAATTCCAGTTTAATTCCATTACATTCAGTTTGAATATTCAGAAATTTGTAATTCCATTACAGTTTAATATTCTTAGGTTTGTAATTCCATTACATTCACTTATGTGCTAATATTCTTAGGAAATTTGTAATTCCATTACATTGAATTCTAATATTCTTAGGAAATGTATGTAATTCCATTACATTCACTTATGTGCTAATATTCTTAGGAAATGTATGTAATTCCATTACATTCACTTATGTGCTAATATTCTTAGGAAATGTATGTATTCTTTTCTTCTCCCACCAGCTATGGGTAAATGGCAGGACAGACCGGGTTCTATGGCCTTGGATGGAAACTGGTCTACTGTAGAAAGAAATGGCAAACTACTGCAGAAAAAATCTGCCTTGTCAGTCATGTATCAAAAGATACATGATTGCCTAAGCCTGTATCATGCATGGTATATATCTGACTGAAATGACTTTTGCGACATAATGGTCATTGACCTTTTTCTTGCATTTAAACAAATCAGAATTAATAATAACAAAATAAACATTACAAAATATGACATTGGGCAAAAGATAATGGTCCTGGATTAACAAAAAAACATGTATTTTAGAATAAATGAAATATGTTGATCCCAAATCCATACTCAGAACTGTTCTCACATTTAATGGATTTGATGATCCAGTTTTATATTAAGTACACTGGGTAATAAAAACAAAATTATCTGCAACTTACAAAAATGATGCTAAACTAGAGAAAATTTAGGATACTGATTGCAAATCTGTACTCAAAATAGTCAATTTTTTAAATATGCAGATAGCATTTTTATGTTTAAGGTAAATAATAAAGGATGTTCCAATAACTTGGACTGATTTTAAATGTGAATTAAATTTAAGCATCTAATGATTTTTTTTCTTTTTCTTTCAGGCTTGGCGGACATTTGGGCGATATTATTTTTCACACATAATTGCTATGACTTAAATAACATGATCCAATAGAGAAATAAATAAAATTTCACCAATAATACTGACTTATTTACTGCTGACTTTGATCCATCTTAATGAAACACCCTTATATATAATCCGTCTTAATGAAACACACTTTATATTAGTAAAATGATTACTATTCATTTGAGCTGACAGTGTAGGATTCATTCATGTCAGAAGTTCCGAACTTTTGCAGATTTCATTAAGCTGAAAACTATGCTCATTTAAAAAATAACTTGCTAACATTATATCAAAAAAATGAGAAGACAGATGTCTTTTAAAATGCACTTTTTGTAATCCCATCTAATTTTTTTATCTGACAGATATTGGTGCCGTGAGCAATGATGATAATGAAAGGTTCCACAAGATGGAATCAAGCTAAAAAAACTACTTCTTACAGTTGCAAACTGGATCATTACACAAAAATCTTCTTATGTACTGTGTCTCCTCAAGATGTAGGTGATCATGGTTCTCCACAATTTCCTGTCATTTGCAGCTCTTAATAAATTTTGTCCTTTTGTTATCTCTCTTAAACATTCTTCTGCTATTCATTTACTCAAGTTCACTAAGTACATCTGCATTGTTTGCGTTTATCCCCCTTTCCTTCAATGTCCTGTGAGTATCAAATTTTTGAAGTACTCTTTCCTCATTATTTGCCCTACACATTTCAACTATCTCTTCCTGAAGTATAAATTTCCTATTTGTTTCCATTTTCTCTAAAACTTTGTCATTCCTCACATATACAATCCATAGTATCCTCAGCATCTTTCTACAGAACCACATTTCTGTCGCTTCAAATCTCTTTGTCTTTGAGGAGATTGTCCAGATATTACATAGCAGTATAGTACTCTTTTCTTTTGTTCTAAAAAAGTTTTTCTCTTTCTTAATACTCTGCTTAGCTTTTAGAATGCATCTTCAGATTTCAGTGTCACACTTTCCATCCTCTGTTAAAACACTTCCCAGATATTTAAATTTTTATACTTGCTTGATTTTGGTATCTCTGATTTGTAATTTGCATTTTGGGCTTATCCGTTGGCTAACAACCATGTATTCTGTCTTCTTGCAGTTGATGTTTAGTCCTAACTTCTTTAGGGGTTTTGTAGTTTTCTCTCCATGTCTGCTATAAACACTGTATTATATCTGCTTATCATATGTTGTTAAGATTATGGTCACTAATAATGAATCCTGGTATAACTTCTAATTCTGTCAGAATCAACTTGCTGTATAGGTTGAATAAGTCTGGTGAGAAGACACATCCTTGTCTTACACACATTTCTATTTTTAAATGTCTCAAATATTTCTGAGGATAGCTGAAATAAAACAAATATTGTAAATTTTACATTCACTAACATGTTAATACCATTGGGAAAGGTATGAATCCTCTTCTTCTCCCCTCAGCTATGGGTAAATAGCAGGATAGAACAGGTACTATAGCCTTGGATGGCAACTGGTCTACCGTAGAAAGAAATGGCAACCTACTGTGAGAAAAAAAAAACTACCTTGTCAGTCATGTATGGAAAGATACATGATTGCCTAAGCATGTATCATGTATGGAACTGAACTGATTGATTTTAAATTTATTCAGTCATTTTCCATCTTCATCATCTAAATTTTCATTGAGAATAAATGTAATTTATTAATATACTATTTACCTACAACTTTGAATAACAAGTGAACACTACAATACTAACATCTTCAAGTTATAGGTTAGTCATTATCTTATAATCTTCACTACCTATCAACTTCTGTTTCCTTTATATCAAACACCTTATCCATTATCAATTTAATAGTGGGTCTCAAGCCTTGTATTACATGAATTTTAGAAAAACAAAACTAAAACCACTTACATACTTATCATCACAAATAGGACTATACATATATATATGAAAATGTATATATATATATATATATATATATATATATATATATATATATATACATATATATATATAAACTCACATCTATCCAACCAAATATGTTAGCTCTATCTCTGATATTGAGCGCTTTCTAATAAGTACAGCATATAATATATGAATAATTATACATATATATATTTATTTATATTTATATACACTTTTCATATATATATATATATATATATATATATATATATATATATATATATATATATATATTATGATAAAGAGAAAGAGCAGTAAGATATATAATCTGGTATTCTTATTAATTATTTTTTTTTTTACAAAACAGTGCTCAATGCAAATCTACAAAGCATAAATATTGTTTTATGTATATATATATATATATATATATATATATATATATATATATATTTGTTTCAACCTTTGGAAGTAAAAGTCTGATGATTCGCAGTCCTTTAAAAGAAAAAAGGGCTATGGTAAAATAATTTATTACATGGAACCTTAAAGTGGTCTGTTTTATTTAAATTATTTGCTCTGGATTTACATTGAGCTCTCTGGATTTTATCCTCCTTGGGTCTACCCATACGGATTACCTAGTTTTTTTCATAAACTAATATATATATATATATATATATATATATATATATATATATAAGTATATCCATTTCACAAAACATAGAATATAAAAAATATATAATTAACAGCACACACACACACTTTTGTGTGTATATATATGAGAGTGGATCAATAATTAGGTAACCTAGCCCAAATATTAACAGAATCCTGAAATGAAAATTTGTTTAATGTTCTACCTATATGATTGATGGACAACTGCCAAGTGCATTGACAAAGAATGTGATTATTTTAAAAAATATTTATTGTGTAAAATAAATGTTTTTTAATCATTTGGCTACAGACTTATTGATGTACCTATATATATATATATATATATAATACATACAACACTATATATTCACAAATGAATATATATATATATATATATATATATATATATATATATATATATATAGCACGTGTAGATCTGCATATATTTACACATGTTTTAATTAGAGCCCTATAGGGATCTTACATGAAAGCATTAGACATAACTGAAAAATATTTGACAGTGCCAACTTCATCAAGCAGTCTCTTTGGGCTTTCTGTCCTCTCATGTTGTAGTGGTTGGGTTAAGTAAGGCTGATTTGTGACAGTTAGGTTTTGTTTGATGTCTCCAGGTTCTGTTAAATCCTGGTTAATTGGATTCAAGAAGCAGGAAGTCTGCGTCACAAACATTGCTTCAGGAGATGAAGAAGTAAAGTATGAGGAAAGCAAAAACAGAAAAACGACACAGGTTCATTGATGAAGACTTCTGACGAGGTTGGATTATAGTGTTAGGGAGAGTCAAAAAAAAAAAAAACATGGAACAAAAATAAAGTAAAAGATCTAAGCACACATGCACACAACCATGCAAACATATGCTTAGATCTATATAGGTTAATGAAGAGATTTAATGAACAAATGGTGTTTTCATCTGTTAGTTAATCTGTAAAACTAAGATTCCAGAAACTGGACTTGTTTTCTTCCTTTTTCGTTTCAGAAGAGCAGCATGTCTTAAAGTGGTTTTACTGATTCCTATGCTGAAGACAACACATTGCCAAGAGTCTTATTTGGATCTGAAATGAATTTTCTCTTTTTACATTCTTTACTGCGCCTTGTAGCAAACTGACTTAATAAACAATGACAGTGCTTGGTTCTCTCCACTTATATGCTTTATATATATATATATATATATATATATATATATATATGTTATTAGCAGATGGTACTGTTTCTGTATCATGTATAAATATATAAAGCATACAAACACGCACAAACATATACACACACATACATACACCATATGTATAATGTATACATATGCATGCACATAAAAAAAACACATATACACACACAGACATATATATATATATATATATATATATATATATATATATATTTAAAAGAAAAACAAACCACTTTAAGGTACTATTATAATAATTTATTTCACCAGAGCTCTTTTAAAAGGATGCGGATCATCAGATAGCACTTCCAAAAATGAAATGAAACGAAAAATGAAATTAAAATTGATGGGTAGTGTAAGTTTCTGTAATTTAACAAAAGAGTGTATAACTTAAATATATATATATATATATATATATATATATATATATATATATATATGTATATGCATATATGAGAAGCACATATACAGACACACACACATATATAATTTTTCAGCAGTTGAAATAAGCCTATTCCACATATGAGGTTGGTTTTGAATTTTGTTGTGTACTAATTATTTGCTCTGTAATCATAAATATTTTGAGCTCTTTTTGAGGATATTTTGAGGATTTTATATTACTAGGATCTGCATGGATTATATACCAACAGATTTATTACCTTTAGTATATATATATTTATATATATATATATATATATAATATATATATATATATAGTTATCCACATACAAGCCTGTTTCACTGTATCACAGCTCATCAGTGTGGCTAGACATCCAATTGCTATATATATATATATATATATATATATATATATAGTAGGATAAGGAATGAATAGGAAACATTTATAAATTTTTTTACTTTTTTAAAGCTTCATCAGAGAATGAAATATGAAAGAGAAAAAGCTTTAATAAAAGTGAAACATGTTACATTTAGAAGCATTTCCTATTTCTTCCTTATCCTATCATTCTATTGGATTCTATTTATATATATATATATATATATATATAGAGAGAGAGAGAGAGAGGGGTAGGTTGACCTTAAAAGATGTGCGAAAGATGAGCATGCATAGTGAAAAAAATACCTCAAACTTGAAATTTCAAGAAATATTTTTTTTTCCTCCGTTAATGCTTACATTAGTTGTAAGAACAAGTTCTCAAGTTTTAATCAAACTGGACACCCAGTTATAGAAAATCTGTTCTGAATCATAAAATAAAAATGCAATAAAACTAAGACATTATTTAATTGGAAAAGATTTTATTTGCTTTTATGAATAAGATATATTATGGGTACTATTGTCTTAAGAAAGTTTTTGTTTCTGATCAATGAATTTTTAAAAGAATTGTTTTCATTTTTTTAAAATTTTAATAAGAATAATTTAAGCAGTTCTAAATCTTTTAAAATTCTGTATTAATTTGAGTCAGTTATGTGATGTTGTTATTAAGTAAAAATTATATTTACTAATCATAAATGGAAAAGCTTACCACAATTCAGCAACCCCCAGTATTTTAAATTTTATTTTGTATGTTTAAATGTGTTTATTTTTTGTAAATATGAATGGCCATACATGAATTTTTCAGAAAATAAGTGCGGTAACTCAGGTAAAGTATCTAAAATTTAATAAAATATTAGATTACAGAGAATATTTTCCTAAATTTTTAAGGTTACTATGGAGTTAAAAATTATATAAAAATAGTGCTCACATTATATTCCTCAAGTAATTGTTACAGATATGTCCCCCATAGAAAAATTAGTTAAATTTCCAGTTGTCAATAAAGCTGTCAGTCTGTTAATAAAGCTTTCAACATCTCAAAAAATACCTATGTCCATGTTAAAAATTGCGTTTCTGTGATATTTTAAACTAAAAATAAATAATGTTTCAAATCAAGTTAAGTAAACTGTAAATCAGCTAATATTCCTCAAATAAAATTTCAGAAAATTATATTTTATTTTCAGATTAATAATTTTTTTAACAAAGAGAATTATGTCATGCTAAAAATAGCTAAAATACATTCATCTCTAAAAATTACTTTTTACCACTCTCTAGCATGCCATGGTAGATGTTCTTTTGACCATTTCAGGCTTCTATTCAAATGTTTTTGGTAATGATGACTTTTTTGCTGTTATCTGACCATTCCAGTTGTTTTTTGTAATACTCTGTGTACTTATTGTTAAGACTGTATTCACACCCCTGACTGTTAATTTTGGATTGCCTACCATGGCTATCACAAACTTTCTTTCATTTCTCTTGTCTAAATTTTTTGGTCTTCCAGTTTTCTTTGCACTTAAAACACTTCCAGTCATATCAAAAGTTAGATGGTTTGAACACAGTTTCTGAAAATTCCCAGCTGCCTGGTTATTTCTCATTAACTCATCTTCCCATACAAACTCAAAACCTTCATCTTTGTTCAGCAGAAATTTTAAACATGATTTTAGTAACGAAAAGCAAACTAATACTTACATAAAATGACTTGCCAAGACAACTTACACTCATATTAATAAGATAAAGCAATTCCTACTTAGAGGTTTGCATATTATCATGACTTTATCATCTCTGATTTTTCATTGGCCCAATAAATTTTATATAGTCTTTTTCAGCTTCAAGCTGCTTAAAGCAGTATATCTTCTGTTTCATGGTACCTACAAAGAAAATACAACAACTTATTTATCTAATCCTCTAGACACTGCTAAACAATCTTATAAAGCACTCAGGAGGGATTCTAATTTTTGATAACATTTATGAGAAGACCAACGAACAGACAGACATACGCTAAATGCAGACACACAAAAAGGCAACAAAATAGTCAAGAAACAGTTACAGAAATGGAAATAAAACATGGACAAAACTAATAAAATACCCCCCACAACTCCCACACTAAACAGCTTACCCAAAATACATGCCCCAACATACCCATCAGTCTTATTGTACCTAGCACCCTCCACAAACTAGCTAAAGCAGTTGCAAAATTCCTAACTCCATTCCTAGGTGCCATCAACCCACCACACACTCTGGTGACTTAATCCAAAGAATAAGAAACACAAACATGAAAAACAGGGTTATAGCAAACTTAGATACTAAATTGTTATACCACAACATACCCATCACAAAATGCCTGAACATATTAAGAAACCACATCACTAAATCCAAAGAAAAACTTCTTTTCCAGTCCACAAAGTTATACACCTATGCAAACAACAAATTTCTAACCACGGTTTCTTTTCTTTAAACAAAAGTTTCTACAAACATATGTGTGTGTGTGTGTGCATGATTATTGCAAATTCATTAAGTATCATATAATTTGTAATATTCAAACTTATTGATTATTTGTTTTGTTATTCCTTTGTTAGTATTATTTCACTATGTGACTTTCTTGCATACAAAACAAATTACAATGATAAAATAAAATGAAATAGTGCTTTTAAAACTCCTTTATCATGTATTTAACAAATAACACATTTGAATTTTATGATTTGAGTTCAAAAAATTGAAATTAAATGAAGCAAAGTATATAAATAAATTAATATAAAAATATAATATACACATATAAAATAATTAAATAATTTAATAAAAAATCAAATAAATGAATAAAGTAAATAGTCAGTTGATTTGTATTAAAATAAATATTTGTTAAATTCACGGAATTTATCTTGATATGCAATGACCGAATGTGGTGACATTTTTGGGAGAAAAGAAATATGTGTGATGTTAACTGAAAAACAAGAATATGAAAGTATAAAATAAAAATAACTTAAATTTATAATTAATTAAATAAAGTAATTTGTAATAAATAAAATATAATCAATAATTTTGAGTATTAAAAAGGTCTCTATTTTCAAAATCAAGTAAAAAAAAGTATTATATACATATGTGTCTACATATGAATGCATTTGTTTTACACTTTTTTTTACAGTAAGGTTTACCTTTTACAAAGCCTGGGGACTGCTCGAGGTAGACAGTTACCTTAGGAGGCAATTTGTGTGTATAGGAGTGGGAGATAATGGTTAACCAGAGCCTTGAACAGGTTAAAATTGTAGTGATCAGGGAAATAGCCTGTTGGGAGTCGATTCTACAGGGCAGTGTTTTGTAGGAAGAAACTGCTCAAGTAGAACTTACTTCTCACTGATGGAATATGGAGGGAATGTGGATGGTTTGATACTATGTAAGTGGCATGTCATATTTTTGCTATGAAGGTTTGACTTGGCAGGAGCAAGAAAACTAGTTCATCCAAGCACCTTCCGTAAAAGTAGTGGTACAGCACCGAGAGGCTTGTCACATCCCTCCTGTGGGAGAAAGGTTGAAGGATGGAGAATAATTCATCATCCACAAGGACTCAGAGATGTTTTTGAACTCAAGGCTGGAAAGTGAGGTCTGGGCAGCTTCCACCCAAATATGACCTCCATTTTTGGCCTAATCTGGCTCTTGTAAGCAGAAGTGAGGTACTTAATGGAGTGGTACAGGAGCTGACCATTTTACCTGCAGTCTTAGCAATGGATCGTATGTACATATAGATTGTGCACATCTGTGTATATTCATATATATGTGTGAGTGTGTTTGTCAATGTATATATGTTTATCTAAAATGAATATAATAACATATATGAAGATGATCAGTACATATGTAAAAATAAAATATATAAAACTAAATAATAATAAATCTGATATTTTAATAAAAAATTTGATCAGTAATCTTCTGACCATCTTAATTTCCACAGGTATTAATTTCAATATGGAATGAATATATTGGATAGCACTTCCACAATGAAAGATGACAACCTGCAATATACAAAAATATCAAAATCTGAAGTGAAATTATCACTGGTCAAATTGAACCAAAACAAAATAGCAGAACCAGATGGAATTATAATGGTGATGTTGGCAGCCTTTGATGATTTGGGCATTGGCAAGATTACAGACATAATAAATAAAATATACAGCAATAGTGATATACTGGAAGGCCTAAGTAGATCCATTTTCATTGCGCTTCTTAAGAAACGAGGACAAAAATCAGTCTAATAAGCCACATAACAAAACATCCAAATTTTGATGAATAGAGTGTGCAATGGAATCAGACCAGAAATAACGAAAGAACATTGCAATTTCATTAAAGACACTGGAATAAGGAATGCCATATTTATGCTCAGAATGATATTATAAAGAGCAATACAAATGCAAAAGGATCTATACCTATGTTTTATAGATTATGCAAAAGCATTTGATAATGTGCATCACAAACATCAGCTTCTTTTTCTTTTTTTTTTTAAATCAGAATCACCCCAAGCAAGGCAGTATTGCCACTAAAACCCAAGGGGTGTGGAAGAAATGAAAAAAAAAACAATAATGATGAGGAGAAAGAGAAGAGAGTAATCAGGTGGACAGTAGATAGCAATTGACATTGCATTTAATTTTTTTCAAATGAAAGTTGGCTGGAAAGCAAAAGAAACTTTTATCATAGAACATATGGCCAGCTCAATTGTAAATTGATGAGATCTTGATGCCAGTATAGTGTTGTGCTTAAATTCAAAACCTCTAGTTACCATATCGAAGAGCTCATTCAAACAATTACCATGAAAGGATTTATAGAAAAGACACAGAGAGGTAAACCTTACGGGGGTGGGAAAGTGACTGAAGTTGAGCCACCAAATCAGGACCAATAATATTGTTGATTCTTCCTTGGATCTTATTAAGGAGTTCCAGGTAAATAGCAGGGATACCAGACCATATATGGCAGCAATATTCTAAGCATGGGAAAATGGTAGACATAGATATGGAAGATTCTTGAATGAAAAATTGTCTTGCTCGACATAGTGAACTGACTTTCTTAACAGCTGACTCAGTTAGTCATTCTACTTCAGGTCAGCAAAAAACCTGAGTCCAAGAAGGAGTGATGAGTCACTTTCCTAGAGGATAGCATCAGCCATGCTGATGGAATGAAGCAAAATGTCTCTCACATGATTAATGGAGAGAAGTTTAGTTTTGGAGGCATTAAAATTAACAAGCCATCTTTTGCCCCAGTCTGGGGCAAAAGATGGACTTGATATCATTTTGATCCTCAGCTACCATTTTGACCTTGTCAGACTGATAAACCTTATTATCAAAGTAAATTGTTATGTCATCAGCATAGATACCAAGTTGAGAGCTAATGTCATCAGGAAGGTCATTAATGTAAATTAAAAATAGAGTAGAACAAAGGATGGAGTCCAATTGCAATGTAATCTTGACATATTTGGGAATTATGTTAGAATAATCCAGAATTTATGCTGGTAGCAAACTAAGTGCATCTGGATAGAAAATGAGTTCAGTAAATATACAAATAGAAAGTAGAAAGGGGTATAAGACAAGGGTGCGTCTTCTCACCAGACTTATTCAACTTATACAGTGAGGCAACCCTGAGAGAATTAGAAATCCTACCAGGATTCATTATTGGTGGTCACGATCTTAAACAATATTTGATATGCAGATGACACTGTGTTGATAGCAGTAATATAAAAAGAAAACTACAGAAATTCCTACAGAAGGTAGTGAAGGAAAGTGAGAAGAAAAGACTAAACATCAATTGCAAGAATGGAGAATGTATATAGGTTGGTCTGTTCAATTTTATTAAGTTTTTCAACTTTGTTTTATATCAGAATTAAAATTGTTAAACTTCCCCAATTTTTTTTTTGTGGAATTGACTTTCAACTTTCAGTACAGTCATTATCAAGCATTGTGTGATTAGTTTATTTATAAAAATGTGTTAATCTAATTCCAGTATTTCCTCATTTGATGGAATCAATTCCAAGTCATTTAAAGGTGATGTTCTTTACAATGAATTGTAAAAACTGAATTTTTACTTTTTTTTTATATAATTTTGCATCTGTCTAAACATGTTTTTTTTAGAGTTATCTGTTATCTCCATTCTATCTCACACACACACATATATATATATATATATATATATATATATATATATATATATATATGTCCAAATGTTCTGTAATTCTGAACAAGTGCTCAGAATTACAAAACATTTGGACAGTTTCTACACACTCTGTGTCCAGAAAAGAAAACACTTGTTCAAACACAAGAAAAATTAAGTAAAAAGCTTAATCGCAGTATCTTGTCTGTTGTCTTCAATGAAACATGTATAAATAAAGGATTGCTGCCTAAATACACAACACACGCACATATATATATATATATTTATGTATGTATGCGTTTGTGCCAGCATATGGGTATGTATGAATTAGAAATATATTCCTATTATACACACACACTTACGCTTTTGTATATATGTCTTTACTAATATGTGTTTGGTACCATGTTGTAATAAAGCTGAACTTGTCCAAAACTGTTTTAATGCCTACCTTCTGGTAATAAGAACTCATATACAGCTGTCTTGACAGACTTGTTCAAGAGATAACACACATTTATGAGGTGCAGTAAAAAATGCTGGAAAAAAAAAATTCTGTCCATTCTCTGCACTAACCAACTCAAATGGCAATCCAAAAGAACATGAGTCCCTTGATAAATATACCCAATTCTTATGCTTTATTTCCCTCTTTCTTCATTTCTCTTGTCTGGTGTTTTTCTTTGCCTCCACATTGCGTACTAATAAAGAATCAAGTCAAATGTAATGAAAGAACTTATTAACTGTTTTAGTGACCAGGCACTTGAAATAAATGCTTACTGTGACAATCCCCTATTAGTTTTAATGGCTTTTCCCTTTCTCTCATAAAATTATTATGGCTTTTTTGTAAATAAAGATAAAAATGTTGGTGGTAATGATGCAATATAATGCAACAAAGAAATGATGAAAAGGAAGAAGAAAGAAGCAAAAAGTAAAGAATAATAAATAAATTATATTTACAACTGATAAATATTAAGAAACCAGACTTTTTAATAGCAGACATTCTTTTAATCTATTAAGACTTTATAAAATTATATTTAGTTTGTTCCCATTTTTTTTAATTACTTTTGGTTTTAGTGGTTCAAATATTTACATATAATATATTTTTATATGTATATTTATGATTTTATTATTCAACACTCATTTTTCTTACTCATGGTTGGTTTGTCTTTTTCATTCTTTCTCTTTCTTTTTAGGTTATTTTCCTTTGTATTTTCTGTCATCTTGTCATTTTCCCTCTCTCTCTAAATCTTTTTAGATTTTTTCTTCTTTCCTTGACATTTTCACCTTTTTAAGTCCTTCCCTTTTTCTTATTCTTTGTTCTCCTTCCGTCTTACTATTTATGCTTCTAATTTTCTCTTATAATTCAAATTATTCCCTGATCTCCCACTTTCAATATATTTCATTTTTCATTCTTTTTTTTTCTCTCCTTATCCTTCTCTATTTTTCTCTCTTCATTTCATCATATTTCATATATATATATATATATATATATATATATATATATATATAATGCTTTTATCTTCCCTGTTAATTCTTCTTCTCCTTGCCTCTTTCCTCCATTCCATTATCTATCTATCTATCTATCTATCTATCTATCTATCTATATATATATATATATATATATATATATATATATATATAGTTAAATAGAAGAAGAGAAATACTCAATTTTTAAACAGTTGTTTTAACGCCATATAAAACCTATCAACAAAATTATCTCTCTCCCAATCCCCACCCCCAAACACACCTCAGTCACTCTGGCATGATGACTCTTTTAATACCTTTCCATACTGGAAGAAGCAAATATCTGGTGCCATTAAAAATATTTTATTGAAGAATTCTGTCAAATTCTGTCAAACTGGTGAGAAATGTTCTACTATACCCTATAGCTTTGGAACGATACAAAAAAGTATGAAGGAAGGAAAGAATGATAGAGTTGAAAGCAAAAAAAAAGAAGAGAACTAAAAAAAAAAATGGTGGAACAAAGATGGTGAAGGAATAGAATGTGCAAGAATCTAAGGCAAAAATATCAATCTTAAAGAGATTGGGTGGAGGTAGTAGCAGAATAATAATAATAATAATAATAATAATAATAATAATAATAATAATAATAATAATAATAATAAGCCTGGTGGTGATAGTAGTAGTAGTAGTAATAAAATTTGTTTATTCTTCTTTGATTTAGATCTTTTATTTTAATTAATAGTCTACTGTATTTTATGGCGCATAGGATGCATTTGCAGAAGAATTCCCTTTCAACAGGAAATATTCAGTAAATACTACTTATAAGAAATTGAAAGGGATATTAAAGGGCACTAACTCTTTAACATTCAAAGATTAACTTTGAACTTGAAACCCTTACTAATCTAGGACTCTGATTGGCTAACTGCTGTCCCATCAAGATCCCTTCTTGGGCTATGTGGTAAACTCAATCCTCAAATAAATGATGGCCATGGTGACCACACATTTATTGGAGCTGTCCTTTCCACCATTAATGGAATACAGAAACTGCAAAGCCCACTGGTTCCTTGGACACTCTTATAACAGTTAAGTCTATAAATATAAATTATATTTGCAAGTCTTCTTTTTACCTATTGTGCATTCACCCTTTCCTGTACATTAAAACTGCTGACTTAATATAGTCATTGAGTTGCTTCTCTTCTTCAAGTGTATCCATCCTTGTCTTTGACTTTGTGGAACTTAACTGCAACCAGAAAATCTTTATATCATGCCTGATAGTAAAATACTAAATATTTTTTAAAGAAAGGTTTCATTTTTATAAAATATATGTAGAGTGATTTTTCAGACATTTTATATGGAAATAAATGCATCGTTATCATTTCTTCAGGCACATGAATAAGACAAACATTTTGGTTATATTGTAGTTATATAAGCAAACAACATACACTGTATCCATATCCATAATCATCCTCAAAAGAGAACGTTTTTGCTTATTAAATTGCATAACTAAGTTTTATGATATTTAACCTAAAAATGTGTAATCAAGTCGGATCAGAATTTCCCAAATTACAGCCAGTTGGATTTCTTAAAGTAAACAGATATCAGTGATTTAAAGAAGAAAAAGAAACGTAAGACATTTCGGTTTATCACATTGTTGAAAAAAAATATACAGGAGATGAAAATAAAGACTAAGTTGTTTTTGTAAGATATCTAAGGTTTCTATCCAGCTGGGAGAATTGGGTTTCAAGATTATTTTTACTTAGACTTTGACTCATGTACACAGAATTAGATTCAAAGATGCTATTGAAAAGATAAGAAGCAGACCTAATCAAAGTATCAGGATTGATAATGTCCAGAAGATGGAACAGAGAAAAAGAACCATATGTAAATAGTTAACACAGACACAAAATAGCACAATGTCAGAGCAAAGGCAATGGTAGCAACATGAAGGATAAGGAATTCTGTTGACTGCAAAGTAGTACACATATTGCCATTTGATATAGCAAACTCCTGTTGCATAGTATATTAGTTAATCTAAAATCATCTGTTTTAAAATCCAATAATTTAATTTCAAAATAATTGTCCAAAAATATTACAGCAAACTTGGACTTCCTTGCCTTCAAAAAAACAGAGTGTTAAAAGACATTTTTTTCATTGACATCACTATTATTCTAACTACTTTCACTCCTTGGTAATGTTTACTGTTTTAAAAAGCAATGATTAGAACTATAATAAAACCTAAATATATAAAGGTAAATTTATACAATTTTTTTGTTTTTGAGAATTGACAAGAGAAATAATAAAAAATTATTTATTTATGAGAGCATCTATTTGCACTATTTATTTATTTATTATATTATTTATTGGAATGGTCAACAAAGCATTGGTTAATTGTCAATCGATTCGAATTTTATAAAATGCTAAGCAATAAGGATTAGTTCATATAATTTAATGAACGTTTAAAAATTTATGAATAAAAAATTGTTTTCATATGTATTTCTTTATAAACTGGTAAATAATAAATATTGCTATCTATTAGCTTTTAGAATTTTGCAAATATAAAATTATTCTTTCTATATTTCTGAGATGAGGTATTATAATTATTTACACTGGCCCAGTAGATAAAAGCATTGGTTAAACCCAGTGACTTGATCCAAAGAGTTGTGAGTTCAATACCTGGCTACAGCTGAAGTGAACAAAAATCTTAAAAAGTTAAAGTAAGATAACTGATACATCAAGAAGAGTCATGGTAGGTGGAACTAGAACAATCTACCCCTGCTAAAAGGGTTCAGTTCAAAATTTCAATCACCTGAAAAAGGCTGGAGTGTACAATGGCTGAAATGTTATGAATATGGCAGTGAAGATGAGGACAATACTCTGAACAATATAAATAGTGTAAATAAATTATTCTTGTAAATTCTTTGATTAAAAAAAAACACACAAAGAAACTGATGCAATCAGTCATCTCCTAAACAGAGACTCACTCTACTTACAACTCTAGAAACTGATGAATGATAACTTTACAATTTTACTTTGATTATTATGATTTACCCTTGCCCAAAAGTTAATGAGAATAGCAGGAGTTATTTTAAAAAGTAGTTAAATTTGTTTCTTATTTAAATTATAACTTCACCAAAATTTAGTCCCAAATATTAAACATATTATACTACATATGTGTATAATTTAAATATAAAACATCAAACACATTCCATCATGATGCAAAGGTTAAACAGATTAAACACATTCCATCATAATACAGATTAAACACATTCTATTAAATATGGGCAAAAATTAACGTCATCTTCTTTTTTGAAAATGAGAGATTGAAAAATGATTTCCATGTTTGCAGTTACTGTATTGAGAAGAAAAAAGAAAAAATGATACAAGAAAGTAGCAGAGATGAAGAAGATGATTGATGACTTCTATGAATATGGTTTAGTTGGAAGCTTTGAATGGTTTGTGAGTATTAAGAAATGTGAATTTGACTTGGAGGAAAAACCATGCAATGGTAGAACACAAGAATTTCAAAGTGATGTCTTGCACCTTCTTTTGGAGGATAACCCCACTCAATCAACATTGTAAATGGCAAAAAAACTTTGTGTCAATCACTGAACATCGTAAGACATTTATAAAGTGTTGGAAATATTTAAAATGCAAGAAAATAGCTTCCAAAGCATTAGAGAGCATGTGACCACTTGCATTTTATTTCTTGCCAGTCATGAAAAAGACCTTCTTGTGGAGGATTGTTTCTGGAGCTGAAAAGTGGGTTTAATACAGTAATTTTAAAGTGTCAAAAATCATTGATGGATCCAGGACAGCTTGCAGCAATAGCAGACCTGCTTTTATATGCTGCCTCTCTTTAGAAAGTGGTTCAGGTGCTATGACTGAAAATGTGACACTGACATTGAATAGCAAAAATGCCTTCCAAAAGCTAAGCAAAATATTAAGAAACAGGTAAGTTTCATTAGAAACAAGAAAAGAGTGCTAAACTGAAAATTAATATCAATCCTCCTATATGGCAGTGACTGTTGACTACTTTCTAAACAGATGAAAAGGATATTTTCAGCAACAGAAATGTGTTTCTACAGAAGATTGCTAAGAATACCATGGACAAAACATTTGAGTAATGGGAAGTTTTAAGGAAAATGTACTTAAAATCAGCAAGATAGAGTTGGAATTTGGGGAAAACATAAGCCGAAAAGAGTGCTTGGAGAATTTAATACTCACAGGACATGACCTACCTAATAAGATTGTGTAAATGAATTGTAGAACATGAATTAGGAAGGAGAGTAAATTGACAAACATTGCTAAGAGCTGCAAAGTATATGAAGGGGACTCAGACACATCCTAAAGATGTAAATGATGATTTGAGTATAAAGAGATTTTTAATATACAATTTTCTGTGTGCAGTGTAAATATTTATCCATTATTTAGACATAAAAATTTACCCTTCATTTAAACTTAAAGTAGTTTTAAATTTTGCATAATGGTTTCTAACATTCTTTTATTGTTTGCAGTTTAATTAAATATGGTGGCACAACCAAAATATGATCAAATTGTTGCATTGAAAATGGTTGGTATGAAGAATTGTGATGAGATAAAACAGTTGAATGTTTGCAGAAAAAACTGTTTTTAATGGATGAAAAATGTTTCAAATAGAGCAGACAATTTCACCTAATTCAATTCCAGGAAGAAACTATTCAGTTCCTACCACGAAGGTCATTGAATGCATCAAGAAGAGGGTAAAGAGAAATCCATGGAGAAACATGAGGAAGATGACAAAAGAGATGAATATTTCAGATAGGTCACAAAGGAAGATTGCAAAAGAGGATTTAGGGATAAAAAAAATGATTCTATGACAACAGCTCCTCTCAAGCGTCTCCAGGAAAAAATGGTATGGCAGAGGAAAGAAATACCACAGACAAAATCTTTCGTTGGATGAAAATTTTTTTCAATGTGGTCAACTACCAAAATTATAAGGTTATTGCCACATGACCAGGAAACATTCAGAAAGTTGTCAAAACACATTTCAAGTGACAGAAACCAACCGGTTTCATGGTTTGAGTTTCTGTTGCTCCTGATGTTTCGATATTGCAATTGGTGTTCATCGAACAAAGAATAAAAGTGAATAGCAGAGTTTACCAGCAAATGTTCAAGAGAGATGTGTTGCTCTGGTTGTCAGACACATTTAGAAGTTGCTATGTCTTCACTCAAGGTGGAGCTCCTATACACATGGAGAATTTGATTCAGAACTGGTACAAGAGACATTTCTGTGGATTATTTCGACAAGTCAACTTAGGCCTCCATAAAGCCCTGACATTAATCCTATGGACTTTGCAATGAGGCTCATATTGGAAAGTGATGTTTCATGTGTGTCAAACCTGGAAGAGACTCTTATTGCAAGACAATTTGAGTAGAGAAATGGTGAAGAAATCATGCACTTTAGTTGAGAAGAGATTAAGGGCTATGCTGAAAGCAAAAAGTGGCCATGTTGAAATGTAAAGATATATATATATATATATATATATATATATATATATATATATATATATATATATGTAAAGATATATATATATAAATATATATATATATATATATATATATATAAAATATGGTCAATAAATATAACAATTAACCTGTAAACTTTCATTAACCAATTATGATAAAATGAATAATGGGTAAATGAATATGCTGCACCTGGTAAAAGGGAAATTGTGGGATCCCTCCATTTATGGTCAGTCAAAGAAAAGAGTACTGAGCTGCTACGTGACATCTGTCCTCCTATATGACATTGAATGTTGGACAGTCTCCTCAAAGATGAAGAAGAGACTTGAAGTAGCACAGATGTGGTTCTATAGAAGGATGCGAAGGATATCATGGAGCAAGTATGTGAGCAATGATGAGGTCTTGTAGAGCTTGCAAACAAAGAGGAAGCTTATACTTAACATAAGGAAGAGGCAGATGAAATTTCTGGGACACGTAATGAGAAAGTAGAGCCTGGAGAATCTGATACTCACAGGTTGAATAGAGGTTAAAAGAGACAAGGGAAAGCAATGCATGACATACCTGGTGGGCAAAAGCAAGTGGATGGCCGAATGTGGCAGAGGTATGAAACTTATTGAGATAGAAGGAAGTGGAGAGACATGATCACCTTTGTCCTGAAAGAACATGGCACATAAAAAGAAAAAAAAATTTCATTAGATCAGAATATATACATAATAGGATTATGGTAAGGATTAATTTCTCCTTCAGTCATATTGTATCCTCACTGATTGGAATAAATACTTGAGTGTGAATACAAAATATTTTTGTGAAATTTCGCTGTGTTTCAAAGTTTTCTGATAATAAACCAAACATTTTGATTTGGTACACTTTGCTCCAGGCTTACAAACCTACTGTGTATGTAGCATTGAGAATTTTCTAAAGTATGCCTCAGATACAATAAAATATGGCATTTTTTTTTAGGCTAATAATCCCCAAAACTGATAAAAAACTGAGTTGAATTTAGATATGAGGTTGGCCAAAAGTTAATCATTCAGGAGTGGCTGATGAAGATATCATTTTTTTGAGGAATTTGTTTGTCCTAGGTCTTTTTACTCTTGCAGTCAATCACATAAAATGACTAGTAGATATAACTAGTAATGAAAGCAGTGAAAATAATGATTTTTCCTTGGGCAACTGATTAGATATTCCACTGATATGATTTCACGTAAAATATCCAGATGTGTTGGCTTATACAAGGTAGAAGAGATCAGTCTGCTGTTATTTAACCTATAGCTTGAGTAAGATAGATTTTTGCCTTTTCTTATGATGTGAATGAAACAGCATTGGCTGGAAATTGAACTCAGAATACTGAATTCACTTTCTGCACTGGTAATTAAGCAACAGAAAACATTTGTTAGAAACAAAGAAAAGAGTACTGAATTGTTACATCAGTCCTCTTATATCGTAGTGAATGCTGGACAATCTCTTCACAGATAACAGTGTTGACAGCAGAGATATAGAAAGGAAACTACAAGAACTCCAACAGAAGATAGTAAAGGAAAGCAAGAAGAAAGAACTAAACATTGTTTGCAAGAAAGTAGAATGCATGGTTGTTAGCAAAAGAAAGAGCCTAAAATGGAAATTACATGTTCTAGATACCAAAATAAAAAAGAAATTGCAACAATTTAAATATCTGGGAAATGTTTTAACAGAGTGCAGAAGGTGTGACACTGAAATCTGAAGGTGCATTGGGATAACAAAAGATGCCTGCAAAAATCTAAGCAAAGTAATAACAAATCGAAAAATTTTGTGAGAAACAAAGAAAAGAGTACTGAACTGTTAAATAATATCAGTCCTCCTATATGTCAATGAATGTTCTTACAGATGAAGAACAGACTTGAAGCAACAGAAATGTGGTTCTACTTGAAAGATTCTGAGAATACCATGGACCAAACATGTAAGCAATGACAAAGTTTTAGAGAAAATGGAAACAAAGAGAACACATACTTAACATCAGGAAGAGATAGTTGAAATTTCTAGGGCACATAATGAGGAAAGAGGGCTTGGAAAATTCAATACTCACAGAACAGATTGAAGGTAAGAGGGGCTGAGAAAATCAATGCATAACCTACCTAGCAAGCTTGAGTAAGTGGATGGCAGAACAAGGTTTAGGAGAGATAACAAAAAGACAAAATTTATTAAGAGCTACAAAAGACAGGAAATTGGGGAGAGCCAAGATCACTAAGGTTTTGAAGGGACACCACACATAAAGAAGAAGAAGAAGAAGAAGAAGCAGCATTACACTATTCATGCTTCCATTTTAAAGCTTTTCATAAATCAAAAACTGGAGCTGAAAAAACATGCTAGAAATCCAATAGAAAAAAAAAACGAAATAAAGAAAACAAAAGAAAATGGTACTTCATATATCAAGTAGTTCATTTCAGCCGACAAATAGTTGATCACCATTCATTGTCACTATATAGCATAGATGAATATTGTGGTAAGAACATCAGCAATGAAAAGAACAAGTTCAGTTGTCCAGACAAATTTTGGAATGTTAAGGGCTCTCTGCAAGTTATAGATAATAAAGGTACTTTTCTCTTTTGTATTGAATTCCAATATTTCTAAGAAGGAAGGAATTGTTCTGTTGTCCTCTCCAATCTTCATCTTGAAGCTGCAAACAATTTAGATTGTTCCTTTCTCTCTTATTTTGCACTTAAATATTCTAAAATGCTCAAAAATTTTACCCTAAAGAATTATTACATTCTTCCCCTGTATATTTATAAATGCCCCTTTGGTTCCATAATAAAAGAAATACATCATTTTTTTTTTTAATTTTGTGGAAGCAAAGATTTTTTTTCTTTTCAGTCTAGTTAAATGAACAAATATCAGTATTTTGGAAGGAATGTTCAAGAATATTCTTTGATTTAAAAAAATGTTTGTAGTTTTCTATTTATGGTATTTTGTCTTGTATTATAAGTTAACATTTTTTCAATATCACTTGAATATCATATTGATAAATATTAATATTACTAAAAGAAAATGTTAGGTTGACATTTTTATTAATTTTTAGAAATTTGACTGTCAATTTTCATCATAATGCGTAGGCTCACAGCTTATTCTTTGTAGTTGAAAAGTTAAATGAGAAACTAGTTTTTGAAATTTTCTTTCTAAATCTCAGACAGCACTCTTAAAAAAAAATTTTTTTTAAATTTTAAGTAACATTAAATTCTTCAATCTGAATTCAAACATGATTAGATTTCATTGGTTGAGTCTTAATTTTAGATTTTTCACATGGTTTTTTCAATTAAATAGCTACAAATGGCAGGTAATTGTGTAGAGACATAAATTCCAAGATCCTGAAGGAGACTTCAGGCAACAGAAATGTTGTTCTACAGAAGGATATTGAGAATATCATGAATGAAGAATGTAAGTGGCAATAAAGCTTTAAGAAATTATGAAAACATAAAGACAATTATGCTTAGAATCAGAAAGAGACAGTTGAAATTTCTTAGGCATATAATAAGGAAAGAGGGATTAGAGAATTTGACACACCTAGGGAATACTGAAGACAAGTGAATTAGAATGAAACATTGAATAACCTACTTGTCGAGCTTGTGTACATGATTAGCAGATCCAAAAGCAGGAAGGAGAGAAAAAAAGTAAATATTGGTTAGAGCTACAAAGAACAGGAAGTTGTGAAGAGCTATGATTTGCTCATGCCCTGAAGAGTCACAATATATAAAAGAAGGAAAAATGAAAAGTAATTCATTTAATTTTTATTTGAATTTTATTATTTTATTAATTTTAAATTTTATTTATTGATTTTATTTATATTATTTATTTTAATTTTATCTATTGTTTATTTATTAAAATTCATAGGGTATTATGAAATAACTCAATTCATTGTTTATTTATTAAAATTTATCAGGTGTTATGAAATAACTTTATTTGTTATTTATTAGAATTCATAGGGTGTTAAGAAATAACTATTCATTGTTTATTAAAATTCATAGGTGTTATAAAATAACTTTATTCATTGTTTATTTATTAAAATTCATAGGCTATTATGAAATAACTTTATTCATCATTTATTAAAATTCATAGATTGATATAAAATAACTCTATTCATTGTTTATTTATTAAAATTCATCGGGTGTTATTAAATTGATTAAATTGTTTGATTTATTGCCTTATCTGCAGGTTTCAAAATCAAAATTATTTTGTTGATGTTAAAAGTAATTCAGTTATATTCTTTTCTGCTCAGTATTATCAAACTGGTATGTTTGAATTTCTATGATTTCATTAGTAAACTTTAAAAGGAACATTAAATGATTTCATTCTAAATTTCGAAGGATTCCAATCTCAATAATCACCAAAGTCAAAACACACACACTTATGTCCATCAGCAATCTTATACAAACTCTCATATAAAACTACATCAATGTCAAACTATGACAGATTTCACTTAACCACCAGCTGCTTTGTTATGAACTTCATGCAAACTCTATCAAATATATTTTCACAGTAAAATTAGTATTAACCACCTGATAAGTATATAAGTATAAGTCTCAGGATGTACATAGAGTTATATGATAAATGTACTAATGTGAATTTCAGATTGTAAGATCTGTTTAAATTAGAAATATATTAGATTCGGTGATAAGTAATTTCTTTTGTTGGGAACCAATTGTAATGATGAATGCATCACCCTATGTGACAGTTTTTTATACTAGTGGAGACATTACAAGGCCCAAGAGCCATTCGAGGTAGAGGGTTACTGTGTAATGCTGTATGAAAATAAGAAAAAGCAAAAAGTGTAGTTCATGAAGTTATGTAGGAGAGATAATGGTTAACCTTAACCTTGAAGAAGTTAGAATTGTAATAATTGGGAAAACATCCTGCTGGGAGTCTGTTCCAAAAATAAGAAGTTCTTTGGAAGAAGCTGTGACTTAGAATAAATTTGTAGTATACTAACATACCTTAGTTTTTGCACAGCAGTGTCAGGGTACATGGTAAATTTCTTCAGATCACTAATAAAGAGATTGACAGTGTATTTATGTCACATAATGTTTTGGGAGTTCAAGTAAGGGAATAATTCCATGGAGACATCTAGAGGACTATGTAATGTAGGAGCCATAACTAACTTATTTGCAAAGTTTTGTTCTGGAGGAACATCATCGGTAGATGAACCCAGACTGAGTGTTCATTAAACTTTGAGGATGAAACTCTAAAGTCATTTATTGAAAGCAATCCTTGGCAAAGTACTTGAGAATATTAAATAGATCAAAATATACCATATTCCAACATTTAGAAATGAGTTTAAGGATCATCAAATTTTAAAATGATGTAAAAATATGCAGCAAAATGAGTTTTAAAAAACTAATAAAGAAATTAAGACACTGTCACTTCTAAGAAATTTGACTAGTATATTTGATCATCAAATTATTTCCATCCAAGTGGTGTTGGATTGACTCTTATATAATTGTAATAAATATTCCTTACCTTCTTTTTCATCTCCTCTGTGCTTCATTTAGTTCAAATTAATTAGCTTGTAAATAATAAAATGTTTTATGAAATGGATAAAAATATATTATTTGAAAAATGAAAAGGCAATTAAATATTTAAAAAATAGATTGTAAATTAAATATCAAATTCTGTGGGTAATCATTCAATTCTATTAAATATGATTAGTAAATATCAATCAACCTGATTGGTTGATATTCAAGCCTCTTGCATTCCATTGGATCATTTATCTCCAGTAATTATCAGCAAATCATTAACAGTGGATACGTAAGAAGAAAATTTAATGAAGCAGCATTTTTGTTAAATGCAGTTATTTCCAAAATAAATGTGTGAATTATCTCCCATGCCAAATTATGACATTTATGGTTTCCAGCAGAATCTTGTTTGTTGTAAAATGAATGCTATTAGATCCTATCATATTACAAGCAGGATTTAATCTTGGAAGGTGGGCAACCAACCAACCTGCCTAATGCTCTGCCAAAAATGCAATTAATTATTTAAGAATGAAATAACTGTTCAGCAAGTTCCCACCATTAGATCACACATTAAGAATATTATCACCTCAAAAAACAAAAAAAAATAAAAGTAAAAATAGAAGCCACCATGATTCTGATGATTATATTTAGGAACAACTGATTACTTCCCTTTTTAGATTTAGGAAATGAAAAAAACAAAATAGATATAATTTCCATGTAATCATTTTAGAAAATCTAAAATTATCAGACTAATTAAAGGAAAATTCGCATGTTGGAAAAATTGCTATAAATATGCCGAGACTGGTCACTTGTATTTGTCATCCTCAACTAAAGATACCAGTAAAAATTGTTATATATATATATATATATATATATATATATATATATATATATATATATATATATAAAAAAAGAACCAAGGTGTTAGTATAACCAATAGAAAGCCAGTCAGGTGAGCAAAAGGAAGTGTAGATAGAAAAAACTAACAACAGATAAGACAAAAACTAAGAAAAAACAATATAAGATTCTAAGAAAAAGAAACATAAAGAGAAATAAAAATCAAAAGATAGACACTGATGTAAACAGTAACAAACAATGCTCTATGCCTAGGTTACCAAGACAGAGCAATTATGCTCTCCATCATTAAGAGACAACATTCAAATGACTACTTGAGTTTCATGTCACAGTGACCCAGTGATCATCAGGTGACCAGAACACATCTGTTCACCTTAAGATCATGGTAGCATGAAACTTAGATGTATACACACACACACACACACACACATATATATATATATATATATATATATATATATATATAAATTTCTATCACTCATATGGGTGGGGATGGAAAATACAATAAACACCTGTTACAAGAAATTCTTAAGATGCAGGGATACTTACCTTTAAATTAAAACGTTTCAATTTCTGGCATCTGATGTGTCTACATAAATCAGCTTTATACCACTTTCAGTTTTACTGCTATTGTTTTTATAATGTCCCATATTGTAATAGCAGTAGTTTTGTTAGAAAAGAAAATATGTTGGATCATCTGGGATGTCGATTTAGCATGAAAGATTACAAAATTGGTGCACTTTCAGTACATTTTCACCATAATAAAATACTTTTTTCTATTATTTAAGAAAAAATTATCAAAATTATGGTATTAAGCATATTGGTTTTTAAAATATCCTGTTTGTGTTCATATAAATTGTTATTTAAATTCTTAGATGTTTTGACAACAAATTTCTTAGGATATTTTATAGAGTTTGTTTTGCAAATCCCATCCTCAGTTTAGAGGTTTTATATTAACTAAATCTCTCATTGCTTTTGAAGTATTTGTAACAAGTTTTATATTAAGATTAGATAAATACTTTTCAGTTGTAGTCATTATTGATTTGGTAATTGTTTTATCAAGATTGTTATTTTCTTTTTTAGGGATGTAAGACAAAGATGTGGCTTCTCACCAGAGTTATTCAACCTGTACAGTGAGGTGATTCTGAGAGAATTAGAAGTTCTACCAGGATTCATTATTGGCAGCCACAATCTTATCAACATAACATATGCAGATGATACAGTGTTGATAAAAGGTAATGACAAGAATTCCTACAGAAAGTACTGAAGGAAAGAGAGAAGAAAGGCAAGAAGATGGAAGGTATGAAACAGCCCAAAATACAAATTACAAATTGGAGATACCAAAATCAAACAAGTACAGCAGTTTAAATATCTAGTAAGTGTTTTAACAGATGACAGAAAGTGTGATACTGAAATCTGTAGGCAGATTGGGATAGCAAAAGATGTCTTCAAAAATCTACTGAAATTATTAAGAAACAAAAAACTTGATGGGATATTGTCGAGAGCCATCTATGCTAAGATTCTAAAGAGACACATCAAATAGAAGCAATGTTTTATAAGCTTCCTTTCTGTGTTATATATAAAATACTTTGGTTATTAAAGATATATCTTTAATGTATTTCTCTTTATCATGTAAATATTGAAGGCTATAAATTCTAAGTGCTCTTAAGTAGCAACCAAGACTTATGGCAGAATATATTTAGTTTATGAGTTCATTTTTTTGGTAGTGGAGTTTTGACAAACATTTAGTTTTAGATCTTTATTATAAGGTAGTTTTATCAGGTTTTTAAGTATATATGATTATGTACATATATATCTGGATAACCTTGCAATTATATCATGTATTTTATTAATACAACTTAAGGAGAATACTATTCTGTTTTCCTAATAAACTCTTGTTCCATTCTCTTGGGTGAGAATAGTTGATGGTTGGCAGATATCAGCTCAGGTTTAATTTTCTTCCCAAATATTATCTAACACTTTGAGGCATTGCATTTCTCTCTGTTTGCAGAAAACATTTGGTTGGTGGATTTTGAATAAGTGATATTTTGCTCTTGACATCAGACTGAGGTTAAGGTGAAGATATGCTTTGGTGATTTTAAGTACATTTATTCTGGAAAGAAGTGTGTGATAACTGAAAGGGAATAAAAATAAAGGAAATAAAATAATAGAAAGAAAATACAAAGAGAGGAAAAAAGGTATGGATTAAGCAAAGCAGATAGGAAGAAAAGAAGGGTAAGAATGAGAAAATAAGTAATAAAAGATGCAATATAAAAATGAATACAGACATGAGGAAAGAAAGATTAAAAAACAAGAATGAAAACAAACATAAAAATAAAAAAAATAAAAATGAATTTAAAAAATAATAAAAGAAAAAGATTGAAAAAGTAGCAGAAACAGGTAAAAATGAATTACAGAAAGAGAGAATAAAGAGGAAGAGAAGTGAAAGTGAAAAGGAATTGAAGTGAAAGTGAAAGTGAAAGTAAGGCAAAAATAGTAAAATTTCATCGCAAAACAAAGATATCCTGCAAATATTGAAAGGAAAATGTGTTTATCTGCTACTCCCTTTCATTGCTGTAGATCCACCCCAAAGTCAGCAGTAGCATCTTCACTGAAGTGGAAAAGTCCTTTATGAGATTTCTGCCAACATAAAACCTCATCCAGAAACACACTTTGCTTACAATTCACCTTTTATTGCTCATCCACACAGAAGTGCCACATTGCTTCTCACCATGTTTTTATCGTTAAATCTACTCATTTTTGGCTCAGCCATAGCTGGAGACATCTTTCAAGCTAGAGAGATCTTTTAACTGGAATCAGGGAAGAGAAAAAAAGTAGAGAAAAACTAGAGGATGATTGTTGTTTTGAGATAGTGTTGTTGGTTATGGTGCTAAACAGAGAAGTTATAGAAAGCAAGCAATGATGTTTGCTGTTCTACTTTCCGTCTTTTCTTCACTGATTTCTGAACTCTGTTCTTTCTTTCTTTTTTCCCTTCTCTTGCATTTCCAGTTGGACTTTGTTTTTTATTTCTTCTTCTTCTTCTTTATTCCTCCTCCTTTATCATCATCTATCCTTTATTGCTCCTATTTTTTCTCTGGATCACCTTTCCTTATTATTTCTTCCTCTTTCTTTCTTCCAATTTACATTAGATTTTCTTTTTTTTCCTCTTTTCTTAGTTTGTTATTTGTGTCAAATCTGTTATTTTTCTTTTCATTTTTTTTATTCTCTTGTTCAGTTCTTTTATTTCTTATGGCTTTTTCTTCTGGTTTTGAATTTCCTAAGCTCTTTCCTTTTATTGCTAATTGTTTTATTCCATATTTTTATAATTTTTCTTTTATATTCTTTCCTTATTTTATTTTTAATTTCTTTTTTCCTTTCTTTCATTGTTTTTCACCTCTGATTTTTCCTTTTTCCCAACATTAAGATTTTGCTTTCCTTTTCAATTTCTTGTTTCATTCTTCCTTCTTTTTTTTCTTATTCCCACCTTCTTTTCTAATCTTAATATTTGCATTGATATTAAACCGTTTGTAACTTAAAAAGTCTCTTCTCTTTCCATATTTCTTGGTTTTTCCCCATCTTTGATCCTTCCAGTTTTTTGTTGACCTTTCTTTCTTACTTTCTCGTTTTTCATGCTATTCATTAATGCAGTTTCTATTTTTCTCTATCAACCATTTCAAATATTTTCCTTCTTTTCTTTTTTATTCTTCCTTTCTTTTTTACCAAAGTCTTCTTTCCTTTCTTTTACATTTTTCATTTCTGTTTTGTATTTGTTTCTTGCTATCATTTCTTCTTCACTCAAACATCAACCCTGACCTTCAACCAACCCACAACGTTAACCTCGACTTCCTCACCTGCTCAAAGATAAATATGTTCTGGCTGGCATGCTCAGGGGAATCACAGATCTGCAATAACCAAAGATAGAGCAATCACAGTTGCAGAGAAGGCGCAGAGGTAAAAAGAGAGTTTTATGAAGTTTTCTGTTCAAGCCAAATTTATTGCAGAATTTGTCAAGTTTCACACAGTGTCTTTCCATTGGAAGCAAACAGTCAGAAAGGAGTCTCTGGAAATGGTAAGTTGTGGCAATCAGGGTATTAGCTATGCACGACATCAAGCGCATACTTATCAAAAAGGTTTTTTTTTCTCATGCCGGCTGATTTGGAATGAAGGATATTTATTATAAACGGGGCAGATCCAGTGCCAAGAGCAAAGGAAAAGCTGAGTTAGAAACAGGATTAAAGTTATGTCTGCAAAGGTTCAATGCTGATCATGTTATTTTATGACTGATGAAGATAAGTCGCCCAAATGCAATAACATTTTCCCCTCATAAGCCGAGAGATACATTTGATCATGCACACATACACCCACATGTACATATAAAGAAATATATAGATGTGAACATAAACATTTATACATAGATATACATAAAATACATGCATACATAGAGATTCCCATATACATGTAAAAATATATCAATGTATTGTAGTTATCATTCCTATATATATATATATATATATATAGATATATATATATATATATATATATACATGTATATATATATATATATATATATATATATATATATATATATATATATATATATATATATATATATATATATATATATATATATATATATATATATATATATATATGTATGTGTATATATATATATATATATATATATATATGTATGTGTGTGTGTGTATATATATATGTATGTGTGTATATATATATATATATATATATGTATATATGTATATATATATATGTGTATATATATATAGTATATATATATGTTCTGTATGTGTGTGTGTATATATATATATATATATATATATATATGCATATATATATATATATATATATATATATATGCGTGTATGTGTGTGTGTGTATATATATGTATTTATATATGTATATGTATGTATGTACATGTATGTATTTATATATATATACGTGTATATATATATATATATATATATATATATATATATATATATATATGTATATATATATATATATATATATATATATATATATATATATATATATATATATATATATATATATATGTATGTATGTATATATATATATATATATATATATATTTTAATGGATACTCATATTCAAGTAAACACTCTGTTTATTTAGTATTTATTACTTATTTTCATCTACCAGCCTGAATATTCCAGAAATCTTATTAAAGAAAAATATATGCTCTATTTCTTGAATATTCAGGTCAGTAGGTGTAAAAATAAATAAAAATACTGTTTAATAAATTTTGTAACCTAGGAAAGGTTACTGAATAGAATAATCAAATGAAGGTTGGTAATGAATGATAATACTTAGGACAAGAACAACACATATAAGATTCGCCAGCAGCACGTAGAAGAAGTAGTCAACTGCTAGAAGTGAGTCAAGTGAATTCTACAATGAATCTCCAACTGTAGGATATCTACCAACCGCCCCACGCAGTGAAATGTGGCACAAGGCCAAATTTAACGTGGGGTATCTGAGCGTGTAGGCTTGGCCAAAAATTCCCTGTAGATTCTGTATAAAACAGGATCAGGTAGCTGTTTCCCAAGACAAGACTCTGCCCTTAACATAACCTTGTCTGGGGATCCTCTCTGCCCACAGGCAGAGAGTTTGACCAGCACAGCTGGAAACAAATCTCCAACTGTAGACCAACATGTAGTATTCACTACTGTATTTATGTGAATGGAGACATACTCATTATCACCTGTATGTATGCTACAACAATAAATAAACAGAGCTTCTACTCAAATATGAGTATCCAATAAAAATACTGATTAAAGTGATAATTTAAGTAGGTATATATGAAGAAAATTTTGTTCTTTAGTCTAATTGGTAGAATTTTGTAAGAGTGATACACTGCGGAGCCAGTCTGCAAGTTATTTGTGAATCATAATGATATAAAATTTTGAAAAATCTTTGAGCCAAACAGGAAAGGAAACATTCTATTCAAGCTAATTCATGTCCTCTTTGTTGTGATAATAACAAAATATCTCTTGATAATTCCTTGTGGGTTACCCATTACCTGAAGAAGGCAGAACACAATAGCCGAAATGTTGTGATAATAAAAAGATGAGAATATTAGTCAGACAGCAAATAATGTAAATAGTAATCAATCCTCTTCCCACAAATTCAGATAGAAATTAACAAATTAAACATTTAGCAAGATGTTGAGTTAAGATGTTATTGAATTAAAATTAATGCCTTTATTTAAATTAAGGTTGTTATCCAAAACATATTTGCATGTGTGGAGGGTGATTCAATTGTTAACATAAGGAAAACTAACTTGGGTGAATCAAATTCAAAATTCACTTTCCCTGGTTGTGCATGTTCATTTTGCATAAATATACTGAATTAAAGCATGAATACACTTCCTCCTTAGCATATCACCGTAATTGATGCAAAAGAAATCAGACATGCTAGTTCTTCGGCAAAACAGTCACCCATATCTAAATTATCTCCCCAAGAGAAGCACCAAAAATATGTTACCCACATAAAAAGGTGTGACAGAGGATCATAGGAGGAAATAAACAAAATTAGTATATGTCCATTAATGGTGACATCTAAGTAAGTAAGTATACCTATAAAAATAAATAAATTGAACTATATACAATACAATGTGAATTCCCTGGGTCTTTGATACATTTATTATCACACAGTTAATGGGTTTGGGGGAGAAATTCTAGTATGCCTATATATATATATATATATATATATATATATATATATATATATATATATATCAGAATTAGCTATATATATATATATATATATATATATATATATATATATATATATATACATATACATATATACCAGATTTATATATATATAGATATATAGATATATATATATAGATATATATATACATATATACAGATTTTATATATATATATATATATATATATATATATATACCAGAATTATATATATATGTATGTATCAGAATTAGCTCTCTTTCTCTCTCTCTCTCTCTCTCTCTCTCTCTCTCTCTCTCTCTCTAATATATATATATACACACACCAGAATTAGCTATATATATACATAAACATACAAACACACACATATATATTTTTCAGGTGTTATCAAAACAGTGCTCAGTGTTATATAACAGAGCTAGTATATAATAAGTATATATTAATGAATATACATAATATTCCATATCGATAACATGACTTGGAGTTTTATGCAAAAAATACTCACTGACTGTTAAGTATTATGAAATTTGTGTTTTCGTACATAAAACCAAACACCTGCCATGTAACACCTATTAATAATCAACTTAACATGTAACACCTATTAATATTCATAAAACCTATCATTGATAACATTTTTTATATACCTATACACATATAATATTCCATATTTTAGATCATACTCAATTATTTTATGATGTGTGTATATGTAATTTCACCTTTGTAAGTTAGGTTCCAAGTGCATTAGATATATAATCTTAACCTATAATTGTTAACATCATAAGAGATAATTTTATTCCATTAGACATTACTTTAATAATATATTTTAATAAGCACCAATCAATTCTATTATAGCTAACAACTGTTTTTATGCAAAAATGGCAGTTATCCCCCTTGATACTTAGTGTGTTTAAGTAAATTCAAATTATTAAAAAATTATTTAAAATAATTTTTTATAAAATTTGTCATTTTTAGAACTTAAGATATAAATTATAAATAATTAATTCTAACATTATCGGCAACAATAATAAAATAAACAAGTCTTCACTTAATGGACAGTGAGTATTTTGCACCTGAAGATTGTGTGTTTGCATGAAACTCTGTCCTGCTAATGACATGGGATATTATGTATATTAACTAATATATATATATATATATATATATATACACACACACCAGAATTAGTCATATATATACATATTAATGTGAGTAAAAGTTTGTCACTTAGCTGATTGATGTTACCTTCCGCATCCAGACTCCAGAGTTCCATAGGCGAACATATCTGTCCACTCTTTAGTGAGTATCGGCAATTTACTGTTTATATATTTTTTATTTTTCCTTTTATATACATTTAACATTGGTGCAAGTTTTTTCTGCATTTTTTGTGACCGATTTTCATTTTGCTAGGGAAGTCGCATTTCATTTTTTACATAAGTATTTGATATTAATGCTTAAATTATATATATATATATATATATATATATATATATATATATATATATGTTATTAATGATATTAATGCTTAAATGGTAAAGACTTACATATACACATGCATATATATACATATACTCATATACAAACATACACACATACAAATATATTTATTTATCTTCACTTGGCTATTATTTTGTTTTTAATTTGGTTTGGTGCTATCATAAATATTAATTGTAGGAGGTTATATAATTAAATTTATAATTAAATATATTTATTATTGTGAGAATTTATGTGCATATGTCTGCATTTATACACCTATGTATACATACACATGCACAACTATTCACACACATATACAGGTATGGAACAAATACATTGAGTCAATTGCTTCTTCCACTGTGAGGAAAATTGGCTCTCTGTGCCGTGCCAGGAAATTTTTCTCCCCGGAATCGATACTTCAAATATACAAATCAACCATTTGCCCTTGCATGGAGTATTGCTGCCATATATGGGCTGGAGCACCTTCTGTTTACCTCGGAGTTCTTGACAAGATCCAGAGACAGATATGTAATATAATTGGCCCTGATCTGGCGTCTCGTCTAGTCACTCTCTAACAGATGCGCCGTCGCCTCTCTCTGTCTTTTCTACAAATACTTTCATGGTAATTGCTTCGATGAGCTGCTTTCACTGGTTCCCAGACTCCATGAATTCAAGCACCCTATGAGGCTGGCATCCCATTCCCACCCTTACACTGTAGAAACTTTTAAATGTAGCCATCTCTTCTACTCCAATAGCTTCATACCTCGCACCTCTCACCTGTGGAATACCCTTCCCAATTACTGTTTCCCTGAGAGCTATAATCTCCAACTATTCAAATGTAATGTCAATCGACACTTCCAGTTACCTTGATCTACCCACTATCCCTCTCCTCATCCTTTCTTCTATTAATCCTATCTGCTCTTGCTCTAAATCTTCTGCAATGCCCTGCATCCTAGTGGCTTCATACCTTGCTCGGGGTGTAATGCTTAAAAAAAAAAATGTATGTGTATATATATACACATAAACATGCATGCGTGGATATATGTACACTTATGTCTGTGCTTTGTTATTATTAATAACACAGTGCTTAAATGGTTAAATTATTTATTTTTTAAAATATTACTTTTGCCTTGGTGTTATTTATTGAGGTATTAATTATGAGGGATTTAGGTTTGTTCATTTTTTTGGTGTATAGGTATGTTATTTTAATATTTGTTCATTTATTTATTTATTAATAAATTAAGTTTTTGTTTTCTTTTTTTAATTAATGTCACCCCAAGAAAGGCAGTACAGCCACTAGCACACAAGGATTACATGGCATGGAGTAATTAAGAACAGAAACATTAGTAATGAGGAGGAAGAGAAAAGACTAATTAAAAGGACAGTAGATAGTGATTGATGTTGCATTTACATCTTTGCAGATTAAAGTTGGCAGGCATGGAGCCAGAAGGGAATTCCACAATTGAGAAGTGTGAAAAAAGAAACTGTCAGCATAGAAGTTACGGCTACATCTAGCTAGCTCAACTGTAAATTGATGATTAAAATTCTGACAAAATTATTATCAAAGCAGATGAGTAACCATTACAAAATCAATGTGGATATGTACCATAAAGCAGGGAAGTTAATAAGTTTTATAAAACAACTAGGAAAATAACATCAATAGTGAAGCTGAGAAAATATCCACTGATCTGAAAATTGATGATAGGATCCACAAATTCCATTAATAACAAGTATTCATCACAATTAACGATCACAAGGCAAATTTCCTAAACAACCCGCAATACCAATTACTCAACCCAGCTAAAAACAATGTCAGTAAAATCAGCACAGACCTCCTTGAAAGAGCATGCAAATACACCAAAAATGCTAGGAATTAACCAGTGGCATAAGACAGCAGAAGCCATAGAATGGTTTACTGCTATGAAAAGAAAGAATGAATATCCATTCATCCGAATCAATATTTGTGACTTTTACCCATCCATCACCAAGAATATTCTAATGGCTGTTGTAAATCTAGCAAAAAATTACTGTCCAATTAGCAACTGCAAAATAAATATCATAAAGCATGCACAAAAACATATCCTATTTCATAATGGCTGTCTGTGGACTAAAAGAAGTAATCCAGAATTTAATATTGTTATGGGAGCATTTGATTCAGCAAAGGCATGTGAATTAGTTGGAATATTATTATTTTGTAGGCTTAGATTTACTTTCGACATTAAGGACACTGGACTCTATATAGATGATTGTGTAATTCTTCTCTGTAAAACAAGCCCACAAAATATAGACCGATTGAGAAAGGAACTGACCAAATTTTTTAAAGATCACAAATTAAATATTACCACTACCACCAATGCTGAAGTGATCAGCTTTCTTGATAGATCAACTTTCTATTAGACTTGAATAATAGTTTTTACAAACCATATATGAAAGAGATATTTAACCATAGATACCTTAGTAAAGGACCAAAACACCAGCACAAATTTCTAGATAATTTACATAAATCAGTCTGTTAGATTACCAACCAACTCCAGCAATAAGGAAATATTTGATAATAATAACATTAAATATATAAAGGCATTAGAGCTAAGCAATTATAAAGTAAATGTTGAGTATTCAGAAAAAAATAAGAAAAGGTAAAAATAAACAGAAACACTGTAAATGTAAAATTATATGGTTCAATCCACCCTTTAATCATAATGTTCAAACTAATATTGGAAAATTTTCCTAAATTTAATCCATAAGCATTTTAACCATTCACCAACACTGAAAAAAGATTTTGAAAAAAAAAATTAAAATTAGCTATTGATGCATTAATAACATAGATAAAACCATATTCCAACATAACAACATCTTATTAAGCAAATATATTTCCAACAATGGTCAATGTATGACTGATAATACTGTGAGTGAGCATTAAATTGAGGTTTACATGTAGGCATAAAAATAAATATCTGTTTAAATACATTGATCCAGATTAATTTTAATATAAATTATGGTTTATTTTGTAGATAAAATTACTTTTTTGTTTATATTTATATATATATATATATATATATATATATATATATATATATATATATGTATAGAAACAAGTAATCTCTCTTTAATAATATATATATATATATATATATATATATATATATATATATATAATATTAGTGGAAAAATATACATACATATGCAATCATATATCTAAAACATATAAATGTATATATATACATACATGCATACATACATACATACATACATACATGCACATATATATATATATATGTATAAAAATAATTCCAAGAGGATAGAATCCAGGTAGAACTCAAATTCATATTCCATGGTCATAATTTATTCCATTGGAATTGTAAATACGATCCAATTCATCAGACCTACAAATTAAAAAAAAAAATTGCTTTTTTTTTAATTTGTAGGTCTGATGAATTGGATCATATTTATGATTCCAATGGAAGAAATTATGACCATGTAATATCAGTGTTTAAGCCTTTTATTTATATATATATATATATATATATATATATATATATATATATATATATCAGAAAAAAAATTAAAAGAATTTTTATTTTTTGTGTTGGCCATATTATTTTCATTATTAAAGAGAGTTTACTTGTTTCTATATTTATTTTTTTTCATCATATATATATATATATATATATATATATATATATATATATATATATATATATACAAATCCCTTTTATTATATTTATTTCAAATGCCAAATATAATTTTTAAATTAAAATACTGTAATCTTAGGATTATATATTTACGACAATATTATCATAGCCAGATATATTTTTAAAT
>CAHIKZ030000413.1:2210000-2290000 GCA_903632075.3 Acanthosepion pharaonis
TTTCTTGAAATTCTTTGGCTGAATAATTATATATTTCCAGGTGGGTAGAGGGGATTTTCATTTTTATAACTAACTCAATCATTTTTTGATATTTCTCCCAGGCATAAAATAAAATTCTTTAGTTTTCACAACAATTGGACAAGATCTTTTGTCTTAATGAAGGTATTTTGTAATGTTCTAATGGGTCTACAATAAAACTAAATTAAATTCCACACATATATATATACACAATTTTATATAACATTCCAAACCCTTTATATATTTGATATATAATTGAATTGATGACATCTAAGACACCACATGTTATAATACAGTATTATGCAGTTTACTAAGTAAAAGTACTGGTAGTTTATGGTGTCTGGGTAAATATTAGCCTGCTAATAGCTTAAGACTTAGGAGATATATTAAAGCCATTTTGTGGAAAATGTGGGGGTTGATATACAATCATAAATACCAGAAATGTTTTTACGAAAATTCTCTATTTTAATGTTTATAATGAAATATAAAATTTCTGCTTTCTTCACTAAACTTTCTTTATGCCTCTGTTTATATATGCGTATTCTTTTAAATTTTCTGAAAAAGCCTCCGGCTTTGGAGTAATCTTACATTTATGATATTTTGATTCTATAATGATCAAATGTTTAAAGTAAGGTTATATTGTATGTAAAGTATCATGTTAAAGTAATTCTTATTAGTATAAATTTTAATTTTAGTGGGTTCAAAAGTCTGTTCTTTCAAGCAGTGAAATCAATAACACCTAAACTAGAAATTAAAAAAATCCATACTAAGAAAAATGTTTCTTGAGTTTTTTTTAGTAAGGATTTCTCATCAAAACCTCTCAAAATTGCTGTTGTTCCCAGTTCCATGTTGACCTCAGGTGGTAGTACCTGTTAGGGTCCCAGCTATGAGCAAATAGTTAACCTCCAAACTGTGATCAAAACACTACGTAAGTATAAAAAAAAATTATAGTAAAAATACCAGTAATACATTTTCATAATAAAAAAAATTATCAGCAATACATTTTTGTAAAATAAATTACTAATGCTCCCAAGAAAATTAAATTTCAGCACTAAATGAACCATAAGGAGTTGATATGTCATTAAACAATGTTGGAGAATAAGATGGTTGAATTAGCATGCCTGTTAGAAACTGACAACCTCCTCAGTAGACCTTGCATAGAGATGAATATCATCTAGGAGCCTCTGATTAAGAAAGAAAGGATGCTCAAAAAGTCAGGAAACCCATACAGAACCTATTGCATGAGTCACAGCACTCATACAGACATAACTGCCTGAATCAGGACACTCACACTGACCCCACTGCCTGAGTCAGGACACTCATATAGACCCCCACAGCTCGAGTCAGGACACTTATGCAGGCCCCACCACTTGAGTCAGGACACACATACAGCCCCACTGCCTGACTACAGACTTTAAATTTAAGATTCCAGAATTTTGGTATACAACCTTGTGGAGTAAAGTGTTGGTGAAAACATATTTGCTTCCCTGGCAGTTGTGAGTTCAATCCCTGTACCAGAAAAGGAAGTTCAATGGAAGAAACAGACAAATGACACAAAGGTGAATAAGACTGATGAGCACAGGTATGAAATATCCCCTAAGCATAGAAAGCTGACTACCCCTGTGGACTGAATAAAAGATTTACTTTAAAATTCTAAAAGGGTTACCAAGTACAAAAACAGACACCTGAAGAAGACCAGAGGGTACAATGTTGAAAGAAGGTTACCAAGTGTGAAGACAAGACATTGGAAGAAGGCCACAAGGTACAACAGCTTAAAGGTTGGGAGTATAACAAACAAAATGAACATTCTGAGCCAAATAGCAAAACATATAATCATAATTTATCTTCTAAAAAATCTAACAAAAATTTGCTCTGTTTGTAAGTAAAAAAAAAAAAAAAATAATTGTTCTACTCTCTAAGTCAATGTTTTCTTTATATTGTTGTGTACTTCACAGAAGCATTTTAATATCTGTCCATTTTTTTCAAATTAAATGAGCAGTTATTTTAATTGCTCAAGTAAAACATTAACATAAATATCAATGGCTCTGTTCTGATGATTGCATATAGCATGAAACAGACTGTCACCTCTAAGTGTTGACTTCTATGTTCACTTTTATATTTACACATGCTCTATCTCTGATATCGAGCACTTTATCCCATAAATATAGCACACCTTAAGACTATATTTCTTTATATATATATATATATATATATATATATATATATATGCAGTTAGAGAAATAATCTATTTCTATAGCTTATTTCCAAGTTTTCCCCCGAAGTAAGGTCAAAGAATGCATTGACTAAAATGTAGACATAAAATTAACAAAGACAAGAATATTAGTTGCAACAACCAATGCAAAAAATTGTAATGACTTCTTTCAGAATTTCAGACAATATTTTGAAGGTTATTTGATGAAATCTCTATAAAATTACATTAAAACAGTGATATACAGTTTCTGCAGGAGAACTACAGCAGGTTTCTTATAAAAATGATTCAGTTATAAAAACTAATCTTTTTATATTTAGGCAGCAATTGTTCATGTAAACACCTCTTATTAATAAGAATAGACATTTTATCTTGATTACATTTGTCACTCTTTTTCTAATATACAAATTGAAGTTGGCAAATGTCTGTTGTTTATGTATAAAATACGTCAAATCCATATTGTGTAGTCCAAGCTTTCAACTTACATGAGTCATCATCAGGGGTGTGGGAAAAGAAAAGAATACTGAATGTATTTTAAGCAGCATATTTTTTTAAGTGTCATTTTTTAAAACTAAATCTAATGCAACAAGTTATATGATATCAATGTGTAAAAGCAATATGTAATAACAATATGTAATAGTAATGTACAGTAATGTGTAATATTTTTTTAGATGCATTCAAGAACATGGAGTCTCAAACAATAATCATTTTTATTTATGAATGGTTACTTAAATTGAATGTAAATTGCTTCAATGTCTAATATTATAATTCTTGTGGATCATCTTAATATGTTGTCTTATTTCACTTTAGTCAGATAAATGACACATGAATCTATAGGAAAGAGTGGTTGTTTTATAACCTATATAAAAAGGTAATCTATATGCAGATAAATATAAAATACCTCAAATCCATATTGTGCAGTCCAAGCTTAGATAGATATTTTCTTGTAAATGATTTCCTTCCATTTCTTTAGTTTGCCTGTTACAGAAAAGTTATGTTACTTAAGAAATGATTGGCTCCAATGAGATTAATGGCCATATTCAAAGGTACAAGTGAACATAACAGACCAACAATAATGATACCATTAAACTATTTAACTTCTACTTCACAATAATTCTATTCTTGCCTTAACCCTAAGGGTCAGTGAGATACCTGCTGTGAACTCCTGACAATCTCCAGCAATGAATTTCATGATTCACCTGTCTTGTAAGACATTCTCTGAGGTGAAAAAGGTCAAACATGTCCATTTGTGGACACATTTCTCTTCTCCTGTAAACTTTGCTTCTTTTCTTCATTCTCCATTTATATCTTTATATGATTCTTTTTCTTTTTCTTTTTTCTTCTTCCTCCAACTCTATATATTTTATTCAACTTCTTTTCTCTAAAAGCCTTTCTTCTTCTTCTTCTTCTTCTGTATCCATTTTTGTCATTTTTGGACCATTATTCCTTCTTTTCTTATTCATGTTTTTCATTTTTTCTTTTTCAGTTTTTTTATTTTTTTCTTCTCAATCTTGCCTACCATTCTTCTTCCATTATTTTTTTTTTTTGTTGCAAACGTTTTTCTTTTTTGTGCTTGACTTACATTTTTTTTTTGTCATCTTTTTCTTCAACAATTCTCAATTCTTCTCCTTCTCTTCGAACAATTTTCAATTCTTCTTCTCCACTTCCAACAATTCCCAATTCTTCTCCTAATTTTCTCCCTTTATTGTCTTCCATCCATATTTGACATTTTCTTTCTCTTCTGCTTCTTCTACCTTTCTATTCTTTCTTCCTCTCTTCTTCTCCTTCTCTTCTACAAATATTTTCCATCATAGCCCCCTGTTCTTTCAATCCATTCTCTTTCTATTCTTTCTTCCTCTATTTTCTTCTTCTCCTTCTCTTCTACAAATATTTTCCATCATAGCCCCTGTTCTTTCAATCCATTCTCTTTCTATTCTTTTTCTTCCTCTATTTTCTTCTTCTCCTTCTCTTCTACAAATATTTTCCATCATAGCTTCCCCCTGTTCTTTCAATCCATTCTCTTTCTATTCTTTTCTTCCTCTATTTTCTTCTTCTCCTTCTCTTTCTACAAATATTTTCCATCATAGCCCCCTGTTCTTTCAATCCATTCTCTTTTCTATTCTTTCTTCCTCTTATTTTCTTCTTCTCCTTCTCTTCTACAAATATTTTCCATCATCTTATCCCCTGTTCTTTCTTTCAATCTTTTCGCTTTTTCTTTCTATTCTTTTCTTCCCTATTTTCTTCTTTCTCCTTTTCTTCTACAAATATTTTCCATCATAGCCCCTGTTCTTTCAATCCATTCTCTTTCTATTCTTTTTTTCCTCTATTTTTTCTTCTTCTCCTTCTCTTCTACAAATATTTTCCATCATAGCCCCCTGTTCTTTCAATCCATTCTCTTTCTATTCTTTCTTCCTCTATTTTCTTCTTCTCCTTCTCTTCTACAAATATTTTCCATCATAGCCCCCTGTTCTTTCAATCCATTCTCTTTCTATTCTTTCTTCCTCTATTTTCTTCTTCTCCTTCTCTTCTACAAATATTTTCCATCATAGCCCCCTGTTCTTTCAATCCATTCTCTTTTTCTATTCTTTCTTCCTTTATTTTCTTCTTCTCCTTCTCTTCTATTTTTCCATCTTTTTTTTTCTTCCCCTGTTCTTTCAATCCATTCTCTTTCTATTCTTTCTTCCTCTATTTTCTTCTTCTCCTTCTCTTCTACAAATATTTTCCATCATAGCCCCTGTTCTTTCAATCCATTTCATTTTATTATTCTTTCTTCCTCTATTTTCTTCTTTCCTTCTCTTCTACAAATATTTTCCATCATATCCCCCCTGTTCTTTCAATCCATTCTCTTTTTTCTATTCTTTCTTCCTCTATTTTCTTCTTCTCCTTCTCTTCTACAAATATTTTCCATTTTTAGCCCTTTGTTCTTTCAATCCCTCTCTTTCTATTCTTTCTTCCTCTATTTTCTTCTTCTCCTTCTCTTCTACAAATATTTTCCATCATAGCCCCCTGTTCTTTCAATCCCTCTCTTTCTATTCTTTCTTCCTATTTTTCTTCTTTTTTATTTTCTTTCTCATCTTTCTACAAATATTTTCCATCATAGCCCCCCTGTTCTTTCAATCCATTCTCTTTCTATTCTTTTCTTTTTTCTCTTTTTTTCTTCTCCTTCTCTTCTACAAATATTTTCCATCATAGCCCCTGTTCTTTCAATCCCCCTCTCTTTCTATTCTTTCTTTTATATTTTCTCCTTCTCCTTCTCTTCTACAAATATTTTCCATCATAGCCCCCTGTTCTTTCAATCCACTCTCTTTCTATTCTTTCTTCTTCTTTTTTTTCTTCTTCTCCTTCTCTTCTACAAATATTTTCCATCTTAGCCCCCTGTTTTTTCCATTCTCTTTCTATTCTTTCTTCCTCTATTTTCCTCTTCTCCTTTCTTCTACAAATATTTTCCTTTTTCTTTCAATCCATTCTCTTTTATTCTTTCTTCCTCTATTTTCTTCTTCTCTTTCTTACAAATATTTTCCATTTAGCCCCCTGTTCTTTCAATCCATTCTCTTTCTATTCTTTCTTCCTCTATTTTCTTCTTCTCCTTCTCTTCTACAAATATTTTCCATCATAGCCCCCTGTTCTTTCAATCCATTCTCTTTCTATTCTTTCTTCCTCTATTTTCTTCTTCTTCTCTCTTTCTACAAATATTTTTTTCATCTTCTCTCTTCTTCTTTCAATCCATTCTCTTTCTATTCTTTCTTTTTCTATTTTCTTCTTCTCCTTCTCTTCTACAAATATTTTCCATCATTTTTTTTGTTCAATCCATTCTCAATCCATTCTTTCTTTCTATTCTTTCTTCCTCTCTTTTTCTTCTTCTTCTTCTCTTCATTCTCAAATATTTTTCCATCATTCTTCCCCCTGTTCAAATATTTTCAATCCATTTCTTTCTATTCTTTCTTCCTTCTTTTTCTTCTTATTTCTTCTCTTCTCAAATATTTTCCATTTTAGCCCCCTGTTCTTTCAATCCATTCTCTTTCTATTCTTTCTTCCTTTTTTTCTTCTTCTCCTTCTCTTCTACAAATATTTTCCATCATAGCCCCCTGTTCTTTCAATCCATTCTCTTTCTATTCTTTCTTCCTCTATTTTCTTCTTCTCCTTCTCTTCTACAAATATTTTCCATCATAGCCCCCTGTTCTTTCAATCCATTCTCTTCTTTCCCTATTCTTTTTCTTCCTCTTATTTTCTTCTTTCTCCTTCTCTTCTACAAATATTTTCCATCATAGCCCCTGTTCTTTCAATCCATTCTCTTTCTATTATTCTTTCTTTTCTATTTTCTTTTCTCCTTCTCTTCTACAAATATTTTTCATCATAGCCTTTTTGTTCTTTCAATCCTTTCTTCTATTATTCTTTCTTCCTCTATTTTTTCTTCTCCTTCTCTTCTACAAATATTTTCCATCATAGCCCCCTGTTCTTTCAATCCATTCTTTCTATTTTTCTATTTTCTTCTTTCTTTCCTCTTTTTCTTCTTCTCCTTTTCTATTCTTCAAATATTTTCCTTCTCAAATATTTTTAGCCCCTGTTCTTTCAATTTTTTTCTCTTTCTATTCTTTCTTCCTCTTTTTTCTTCTTCTCCTTTCTTCTCTTCAAATATTTTCCATTTTAGCCCCCTGTTCTTTCAATCCATTCTCTTTCTATTCTTTCTTCTTTTTCTTTTTTCTTCTTCTCCTTCTCTTTCTACAAATATTTTTTTCATTCTCTTCTCCCCTTTTTCTTTCTTTCAATCCATTCTCTTTCTATTCTTTTCTTCCTCTATTTTCTTTCTTCTCCTTCTCTTCTACAAATATTTTCCATCATAGCCCCCTTGTTCTTTCAATCCATTCTCTTTCTATTCTTTCTTCCTCTATTTTCTTCTTCTCCTTTCTTCTTTCAAATATTTTCCATCATCCCCCCTGTTCTTTCAATCCATTCTCTTTCTATTCTTTCTTCCTCTATTTTCTTCTTCTCCTTCTCTTCTACAAATATTTTCCATTTAGCCCCTCTGTTCTTTCAATCCATTCTCTTTCTATTCTTTTTCTTTTCTCTTTTTCTTCTTCTCCTTCTCTTCTACCTTTATTTTCCATCTTTTCATAGCCCTCTGTTCTTTTTCAATCCATTCTCTTTCTATTCTTTTCTTCCTCTTTTTTTCTTCTTCTTCTCCTTCTCTTCTACAAATATTTTCCATCATAGCCCTTAGTTCTTTCCCCTCTTTTATTTCTTTTTTCAATCCATTCTCTTATTTTCCATCTATTCTTTTTTCCTCTATTTTCTTCTTCTCTTCTTCTCTTCTACAAATATTTTCCATCATAGCCCCTTTGTTCTTTCAATCCATTCTCTCTTTCTATTCTTTCTTCCTCTATTTTCTTCTTCTCCTTCTCTTTACAAATTTTTTTCCATCATAGCCCCTGTTCTTTCAATCCACTCCATCTTTTTATATTCTTTCTTCCTATATTTTCTTCTTCTTCTTCTCTTCTACAAATATTTTCCATCATAGCCCCCTGTTTTTTGTTCTTTCAATCCATTCTCTTTCTATTCTTTTTCTTCCTCTATTATTTTCTTCTTCTCCTTCTCTTCTACAAATATTTTCCATCATAGCCCCTGTTCTTTCAATCCATCTCTTTCTATTCTTTTCTTCCTCTATTTTCTCCTTCTCCTTCTCTTCTACAAATATTTTTCCATCATAGCCCCCTGTTCTTTTCAATCCCTCTCTTTTCTATTCTTTTTCTTCCTCTATTTTCTTCTTCTCCTTCTCTTCTACAAATATTTTCCATCATAGCCCCCTGTTCTTTCAATCCATTCTCTTTCTATTCTTTTTCCTTTCTATTTTCTTCTTCTCCTTCTCTTCTTCTACAAATATTTTCCATCATCTTCCCCCTGTTCTTTCAATCCATTGTATCTTTCTATTCTTTCTTCCCTATTTTCTTCTTCTCCTTCTCTTCTACAAATATTTTCCATCATATCCCCCTGTTCTTTCAATCCATTCTCTTTTCTATTCTTTTCTTCCTCTATTTTCTTCTTCTTCTTCTTCTACAAATATTTTCCATCATAGCCCCTGTTCTTTCAATCCATTTCTTTCTATTCTTTTTCCTCTATTTTCTTCTTCTCCTTCTCTTCTACAAATATTTTCCATTTTAGCCCCCTGTTCTTTCAATCCATTCTCTTTCTATTCTTTCTTCCTCTATTTTCTTCTTCTCCTTCTCTTCTACAAATATTTTCCATCATAGCCCCCTGTTCTTTCAATCCACTCTCTTTCTATTCTTTCTTCCTATATTTTCTTCTTCTTCTTCTCTTCTACAAATATTTTCCATCATAGCCCCCTGTTCTTTCAATCCATTCTCTTTCTATTCTTTCTTCCTCTATTTTCTTCTTCTCCTTCTCTTCTACAAATATTTTCCATCATAGCCCCCTGTTCTTTCAATCCATTCTCTTTCTATTCTTTCTTCCTATATTTTCTCCTTCTCCTTCTCTTCTACAAATATTTTCCATCATAGCCCCCTGTTCTTTCAATCCATTCTCTTTCTATTCTTTCTTCCTCTATTTTCTTCTTCTCCTTCTCTTCTACAAATATTTTCCATCATAGCCCCCTGTTCTTTCAATCCATTCTCTTTCTATTCTTTCTTCCTCTATTTTCTTCTTCTCCTTCTCTTCTACAAATATTTTCCATCATATCCCCCTGTTCTTTTCAATCCATTCTCTTTCTATTCTTTCTTCCTCTTTTTCTTTTTTCTCCTTCTCTTCTACAAATATTTTCCATCATAGCCCCCTCTTCTTTCAATCCATTCTCTTTCTATTCTTTCCTTCCTCTATTTTCTTCTTCTCCTTCTCTTCTACAAATATTTTCCATCATAGCCCCTGTTCTTTCAATCCCCCTCTCTTTCTATTCTTTCTTCCTCTATTTTCTTCTTCTCCTTCTCTTCTACAAATATTTTCCATCATAGCCCCCTGTTCTTTCAATCCATTCTCTTTCTATTCTTTCTTCCTCTATTTTCTTCTTCTCCTTCTCTGCTACAAATATTTTCCATCATAGCCCCCTGTTCTTTCAATCCTTTTCTCTTTCTATTCTTTCTCCCCCTCTTTATTTTTTCTTCTCCTTCTCTTCTCAAATATTTTCCATCATAGCCCCTGTTCTTTCAATCCATTCTTTTTTCTATTCTTTCTTCCTCTATTTTCTTCTTCTCCTTCTCTTCTACAAATATTTTCCATCATAGCCCCTGTTCTTTCAATCCATTCTCTTTCTATTCTTTCTTCTCTATTTTCTTCTTCTCCTTCTCTTCTACAAATATTTTCCATCATAGCCCCTGTTCTTTCAATCCACTCTCTTTCTATTCTTTCTTTTTCTATTTCTTCTTCTCCTTCTCTTCTACAAATATTTTCCATCATAGCTCCCCTGTTCTTTCAATCCATTCTCTTTCTATTCTTTCTTCCTCTATTTTCTTCTTCTCCTTCTCTTCTACAAATATTTTCCATCATAGCCCCCTGTTCTTTCAATCCATTCTCTTTCTATTCTTTTTCTTTGTTTAAATCGCTTCAATCACCTAAATGTTAGCTTTCTTTCCCTGCCCTGTCAATTCCCTCATCCTTTGCAGATACAGTTATTACAAATGAATCCTTATTTAATCCTTTTATAAATATGGTCTCTTTAAAAATTAAGATTTCTGAAAAGATATAATGCCGACAAAGAATTCAATTTATCATTTTCAACTTTACAACAGAATAACTGCCTTCAAATATATTTATATTTGAAGGCAGTTATTCTGTTGTTACAGTAGTAGTTTTTTTTTTTTTTTTTTTTTTTAATCTTTCTTCAGCAGGCACAGAACCAAAGCATCCATTTTTGGTCACCTCAACATAATAAATGTTCATTGAAATGCTTTAGAATGGAGATGGCCAATCCATGATACATGTACCAAAATCAGTACCTTACATGATTAGATGTGGTGCATTACACACCAGTGATTTTTCCAGTCTGTTTACAATTGACACTTGGCTTTATTTATTCTTTGCGAATATTTGCCATTTTGTACTTTTTTGAAATTTCACTCATCACAATACGGAGAGAATGAGTGAGTGAAAAGAAGAACAATGGGGAAATGAGTTCTTATTTATAGCAAGCCCTTCAGGAAAACCATTGTGTATTGTTTGGGAAAATATTTTTTTGCATAATGGAAGACATGATCTGAATAGATACTATAAAATACAACATCGAACAGAAATAGAAGGAAAACTCAAGCTCATGTTTAAGTCTGAGTTACAGAAAGAATAAGGAAGAAAAAAATATCTCTTTTAGAATTAAGAAAATTACACAGGATTATATCTGCCAATTTGAAATGTTAGCAAACAGATATGAAAAAGCATTTTCAGCAATAAAATTGATGAAAGACAAAACAATTGATTCACATGGCAGTAATTCTTTTGGTCAGTTCACACTAAGCAAGGCAAGAAAAGCATGAAGATTACTGTTTAAATTGTTTGATGTAACCGTAAGTTTTATGCTAACAGTTTCTTCTCTCACACTTCTCACCTGTAAAACTCTTTTCCAGTTTCTTGCCTTCCTGTCAGATTTGATCTTCAAAAATGTAAATGCAATATCAATCGTTATTCATGTATACTTAATTCCTGTTCTTTTATTCTCTCTCCTTAATTATGTTTTCATTCTCTCACACTCAGTAATCCCTTGGGTCTTAGTGGCTTTCTTGCCTTGCTTGGGGTGAAATGATTAAAAACAAAAATGTATACAAGCTTACTCAATGGTGTCTGATTCTAAAATCAGCATTGACAATTGTGGATTTCTGTCTGAACAAGGCTCTAGCGAAAAATATCAAATTCACTCAGTCATAAAGCAGATCTATTATTTACTGTATTTAATAACAATAAATGAAAATATTTGAAATGTAAATAATTGATAATATAAATAATAAATAGACAAATTATTGATTATTTATTCACAATCACACATTTTATGAGACTGATGCATTTTATGTATTTTTTGACAATATTTTGTATTCATATAAATTCATAGCATCATTACTTTTCAAACAATTATGAATTCCATGATGATTAACTGAAGCAGTTTTGAGAAAGGCTATAATCAAACTTTTGTTTTCATTGTCCTATACATATATATATATATATATATATATATATATATATATATAATCCAATGTCTTGAGTCCTTGCTTACATATTAGAAATTTCCTCTTAATTACATATGAGGCTGGATTAAAAAAAATAATGCACATCTCAATTAAATTCCACACCGATAAATTTATAATACCCTTGCCTTTCTTCGTTTTTGTTGTGTACGATACACCTAATTTACATAAGTGGAGTACCGACCATATAAATATGGGTTGGTACCGGAAGACGGGAAAGAGATAGTAAGAAGAGATCGAAATGAGAGACTCTGCCCGACTGCGATTTAGTCAACCCATTATGCAGGAACAGTCTTCCCAAGAATATACCAAAACTAACTGTAAATATTGTGTACCTTTTCCTTGTTTCAATACATTTTGTTTACGTACATTTTGTGTTGTATTATTATTATTCCATGCTTATCCAAGTTTCAACAGTTTTGCTTCTTCTTCTTCCTTCTTCACATCCTACTCCTCCCTTTCTAGTAAACCCAATGTCATGCATTTGTTTATTTATTTTTGAAAATAATATTATGGCATTCATTTGTTTTTTAAAAAAAAAGGAAAGTGTTAAGTGGTCATTTGATAAAAATCACCTGAGGATACCGTAAAGTTCAAACCAAGGTAGTGGATTCAACTGACCTCCTGAATTTTAAAGCATATTATATATATATATATATATATATATATATATATATATATATATATATGTGTGTGTGTGTGTGTGTGTTTTATTAAAATGACTGACAAGGTACTATGGTTACATAGTAGATATATATTTTTGGTTTAATAACTTTTTTTAAATACTTTCTTTTCTATGCAGGACATGTAATATTTAAAAGGATGACTGAGTGGATTTCCCCTCCTTACTCCATTAGTCTGACCGTAAATTTTGACATTATAGTTGTAGAAAGTATGGGAAATCCACTTGGTCTGTGCTTCTCTATTACCTGGACCACATAGAAAACAAGCTATTTAAAAAAGCTTCTTCTTTCTTTTTATGTGCCACGTCCTTTCAGGATGTAGGCGATTATGGCTCTGCACCTCCCTCTATCTCTTGCACCTCTCAACAAGTTCTTTTTCTCTCTTTCCTCCTCCAGACCACATTCTGTCATCTACTTGCTTAAGTCCAGCATGGTATTTCGCACATTGTTTTCTTTGTCTCTCTTTCCCTCTATTTGACCTGTGAGTATCAGATTCTCCAGGCCCTCCTTCCTCATTATATGTCCCAGAAACTTCAGCTGCCTCTTTCTGATGTTAAGTATAAGCCTTCTCCTTGTTTGTGACCTCTCTAAGACCTCATCCTTGTTCACATGCTCAGTCCATTATATCTTTAGCATCCTTCTGTAGAACCACATCTCTGTCACCTCGAGTCTCTTCTTCATCATTGAGGAAATCGTCCAACATTTGCTGCCATAAAGGAGGACAGATATCACATAAACCCAAAATATATGTCCACTATATAACTGCACTACTTTGTCAGTCATTTTAAATGAAACTTGTATAAAAAAGAGATTGATGCTGAAATGCATAATTATCTATATATTGATCAAATATGGATCAGAATCTGACAGAATGAAAAGATAAAGGTAAACATTTCCAATTTGATTTGTTCTTTATCTTATCATATATGTGTGTGTGTGTATTACCAACTCTGGCAGTTAAAGGTGTGGGATATATAAAAAAACATGCTGTCTATTTTAAATATTATTTCTCAACTTCAGTCACTTTCTCACTGAAGTAACATGGCGTCCCTTTGTCTTTTCTACAAATATTTTCATGGCTACTGCTCTGACACACTTTTATCCCTGGTGCCCAGATTACGTGTGTTTAAGCATGTTACTAGATAGGCATCTAGGTCCCAAATCTGTACTCAGAATGGTCACTTTATTTTTTTTAAATATACACATAGAATTTTTATATGTCAGGTAAATATTAATAGGTTACAAGAATTCACTTGAGCTGGTGTCATTCATCTTAAATGTATGGAACTTTCTTGGATCTCAGAGAGCTAAAAACTATCCTGATTTAATAAAGAACATGCTAACGGCAGTTGTTTCTTAAAATGCTCTCTTACAATCCCATCTAATTTTTTTTCTAACAGATCTTGGTGCTCTAAGCAATGATCACAGTGAGAGGTTTCCACTAAGACATATCTGAGATGGAATCAAACTATCAAAGCTGGTTCAACCTAATCAAGATGGACGACTATTACTCGTTCCAACAACAGGAGATTGGCTTAGCACAAGTGCAAGTATATAAATATATAAAAGAGTTTTGATACATCAGAAATAAATAAGTATTGTATATTTATTTATTTCCTATCATCATCTAAGTTATAGCTCTCCACAACTTCCTATCCTTTGTTTCTATAAGCAAAACTTGTCCCTTTACTATCCTTTCCAATCAATGTTCAAAGAGCTTTTTGATGTTTTCCACTGACATGAAATGGAATGATAAGATTGAATTAATTGCTATGTCTGCTGCTAGGAAAGTTAGCTCAGTGTGTTGTGCCAGACAATTTTTCTTGCATTGCATATTGCTGCCATCTCTGGTTGGATGTTCCTGTTATATATCTTGAGATTCTCAACAAAATCCAAAGAAGAGTCTGTAATGTTATCAGTCTTGACCTGGCCTCTCAACTTCAGTCATTTTCACACCACCATAACATGGCTTCCCTCTGTCTTTTCTATAAATATTTACATGGCAATTATTCTTATGAGCTCTCTTCCTTGGCACATTGACTGCATGAATTTAAGACTACTACTGGATTGTCAAATAGGTCTGATTGTTCTACTGTTGAAATAGCTAGATGTAACCATAAGTTTTATTCTAATAGTTTCTTTTCTCACACTTCTCACCTGTGGTGCTCTCTTCTAATTTAATGCTTCCCTACCATTTATGCACTTCAAAATTTAAATGCAACACCAATCACCTTCATCTATTTTCCTGAATCCAGTTCTTTTATTGTTCTTTCTCCTCACTAAAGTCTTCTCATTCTCTATCACTCTCAGTAACCCTTTCTGTTGTAGTGCCATTATCGCCTTGCTTGGAGTGAAATGATTAAAAAAAAAAACATATATTTTCCTTGAATAAAAATATATTATATACATACATACATACATATATATATATACGTATATTTATATACTATAGATATAATATTTACCCTGAACATAAATAGATATATTCTCAAAAGCCAGTCATGCTAGGACAGTTCTGAGTACTCATTCAGAATCAACATTCTTCTTCTTCTTCCATGTGTCATGTATCTTCAGGACATAGACAATAATGGTCCTTCACAACTTCCTATCTTTTGTTGCTCAAAGCAACATCTGTCCTTTTAGTATCCCTCCCAATGCATTTACACAAGCTTGTTAGGTAGGTGACTTGATATGTTCTTCTTGTCTTCTATATTGCCTGTATCAAATTCTCCAAACCTTCTTTCTTCATTATGTGTCACAGTAATTTCAACTTTCTCTTTCTCATTCTATGCATCTTTTTTGTTTCTATATTCCTTAAAATTTCCTCATTGCTCACATGTTTCATCTGTGTTATTGCCAGCATCCTTTTGTAGAACCACATTTCTGTTGCTATAAGTTTCCTCTTCATCTGTGAAATAATTGTCCTGCAGTCACTGCCATATAGGCGGATTGATATTATATAGAAGTTCAGCACTCTTTTCTCTATTTCAAATAAATTTTCTTTTAGCTTAACGCATTGTTTAGCTTTTGTTTCTATATTCCAATGTGTCTTCAGATTTTGATGTTACATTTTCTGCCATCTCTTAAAACCCTTCCCTAATAGTAAAATTTCTTTACTTGATTACTTTGATATCTCCAAATTGTAGGTCACTTAACCTTTTTTTTTAATGACCATACATTCTGTCTTCTTGAAATTGATGGTTTGTGCTTTCTTCCTGCTACTTGATTTCATTCCAGAAGGTGCCATTTGTCTTTTATTGTTGATCACTGTAATGCAAGTTTTGGGGTATGATTCTTTTATTCTTATAATATTTTCAAGCAGATGTGTGGGTGGCATAACAGATATTGGCACATAAAGTGGAATCAGTAAATCAAGTTTAAATTCAGGACTAGTCAGTTATATTTACTTTCACACTAATGCCCTTGAGAAAGGCATGAATCCATCATATATACCCCCAGCTATTGGTTAAATAGCAGAGCAACTTTGGATGCCAAAGGAAAGGGAAATTCAGAATTCTAGATTATGGAAAAGGAAATGGGAATTTCACAGATAATAAATAAAAATCTGTGGACAGTCATGACCATCTTCATTTTGAAATATGCCATTAAAAAAAGAAAAGAAAAAAACTTTATTTTATACTATTTTTCAACAAACTCCTTTCTTGTCAATGCACTTAATTCAGTGGTGTCTTCAGAATATTTATTACTTAGATCAAAAATTATAGAGAGAAAATTTCAGATTAACAATCAGTTAATAATATATCAGCTTTTGATCATATTGATCAACCCTTGTAAATAAATTTGCTGATACAAGTCCTACTAATTAACGCATTGCTGGGGGGGGGGGAGAAGAGGTGGATGCATAACTTTCCCAAGGTTATTTGTATTTGTGTGTAAGTGAATATAACAAACCAAACTGGAGTTGGAACATGGCTCTCTAATTTCCAATTTTGATCTGTTATCCATTACATGTCTCACACATCCAAGCTTACAGCAACTGGTATTCCCAAATGGTCACCCATCTAAGCACTGACCAGGTTTGATGTTGCTTAACTTTGGTGATCATACAAGAACCAAGGGAACAGGAAACCTCTCCACTAAAAGTCATGGCAATAATTACGAAAAATCTGTGAAGAAATCTGTTAAAGGGAATCAACATTTAAATGTCTAAAAATATTTACATTGGAATGAGATCTCAATCAAATCCAGGTGGCTCACACTAGTTTATCACCAATGTTCCTTAAAGTGCATATTAACAATTGTTTCAGTTTTTAAGCTGCAATAATTACTTGTATGTTTAACTGGCCCTGTGTCAGACCTGTCTAATTTCAAATAAACCAAAAGATAATAATAATAATAATTATGGTGATCATTTGAATTGTAAACATCAGTTATTGAACACCTGCATCAGATTGTTCAATCAATATACAATCTAAAACAAAAATATTTTTTAATCAATGTCCTATAAAATATGCAATACTAGAAAAATATTCAGTTCATTGTACGACTCAAGCAAGTATTAGACTCCACCTGCTATAACTCTATCTTTACTTGAGCCAGATCAGACCAAAAATGGTGTAGAACTACCCAGTCCACACTTGCCTGCCTTGAGAGAGTTCAAAAGCATCTACCTTGTGGGTGATGAATTATTTCCCACTCTACAACCACTTTGGAAGCTTATTGCTGCTCTATCACTACTTCTAAGGCAGATGTTCTGATGATCGACATTCTTTACTTCCACCTGTCCTAACCTTTACAGCAGGGATCAGCTAGGCAATGTACACAAGAGTGAATCATTTCCATTCCCTTCGTATTCCATTAGTAAAGAATAAGTTCCACTAAGACAGCTTCTTCCCATGAACTGCTGCTTTGTCAAACTGAATGTTTTCCCAATCACTACAATCTTAACTGCTTCAAGTCTAAGGTTAACTGTTATCTTTCTTATATAACCCTGCAAAAAACTGCACTTTTTTCTTGTCTTTCATTCATACGCCATGCAGTAACACTCTACCTTGATTGGCTCTTGGGCTTTGAACATTAGTATAAAAAATGAAAGGCCAAAGCCAAAATAGCAATTATCACCTTTCTTCAGAAGTTCAGTCAATAAAAGAGTATTTAATATCCATCTGATAACCCAACCTGAAGAATATGATGTCTTTCAACCCTATTCTTAGAACTCAAACTAAAAAAGTTAATATTTTTGATTTTGTGTGTTATGAATTTATATTTGCTTTTGTAAAGATTTTACAGTAAGAAATTATTTCAGGGCCATCCCAATTATTCAAGTTATGTGACTACCTGTTATATAGATATCTGACTCTTAGTGCCACTCCCAAGGGAGAGAAACATTGCCAGGTGTTCATTGAATATATTCATAGCTGATTTGTAATGTTCAAAGCATTTATTTTTAATTCCAAAGTTGCTTGTACTATTGAACACAATATTTACTGCCAAAATATTTCTCTTAGCCTCTTCTACAGCCTTAAGTTTAAAACCTCAATAGAAGAAAAGTATTTGTTTTTTATTTAATTTTGTTTCATTTTTAAACGAGGCGATATCGAACAACAAATGTTAGCTAATATACTAATCCACTCATTCCTGACAATATAAGATACAGAGACAATACCATTAATATCCACTACTATAGTACTATAGGATTCTAATTCACATTGAGGGTGGTCTCCCCTGCTGAACAAAGAAGAACCACACTCCTCTTATTTGACTTGTGCATCTTGCCAACAAGCTGACATATGCTACTGCAGACTTACTTACATATCAACATTGCTCTTTGGTACTTATGCCAGGAACAGTAATGTGTTCCTGTCTCTCACTAGATAAAATTTGTCCAGATTTGCCTACCTTCTCTTTCTTTAAATAATAATAATAATAATAATATTAATAATTAAATTGAAAATACATTTTTTGGCAGAGTTCCTAACATAAGCTAAAGCAGATATGATTTGGCTAATTGCTATTCATAACTAAATTTTTCATTCTTGATAAGGATGTTTTCCGAGAAGGTCCAAAATTAAACTTTTTGAAGCAAGTAAAATTTAAGAAAATCATAATTGAAGACAAAGAAAAAAATGAAATTAATTAAGCAAAAGATAGAAAAATAAAGGTAAAAGAAACATTGTAAAGAAAAAGAGAGATAACCTAATATAGTGGGGGGGGGGGAGAGAAATATTCATACACCATGAGTTTTATTATTTAACATAAATTTTATAAAAGAATTTTATAATGCATACAATATTTGTATACCATGTCATAATGCTGCAATATGCAAAACTAATTCAGAAAAATTTGTTATATCAATTAAATTATATGAAATTAAAAAATTTGAAGATGATAAAGTATTTGTACATTATAATACCTATTTAATTCTTTGTAGCATATCCCTTACTCAATTCAACAGCAATCAGTCTCTTTGTGTAGATTTTAATTGATAATTTGCAAGTTTCCGTTGGTATTTTACTTCATTCTTCATTGCATATTCTTTTTAGGTCCAGGATGTTTTTCGGAGCTTTTTTATAAACTTGAATTTTTAATAAATGCCACAAATTCTTTATTAAATTCAAGTCTGGAGACTGCAATGGCCATTCGAGTGTATTGAAAATTTTTTTCAATAAGCCATTTTTTGTAACTTTAGCCTTATGTTTAGGGTCATTATCTTGTTGCAAAACGCATTCATTTGGGAGTCCAAGCTTTACTACTGATCCAAACAAATTAGAGGCCAAAACATCTTGGTATATTTTTGAATTCATTCTACCATCTATTATCTCTAAATTACCAGTACCATTAGCATAAAAACATCCCCAAACCATGATATTGCCACCACTAAATTTCACCGTTGTGATTGTGTTCTTCAGTGCAAAGGCTGTCTTTTTTCCAAACATGAGCCCTTGAATTACATCCAAATAATTTAGTTTTTGCTTCATCTGTCCATAAAACACTTTCCCAAAATGATTCAGGTTATTTTTAAGTTCATGAACTAATTTAAACAGGGCATCCCTATGTTTCTTCAATAGTAGTGGAGTTTTTCTTGGAGAATGCGATCTTAGTTGACTTCTATGAAGTCTATTGCTTATTGTTCACTTCATGACAATAACACCTGATGCTTTTAATTCTTCCTGTATTTCTCTCTGAATAGTCATTGGATTTTCTTGAATTTTTCTTATTGAATTGGGAGAAATCTTGCATGGTGCACCAGATCTCGATTTGTTCTCAACAGTTTTCACCTTTTTATACTTAGCAGTAATGGAACAAATAGTAGTAAATGATATATTCAGGATATTTGCTATTTTTCTATAGCTTTTGCCTTCCGTCCAATATTTGATGATCAATTCTTTTTGCAAATTTAATAGTTCCTTGCCTTTTCTCATGATATTAATTATTGTGTATGATTTGTGTGCAGAGATAACCTTACATAAGAAATTAATTGCAGAATGTTCTAGATTGTTTCAGTAATAAGATAATTGGTAGAATCTAGCAAAATCTTACAAGGGAGGAGATAGCAGCAGAGTTTTCTTCCAAAACCAGTAGTATCAGCACTTATCTTCTTTTACTTATAATATATATAGAAATAATAGTTCACTTTCAGAATATTTTTGGAAGTTGAAAAATGAATATAAAACCCCTAAAGTTAAATGGAAAAATTTAAAACTGGCAAAGACATGTAGATCCTTAAATGAACCTTGTTTTCTGTGTTGACAGGAGAAAATGCAGATTATCAGGTTTTTGAATAGGAATGATTTATTAAATCAAGGATTCTAATTAGCAGTTAATTGTAAACACATCATACCTTTAACTCTATAATCTGGCTAGACTTTGAAATTTGACATTTGCTTCTTATATATTAGAATAACCTTGATTTTGGCAGTAAGATCAGTTTTGATGTAGTATAATTTGTACATTATTCTTCTAGTAATGTTGGTAATATTTAGTTTATAGGTATATGCGTTTGGCTGACATTTTGACATTTTCCATTGATTGGTTTTATTAACACCCTATATAAAACCTTTTAGTTAACAGTCGCATTCTATTTTGTATGATCTATAAAAATTTTTTAATTAATTTTATATGATCTATATGTTTAAAGTTTTGTTTGATTTATTTATTTAAATAATTTCTTAGATTTATACATTTTAATAATTTTGTTTGATCATTTTGTTTTCTTTTCATTTATTTCTTTAATAGCCATATTATTTACCAATTATAAAATGGTGAAATTCTAACTTTTAACTCACAAGGTATTCGTTTTGTCAAGTGTCTTGTTAAATTATGTTTCTTTTCTTAGAGGAAATGTCATGTGTCTTATGTTAACATTGTAGCAAACTTACATTTGTAGCAAATATAATGTCTAAGTTGTCTACAATTTTAAATCTGTGGGTCATGACCTGTTACTTATGCTTGCTTCTTAACTTCCATTTCTCCCCTTACTTTGAACTTAGCATTGGCCATTTTGATTTTTGGATCTGATTATAACCAAAACAAATTCTGCTGCTATCTCCTCCCTCTTCTTTCCTACTCATTTTCCTTATTCTTCCTTTACTCAGGAAAAGAGATTGTATCTTTTGTCCTTCTTTTTTACTCTTTTTCTTTTTCCTTTTTTCATGTGAAAAGAAGGTGTATATGGTTTTAAATCTCAATAAATTGTCTACTAACCAGTCATTTACTAATGCCTGATGAGATGTTTTAATACACATTGAAGCATGATTACATTTGTATAGCATTATTCACATGTTTTTGATGTAATATCCTAAAATAAAGAATATTATTCTACTTTTGTATTGATCCTTCTTTTAAATAAATGAACATTGGAATTTATACTTGATTTGGTTTCATTTCATATATATATATATATATATATATATATATATATATATATATTACAAATACATATATATATATTACAAATGCTTTTTTACATGAAAGAGCCAAGCAACAGTTAATTTAAGAAAGTAATCATGCTCAGAATGAATTAAGTAGACAGCTATCACATGTACATATATGTATGTATGTATATAAGTATATGAATAAAGAGGAAAAGTGAACTTATTTTAGCCAACACATTTTATTGTCTGATGGACTTTATCAGGGCAAATGGAACTATTTTATTTTGTAACAAGTATTTACATACAATAGCAAAAAAATTTAAGAATTTAATTTAATAATGCTCATTAATATTCATAAGGTTAGCTGAAAAATCTAGGCAAGCTATGAAGGATGCAAAGTGACACAATTCAATGTCTAATAAATGAAAGTAAATGATGTTCTTGAATTTTTTTTTAATGTAAATTAGTATTTAAATTATTTTAGTTTGGAATTAATTTATGTGTTATATATTTTAAATAACATGTGTTTATGAATTTAATAATTTTCTTTTAATTTTTTAACATTTTTATATTCATGTATGTTGCCTTGGGAAATATTTGGTTTACAGATAGGGTAACATCTTAGCAGCATTTTGGCTTGTCTGTTTTGGAATTTCTGTAAAATGGCCCTTTCAAAAGTATTTTACCTTAGATACATAGATGATTCTTGATTAATATATCTACAAAACATAAATTTTGTCCAATCTTATCTACAAACATATTTTCCTTTTACAGATATACTCTATCTGAAATTGTATATATGTTTCATTAAAGATGATGGACAAATTACTGTGGGTAAGCTTTTTATTTAATTTTTTTGTGTTCAAGTGTTTTCTTTTCTGGACATAAAGTGTATAAAAAAACTGGCCAAATATTATATATATATATATATATATATATATATACAAATGATTTTGACTATTATATTATCAAGGATGTTTTTTTTATTTTAATTGAATATATATATATATATATATATATATATATATATATATATATATATAATAAAAAAGTTCAATCCCAGTACCTTGCCAGTTCTCTTTAATGAAACTTGTATAAAAGAGTGATTGCTGCCCAAATATATACTATTTATATATAGTAGGAAAACAAAACTAAAATTTCCTACCAACCACTATACCAAATGTTGTGAAATTAAATACTGAACAAAGAAGAAACTGTCAGCTATTTTTCAGAAATGAATGGGAAATGACTTCACACAAATTCAAATTGATCCTAAAAGCATCGCCAATATAGTTGGTTTGTCTTTGTGTACTATTTAAAATGTGGAGAAGGCAACAAAAGATATGCAACAGCAAATCAGTGGCAGGATCAACAAGAAACAGGACCAAAACTTCAAGATCAAAATTACAAAACCCCAAAATGCCCACATGAAAGACAGACCGCTGAGTTACAGAATGGCTGCATATGATTACCTGGGCCTTAGATCCTACAATAGGACACCAATGCACCTCTTTGCACAATGTACAAAAGGCAGGAGCTACAAGAAAATGCTTCGTTACCTGAAGAATCATGGGTTCATTGTTAAAATATTCTCTAATAAGCAATTCTTCATAATGAACAGTTAGGAACCACCAAAAGAACTGCTACATCATGTAGTTAACAATAGACAACAAGGGCACTTCCAGGACCAAACTTCCAACCCAGGTCATGCTCTTCTGGTGGGAAAATGTTGTCTTCATTCCCTCTACAAGCTTGAAGAAAATGTTGGTTGTGATTACAACATCCTGAAGTACCATGTTTTGCAATGACTCTAGGCAATTTACGCAGAGGACAACTATATGTGGACACAGGAAAGTGAACCCAACCAAGCAGCCAAGAAGAAGTTCTGCAAAGCTAACTTTACAGATATCCAGACAGTAGAGCTATGGCTCTCTTCCAGCCGAGGCATGAATGCATTACATTACGTCATAACTGAAATAGTTTGGTTGTATATTAATTGTAGGGAACTCATAGATAATAGCACTTTCTATGTTTTAGAGATTTTTTTTAAATGGTACTTCCAGCTTAAGATTGTGATTCACAAAACCAAAATGAAAATATAGACAACACAAAAAACTCTAGAATTAATGAACTTTAAAGAAATTTAACTAATCTATAAAAATTCTATAAACATTTTTATTATTTTAAAAATGTTATCATTGCATAAATACTTAATTGCCTAGATTGTTTTTTTTTAATACACATTCTTTTGAGGGAAGTGCATTTTTATGAAGGCCAAACGGTTTATGTAAAATATTGTTACACTTGTATATTTTTTTGCCACAGCAGTTAAAAACCACCAAAATTTGTGAGGGATCTGTTTCCAATTTATGGAAAATTATTTTTTCATATATATTAACTGTTATGTTAACCCCATATTTATACCCTCAGCTGAGATTTTATAAGTATATTTTAAGTATGCTGTGTATGTGTGACAAGACATGGGAATATTAATAAATTCTTTATTTCTTGGAAAAGCAGATTGTGAGATATGTTTTTGTTTTAGGGCCAGTTCTCGGAAAAGAACCTCTCATTTCCTGTCTGGTTCTTGATTGTAGGCCAGACGAATGCTGTTTGACAAAAAGTGCAGATGACCCCAACCGTACTCCATGAATGATACCTATGCATTTTTCATAGGCTGGCACGTGATGGTTTTGTTTTGCACATGTCAGGTTTAACAATCCTTTACTTAGCTGCTGGACGTCTAATATTTGTCTAACTGATTTCCCATCCCCCCATCCCTTGTGTTATTAAGTTTCATTTATTTCTTTCTTATCTTACATTTGCATCTTGTATATTTGCAAATAAACTATTTTTATTATAGATTCTCATATTGTCTCCTGTCATTTTGTGTCCACACATTGTATATTTCTTGCTGTGTTTACCAGTGTCTGGATTCAGAGAATTCCCCTCCCACTGTTCTTTTCCTTTATTTTTATATTGAACCTTGGGAACTTTTATTTATTTTTTTTATCTTCTTGTTACATCCCGGCTATCATAGTCCTAATGAAAACCCGGGCATAGCATAACTAACAAGAGATGTGGTCTCAATCTCTAATAGTAACCCAAATGCATGGTGTGGGGGAGTCATATGAGCCTAATTTTGCAAATATATAGAGCTCAGGTCAATAGATGTGAGGAGAAGACTTTTTGACAGCAAGGGGACAAGGTAAATCAACATCAAGGAGCAGAAAGCATTTGATGTCAAGACAAGAGCATCAAGAAGGCATCAGTGACCAGCCAGTTGCAGAGAAACTAAAGAATTTTGAAGTTCAAGTGAAAATTCTCATGTAGTTAGACATCAAAGAATGAAAAAGAATTTAAAGAAATTTTCCCAATTATGAACAGTGTGATTTTAAAAGGGACTTTTCAAAAATTACTGTATGTCCCAGAGACACTCATGGAGCAAGTAAAAGTAGGTGTTTTTGTTTTTTCACAAAGGTTATTGTACCTTTGTTTTTTACTGCCTCCTTCTTCAAAATCCTTGTCTTTTCCCAAACTGTAGTTTTTTCCATTTTTTGATGGGAATCCTTTTTATCAAAAACTGTTATCCTGCCTTAATAGGGACACAAAAGGAAATTTTTTAGCAAACTTTGTACCTTTTTCATAATTGTGTAATAAATGTTTTCCTTTTAAAATTTTTCACAGAGGTTGAGTCTTGTTTTTAATTTAGCACCTTTATGACTTGTAATTCTTACTAAGTTTTTGGGTTTGATACAGAAACTTAGATTTGCTAGGGAAGAAAATTTTTATAAATTATATCACAAACAATTCAAAAACAGTTAAAAATTAAATCAATGTAAAACGGTTAATTTTGCATCAGAAAGACGTCTACCAAATAGAATGCAAACAATGCCTCCCCAAAATCTGCCCAAGAAACATCCTGATATTTAAAGAAAGGATGAACATAAAAGAGGTTTAAAATTAAGAGTTTAATTGATGCACTTGTGTTACATCAAAGTCTTCATGATCACAATGTCGATCCGGGAAATGTCATTTTGATAAATGAAAATAATTTATTCAGAAAAGAATGCATTAAAAGTTCCATGATCTACAAATCCATCCAATTAATATACAGTGGGGTTGTTTTAATTTATTTATTTTCTTTCTAAATTTGTACCGAAACAATGTTGGACACATTAACCTCGAAAATAATTAAAAATTGAGTTAAAATTAGTTAAAACCTAATTTCTATTACAATATTACAATCCCATTTTGTTTTGGTAATATAAATTTTATTGAATTATTTGAATTTGCTGCATTAATCACAGCATTTTGGTTGGTGCACTCTCCCACCTTTAAAAAGTTGTATACAGTTCTTTATTTTTCCATTTTCTTAGCTAAGTCTTGTTCCTTTGTTGAAGACAATTCACAGGTCTGAATGACAGAATTTCATCCAGCATTTGTCATTTTTTCTTTGGATATGTTTTTAGAACTATCTACATTCTTTTTTAGTAAAAAGAATGTAGATAGTTCTAAAAATGTGGCACTGTTCAGTACAAACTGAACATGCTGTACTCTGTTCAGTACAAACTGAACAGAGTACAGCATGAGGCCACATAAAAGCTTCAAGGAAATAGTCAAAAGAATGTTGTGTTGCACTGATCTTTGAGAATTACAAGAACTTCATACTTTGAAACTCAACAGCTGAAATTCTGACTTTATACCTATGGTCAAACATCATTCTCTGGTAAAATTTGGAATTAAGTAATGATTACACTCTTTCTATTTATAAATGTAGCAGTGAACAAGATGCATGCACAAACAGACACATATATATGCACCCCACCCCAAATCTATGATACAGGCTTCTCAACTCAACTACATTTCAATTTTCATAACGTAATATCTATATAAAATACAAATTTTATTGTAGCCTAATAATGTACAATAATGAATTATATGCAATATAGGTAAACAATTCAACAATAAAAATTGAAAATAAATACAATGTATCTAAATATAAATTAGAGTCATGTCATAAAAGATTATTCTATCTTGAATAAATCAACAATATTTTGCAGCAATTTTTAACACCAACTTGAGATTTTTCTTGTTAAAAATTATGGACAAAAAGTAGTGAATTTTATATAGCGTTTTTTTAGTCTTAGCATGAACAAAGCAAATTCACAGATTTGGACAAAAAATAAAGGCCCTAGAATGATGTCAAATTCTGCAAAAATTTGTTATCCTTTAATAGTCAGTTGTGCTTAGTTTAATTTGTAACATATATAAATGTAGGTAGAAGTATTGTGTATTTGATGGCAATCCTTCTTTTTATACATGCTTCATTGAATGTGATGCACAAAGAAACATTTTATAAGCTTTTTATTTCGTTTTTATACTGTTCTTACAATTTATGTAGAAACTGTCCATAGTAATTATTCCAAACACTTCCTGCCAATTCATTAAGCCTTTTCATGTGGTTTGGTATTAGTATATTTTTCTGTGTTTATATTATAAGCCTTGTTGCATAGAAGTAGAAGCAATTCAATATTATATAAAACAAAGATTGTATTTTGCCAAAATGGTTAACTGCTATGTTTCTCGAGGCTAACATTTTTAAGGCACACAGTCTTTGTAAGTGATCAATTTTAAGAAACTGACCATTAATAGCAAACCAATGAATAAAAAATTCAAAATTAACTATCTTATGAGCAGATAACAGCTGCAAAACTTGAAGTTTAAGTTTTAAAGATAATTTTTTAACCTTCTTTATTTTATTTAATAGAGATTATAATGAGAAACACTTGTACACTATGAATAGCACTCTATGAAAATCAACTATCATAATCTAGTGAGAAGAATGCTCAAGATGACTGATGGTAGTTTCAGTCATAGGCTTTTAGTTCAGGGTTGTGCATCTCTTATACTGAAGAGCACAGTCCACCTTACTATTTAACCCATAACTGGACGGAAAAGAGATGAATCCATATCCTTCCTAAGAATATTCCAGTGAAAGTGAATGTAATGAATTCAAAATTGGCTTACCGATTTCATATTCCAAGACACTAACCATTGCACAACCTTTGCATTAATATATATATATATATATATATATGTACAAATATAGAAGTGAACATTGAAGTTAACTCTCAGAGGCGACATTAATAATAAGCAATAGCAATAACCAAGATGAAGTGAAGCCAAAAATGCTGTTGGTTAATGGAAATCTGAAAAAAAGGAAATTTAAGACAAACAGACTTTGTAATAAAGTGCTCGATATCAGAACTAGACCATTAATATGATTAATACAAATATAAAATTTGACACACAGCTAACTGATAATATTTTCAGCACCTCCACTCTGGAGTTTCATAGATGAACCTTTGTGCAATTGTCCAGTTCACTTCTAATGAGTGAACTGAACAATTAAAAAAAGGTTTGTCCACAAAACTCTAGAATAGAGATGCTGAATATAACATCAATTAGCTAAGTGACAAATTTTATTACATAAGTTTTTGAATATGTGTGCCTATATATATATATAACTAATACAACATATAACCATAGAAAATATGCAAGTTTAAATGTATGTGTATGCTCATCATTAGCTTGTTTTCAGTTTAAATTTATAAAATCTTTCTCTTAAATTTTTTTCAGGACAATAAATTTTCCAGAAGCTGTTAAGGCTCTTTCCACTTTGTTCTTACTGTTTGAGTAAAATTTGTATAAATAAACATTTTAGAAAAAAAAAACATTTGAAAATTTGGACAATGTAACTATTATTATCATTCATTTTAAAATTACCACTTTGTGTTATTTAGTTTTTTGTTGTTATCTGTGTAAATGATATCAGTATAAAAGTTCCAGGAGAAATTTATTCTTCCTTTTTTATCTTCATTTAATATCTGGGGTTTAATTTTGCAACATCAGGAATTTTTTCTCAAATGAAAATTTAAAAAAAATTAAACTAGATATGAACAACGTAAAAAAATGAAAAAATTAAAATTTACAAGAATGTAAATGTATTTGAATTATTTAAAAATATTTCAAACTTTAAATAAAGAATTCTCTCACCATTAAGTCATCATTCTTTGTATAGTCGTATTTATCCTACATATTAATTTATTATCAATTAGCCATTAATACAGAAAGATGTAAAAATATTTGGCTATGATAATGATATTAGCTGTTTCCCTATAAGGAAACATTTGGCATTCATTGACCAACCAGCCAGTACTACTTCTATTTGAAGTTTATAAAATCTTTATTGTAAAACAAATTTTCAGGAAAATAGTTTTTTTTTCAGTCTAGTAGCTATTATCACTCTTTCTATTATTGACAGAGGTTTCCTTCCTAACTTTTTATTTGTAGTAGTGTGGAATGTCAACACCTCCATTATATCATTATTTTCTATTTGAGTTACCTGTGCTATCCACTTTAGCTGTTACTGAAAGTCCTCAAGTGATGCAGTTTCTATTATGTTAACAATAAAAAGAATATATTATTTTCTTTATATATTGTAGACGATTGAACGACCTCAATTCAATCTCTACTATTTTTACTTTCAATAAATATGTCAAGAAACCAACAACAAGAAGAAACACATTCAACAAGAAAAGTTGCACAAGCAAATGGAATTTATATATACATCACAACAATTGTACAAAACAGGAATTCAGTTATGTTTGAAATGCTGAAATTTACTTGTCCTTGGAATTTTGAGTGAGGAAAATGTTCCTGTTGATAAACTGTGAAGTGTATTAAAAGATGTGTGAGTTTGGAGAATTTTAGTAAGATGTAGTGTTACTTGTAAGAGAATTAAACAGTTTGAAAATAGTGTGAAAAAACATGGTGGGTGTGATGGTGTTTTTGTTATCAGGAGTGAATGTATGTGTGCGTGTGATGGCATTTTTCTCTTTGGGGAAAACGCAAATTCTACATTGCTTGTAAGAGAGAATAAAAGAGTAGAAAAGAGATCAAAAGAAGATGTTGCCAAGTATTTATAAGTAATGTGAACCATGTGCTAGGCTTGAGAAGATGTTTCAAGATTTTGGCGGTCTTTTGGGTTTAAACACTTGTGCATAGGTGTTGTTACAACTGATATATTGACCAATCAGAAATGATTATTTAAAGACTTAAGTCTGGAAACTGCATTGTGTTTAACTTGCACAAAAATCTATAACTAGCACATGAAAATATAGAGCAGAAATATTTTAATATTTGTTATCCAATGAGAACATAGTTAACTCACAGTAATTGGTTTTAATCCACTGGCATGTAGAAGTTAGGTTCTACAATATTCTTTTCTTTATATACAAGGTCTGTCTGAAAAGTAACAGGACTGGTGTCACAATTTATTTCAATTTTGAACAACTACATGGATTACCCCTTCAAAGTAATTCCCCCTAGAGTTTAATGCACTTTTCCATCCTTCTCTGCCACGCTTCTAGACACTGCTTGAAGGGTTCTTCTTAGATGTCCCTCAGCTCTGTCATTATGACCCTTTTGATGGCCTTCACCTTCAAAATGGGTCCCTTGATGATCCCCTTGAGGTTGGGGAAAAGAAGAAAATCACAGAGAGCAAGATCAGGTGAATAGGGAGGTTGTTTCAGTACAGCAATGTTCTTCTTGACCAGGAACTGCTAGACGCTCAGGATGTTCTGAATAGGTGCATTGACATAATGAAGCAGCCATGATTTGTCTTGCCACAACACTTGCATGTGAAAGAAAACAATGGTTACAGAAAGTTAAGATTACAGTTATATACACCAAAGATATCATGTTATCTGCTTATCCATCTTTCATCCATAGCTCATACAGCACGCCAAGTCTCGTCACTTTTCAGACAGACCTTCTATTCTTGGTAATAATTATATTCTATAAGCACAACTAAATTTAAACAAATTTGAAACTGGTTAATAAGAAGGAACTACTTCCACTGATATTCTGAATGTTTTCTGACTCCATTTCTCCAAGTGCTATATAAATGGTAATGCTCTCTAGAAGTTTAAACAAGAAAAGAACAAATTCTTCAAAGTCATTTCTGCATCATGAGCGGCTTAGAAATAGGCTGTGTTAAGAAAACTGCAAACACTACACAATATGAAAATGTTCTTTATTACTTATTAACAGGACACATACAGAAAAAAAACTGCCTTACAATATCAGAAAATATAATAATTTTTAAAATTGAGAATTGTTATAATCCTTCCAGACTTTTCTGTTACAGAATAAAATATTAAGAAAATATTGGCTTTGTAATTTTCTTGTTTACAAAACACCAAAGTGAAATTTGATTTATTTATTATCAATTAAGATCTCATTTAGGAAAATATTTAAAACCTCAGAAATCCTAAGATATAATCAGTTTTAATCAGACACCCAACATGATTATCTGCCAAAGTTTAACAAACTGATCTTATTTTATTGTGCATGGAAATATATACAATTCAGTAGATATTAAGATATGAACCTTATATGGAATCTGTGATGTTACCAGAAGGATGTCATTAAACAAATACATTAGAAAATTCATCCACTTTCAAGATTGCAGAATGACAAGAAAATTTGGTGGTAAATGAAAAATGAAACAGTAGTCATTACTGAACTTCATTAATGCCAATCCACATAGTCTAGTAATGGATGGTCCTTGCAAGCTTAATTCACTCAGAGCTATTTTTAGCTGTTGATCTTAGAAAGTGGTTGTATACAATTGGCACTTTAGATATTTCTGAACAAGTTTGGTGTCATGTTTGACATCTATATGGATGTTTTGATCTGACGTGGCTATTTTAGAAGATGAGAAAAGTTTTAGGTTAATGTTTTGGTTTTGTAGCAATTTGTGGTGGTGGGTAAAACTACCCCTATGTTCAGTCTTGTTATCTTCTGTACTAAATTTGTTATAACTAATCCATTACACCAAGGTATTTGAAATGTTTGAATATCAGAAGCAAAGGAAATTATCAATGGCCAGGAAGTAAGTCAAGTGTTACTGAAAGAATATGACTGTTATATGTATAATGTAAGTAAATTAAAGATTTTTATTATTAAAAAGCAATGAATGATTTGACAACAGAAATGCATTGTAAATGAGTTTACATAAGAATCTTGATTTTACTACAGAAATGCATCAAAATTATGATATAATCAAGATGCTGACTTTTCATATGACCAAAAACAAAACATTTCAAAGGAAACTCTCTTGAATAATAAAAGGAGCAATAACTAACATGAACTTGAAAAATCTATTTTCCCAAATAGCTGTTTTAAGAGAAAGGTTTTCTAAACTTCAATGCTAACTGTTCGGTTACTGAATGCCTAATATTTCTTTATACGAAGACGGCTAATCATACCATTAACATTTTTTTCCTATCTGTTGTGTCTCTTCAGGAGGTGAGTGATTATGGCTCTTCACAATTTCTTGTTCTTTGTAGCTCTTAATAAATTTTGTCTTTTTGTTATCTCTCCTAAACTGTGTTCTGCCATCCATTAACTCAAACTTCCTAGGTAGGTTTATGAATTGTTTTCCTCTGTCCTTTCAATCTGTCTTATGAGTATCAAATTTTCCAAGTCCTGTTTCCCCATTAAGTGCCCTGGAATTTTTAACTCTCTCTTTCTGGTGTTAATTATAACTGTCCTTTATTTAATTTTCTCTAAAACTTTGCATTTGCTCACATGTTCAGTCTATGGTATTCTCAGCATCCTTCTGTAGAACCACATTTCTGTTGCTTCAAGTCTCCTAATTATCTCTGCAAAGATTTTCCAGAATTCACTACCATTTAGGAGGGCTGATATTAGATAACAGTCCTTTTTTTCTTTGTTTTTAACAAAATCTTTATGTTTCTTAATACTTTGTTTAGCTTTTGGAAGGCATCTTTCACTATCCCAATACATTTGAGTTTGGGTTTTTCACATTCCATCCTCTGTTAAAATAATTCTCATATATTTAAAATGAATTACTGGTTCTATTTTGATATCTCCAATTTGTAATTTGCATGTTGGCCTGTTCCTTTTGGTAACAATGTATGAATGTATACCATTAACATTAACATTAAAAATTAAGAAAAAAGGTACAGTTCAATGTTTAGGAAATAATGCAAGTTTTAATGACTGAATCAGGCTGTTATATGTATAACATTGCTTTCACATTACTACAGAGGCATATGAAGGAGATATATATTGAACCACTATAAAAAGAGCTAATACATGATATATTTGTTCATTTAAATGTGTACATACGGGAAAGTGAATGCAATATGTCTTCTGCAACAATCTCTTTACTTTAAGTTAATTTGTTTATAGTAATATGGTTTAAGTCTGAGATAAGAGAGGCATAAGTAAGTCTTCTGTATCTGTTATAAAAAATCCTTATAAAATTAGAGGTACTATTATGGTATTATGAATGATATAGATATTTTTGTCATAAACAGTGTACACAGGAACATTTCTATGGTTTAAATATTCTATTCCTGTTTTTCTGCTTTTGATTTCATAATTTAAAGTTATTTATTGAAATGTTTAAAGTTGATATTTTATGCTTATTAAGTTTCATTGAAATTTTCAATGATTTCTGTTTTAGAAGTATTAATGAAGAGGAAAAAGAAAGGTGAATAAGAAGGTTGATAGAATTCAAAGGAGAAAAGAAAGCAGAGATAGAATAAGAATAAATGTAAAATGAATGAATATAAAGAAATGTAGATGAAGAAGGAAGGAAAATGATTGATAAATTAAAAAGAGAAAAGTAAAGAAAATGTTGAATGAAATAATAATATAAAGGAAAACAAAATAAAGAAAAAGTTGGGGATTCAAAACAATGAAAAAATGAAGGAAAGAATAAAAGGAGGGGAAATGAAAATTAAAAGTAATGAAAGAGAGAATGAAAGTTCTTTGAAATTGGAAAAAGAACAAGGCAATAAAACAGAAAGAAAAGTAAAGAATGAAAAAGAGAAACATTTAAAAGAAAAAAGGTAAAAAAATAGGAAGTCATAAAATCTTTAAAAAAATAATGAAAAAAATTATGGCTAACAAAGAAAAAAAGACTAAAAAAGAATAAAAAGAAAGATGAAGAGTTTTCAAGAGCAAATTGAAATTTAAAAAAAGAAAGGAGAAAGAGTTAGCTAAGAAAAAAATAAAAGGAAACAAAATGAAAGAAAAGGTAAAAGAATAAAAGGCATGTGAAAATGAGACTGAAGTATGTAGAAATCAAAGAAAAAAGAAAATACTGGAAGAGCTTGAGATAAAAGTGAGAAATTAAGGACAAAAGACAAGAGTATTTTGTTGATTGAAAGATAGATAAACTGTAAAAGGAATCAGATAAAAAATAATCATTAATAAAAGAGAAATGCAAGAAAGGAGAGAAAATGACTGCAGGCAAATAAAGAGTAGTGAGAAGAAAGAAAATACATAAAAAAGTAAAGAAATGAAAAACAAAATAATGAATGAAATTGAAAATTAAGAGCAGTATGGAAAAATAAGGGAATAAATAAAAAAGAAAGGAAATAAAATGGAGATAAAGAAGAAAAGAAAATGAATATTGAGGGAAACAATTAAATGGAGGTGGATGTTTTATGAAAAGAAAATTCTCTCCAGCTGCTCAAAAGAAAAGCATTGAAAGAATTTGAAAACTTTTCAAAGAATAAAGGGCTCTTTAAAAGGCCAAGGCTTTTATAATATAATATAGGTATATATATATATATATATATATATATATATATATATATATATATATATATATATATATATATATATATACACATTATGTGCCAAATTATTATCGAGATAACTTTTTTTATAATATTTCAAAAACCATCCAATCAATTCACACAAAATTTTCACACAACGTTGGCAACACTGACTTGCGCAATCACTGAAATTTTCATACTGATCTGCGTAATGTAAACAAACTGGCGCTATATTTGTTATCAGCATGGTGATTTGAGCGTGCCAAATTATTAGAAAAGTGTAAGAATTTAGTGAAAAGATGGGCCGTAAAAGCAGTTTAAGTGATGCTGAAAAGAAAACTATCACCTCAGAACTCTCAAAGGTAAATCTACCCTAGAAATTTCTAAAATGATAGGGAGGTGTCATCAAACAGTGAAAAAGTTCACCGCCCACCCTAGACAAGTACACAAAAGGGCAGATAAAGGCAAGCTGAGTGTTATTTCACGATGGCTCATGTCATGACTTAAACGAGAGGCCACGAAGAACCCTGGACTTACCAGTCAAGAGCTTTTCAGTTGCAGTGGGGATCCTACTGTGTCTAAAAGTACTTGATGTCGGTATCTGAGGGAAATAACAACAACAGTCCAACTTGTATCGAAGCCTCCGTTGATGAGAAATCACATTCAAAATCAACTGAAATGGGCCGAGGACAATATGAAAATTGACTTCTCTAAAGTTTTGTTCACAGACGAAACTCGAGCAACACTTGATGGGCCAGATAGATGGTGCAAAGGCTGGGTAATGAACGAACAGAATCTCCATCAGCGTTTGAGATGCCAACAAGGCAGTGGAGGCATAATGATCTGGGGTGGTATTATTAGAAAAACATTAGTGGGCCCATGGAGAGTACCAGATGGCATCAAAATGACTGCTGATGCATACATAGCCTTTATGAAGGAGCATCTTGAACAATGGATGAAAAGGCAAAGAGTTGCTTTCAGAAGGGCCATTGATTTTATGCAAGATAATGCTCCCTCACAAGCTGCTCACAAGACTACTGAATATTTGAAACAGTTAGGCTTCAATGGACCTTGAAAAATGAAGTGGCGAGCAAATTCTCCAGATTTGAACCCAATCAAAAACCTTTGGAGTATCATGAAGCAAAGACTGTATGCCAACGGACAACAATTCAGGAGCAACGCTGAGTTATGGGAAGCAATTCTTGACATATCTCATTACAGCAGATGAAATCCTACAATTAACAAATTCTATGGATTGTCGACTTCTTCAAGTAATTTCAAAACCGGGAAAGCACGTTCCTATTAATTTGTTTAAAACTGTGCCTTTGTTTGTATCTGTTATTATTTGTTTGATTATCTTATTTATTAGCTTCTTTTGATCATAAACATTCATGTGCAACATTAATAAACATTTTGATTGCTCAATTCTGGGAATTTTAAACCTTTCTAATAATTTGGCACGCTCAAATCACCGTGCTGATAACAAATATGGCGCCAGTTTGTTTACATTGCGCAGATCAGTACAAAAATTTTAGTGATTGCACAGATCAGTATTGCCAACATTGTGTAAAAGTTTTGTGTGAATTGATTGGACGGTTTTTGAAATATTATAAAAAAAGTTATCTCGATAATAATTTGGCACGCAGTGTGTATATATATATATATATATATATATATATATATATAGAGAGAGAGAGAGAGAGAGAGAGAGGGTGTATCAAAAATATTTTTACAAACTTTGTGGGCATGTTCCTCATGCCAAAACAAGGGCAAAATTCCATATAAACATACATCTGCAAATCCTTTTTTTTTTGAGTTATTAAGTTTAAAGTTTATGGTAGACACTATTAAATGTACAATCCAAGATACAATCCAAAAATTCTTTTACAAACTTTGGGGTGGCAGGTTCCTTCACACCAGAACAACATAAAAAGTCCATATAAACATATGTCCAAAAGACCATCATTGTATCTCAACACAGCAACTCATAACAAATTTTCAAAATGTCATCCACTTGCTTCCAGACACAAATGCAGAGAATTACTAGCAAAACCCTTTCAAATACTCCTATCCAGTGTTGAATGGTTTCATAGTCCCCCATGACATGTTGGTGATATATCTCTGCATTATTAATGTCTACTGTATAAACCAATTGTTTTAGGTAGCCCCAGAGATAAAAATCAAAAGCACTGGGATTGGGGGAATGTGCTGGCCATGGAACTGATCCACTCCTACCTATCCATATTTTGTGGTAGATGTCAGCAAGTACATCATGAACAAGGGGACTAAAATATGCTGGGGCACCATCTTGAATGAACCATATGCATCTTCATATTAGCAGGTATACATCCTCTAGCAAGTCTGAAAGCTTGTTTGAAATAAAGTCCCTGTAGACAGCACCTGTAAGACATGCTGGGAGAACATATGAAACTACCAGACAGTCACTTACATTTCCAGTATTGCCATGGATCCTATATCAGCATCACAATGATAAACAGCAGTAAAAGCTGAATGACTCCACTGCCTTCAATCTGGAAATACAATCTGATACAGCTGTACAGCCTCATGTCTATAATCTGCCAATATTCACAATATGAATATCCTACCATTGTTAAATGGAACACTTCTCAGTTTATTCAGTACTACACACATTGTTAATGTTGAAGACAGGCTATCTACAAATGTGCACAAATGACAAATGTGCACAAATGACAAATGTAACCTAGTCTAAATGGCAACACAATGCCATCTACTGTAAACTTAATAACTCAAAAAGGAAGGATTTGCAGTCATATGTATATGTGGACTTTTGTTTTGGTGTGAGGAATGTGCCCCCAAAGTTTGTAAAAGTATTTTTGATACACCTTGTATATATGGCTTTATATATGATAATACTAAGAACAATACTATTTCATGCAACAGTAAAAATAAAGTAAAATTGCCTTTTAAAATAAAAATGCTTAATCAATAAATAGTGAAGCTACCAAAAAAACAATACAGAAGAAAAAAATTATATCAGAGTAACAGAAAAAAAGGTATTGTAATCATAAAGTAGTAGTAATCATTTGAATCCATTTTGGACTGGCTGAAAGAAAAAATGCATGAAGACATACATTTTGTCCAGTCCAACATGGATTCAGATGATTACTAATATGTACAAAAGACAATGGTTAAATGATTTAATATAGGAAAAAAAAAATTTCTTTAAATAATATGTGGAAATAACTATTCTTTGCCTGAAGTTCACAAGATCCAAAATACGTGTAGCAAAAAATATATGGAATAAAATATCTTAAAAAAATCCACATTATAATAAAAAACATTTGCTGATTTTTTTCTCTTTAATATATATATATATATATATATATAAAATAGTTTTAAGGTGTGCTATATTTATGGGATAAAGTGCTCAATATCAGAGACAGAGCATATGTAAATATAAATATAAAAGTGAACATTGAAGTCAGGCTGTTTTATGCTGGATGCAATCGTCAAGCTGTCACCTCTGAGTGTTGACTTCAATGTTCACTTTCATATATATATATATATATATATATATATATTCAAGTGGTGCTGAAAATTAGTCAGTTAAGAAGGGATTAAAACAGTATGATATTTGGTTATTTGGTCATATATTGATAATGGGTTGAGCTGATAACTTTTCAACACTCCTTTGTATATAAAAAAGCATACACATCTTTCTCTCTCTCTCACTAGAGTAGACACAAATACAAACGCATACATCTGTGTACTTGAACATGTATGTTTTCATACATGTACAGGAGTGTGTATCTGCACAGTTTTAGATACAAATATAAAAATAGATATTAAAATATATACATGTATGTCTTCATGCATATACAGGTGTGTGCACATATGTGTTTCATAATACATAAACTCACACACATAAACAGCAATAGGTATATATTTATAATCTGTATAAAATATCACAAAATGATCTTAAACTCACCATCAGCTAATTGATGCCTTTATTACTTTATATTAAAATATTTTATCTGTATTTTAATCTTCTCCATTTTCCTGTTTTATTACATTATTTTTTTTAAATTTATTTTACATTTCTCACTCAAAAAAAGAAGAAACAAAAAAATTATCATTTCTATCCCTTCATTGTTTTTGTTCCCTTCTATTCATTTCTCTTTGATCCTTTGGGAATTTATTTTAAGTTTACATAAGAGTCAAAAAAATGAATGAATGAAAAAGAATATCTGTATTAAGAGTTAAAGGAAAAAGAAATTTGGGTAAAAATTTTTAAGGATCTGGAATTTGAAAAGGCATTATGGGTAAAAAATATTTAAGAATTTTGAAGAAGAAGCTTATATAAAGAGAGAACAGGAAAAAGCTTGCCATGTTTGATCCTTCTACAGAAAAAGAAAAAGATTTTCTTGATCAATAATATACTTTAGTCATTTTTTTTTATTCAATCTTGTTAATTGTGCATTTCAAGAGTTGTCCTGTTTTCTTTCATTTTCTTTTCATTTTATTTTTGTCAAACTTATTCAGAATTCTTTTCAAAAGGAGTTGAAGATGCGCATATCACAATTTGATTCAGAAGGGATTTTTGGTCCAGGATGCATCAGAGAATAAAAGTGGATTTTACTGAGAACTGCACTAACTGGTAAATTAAGTATACAAAGTTTATATATATATATATATATATATATATATATATATATATATATATACACACACAAATGTAATAACAATGAAAATAATATATAAATTTCACAGCATTAATTCAAAAAAGGGTTCAATACTGATAGTAGAGCAATAATTATTTATTATAATTTTTTCATCTACACAAAAACAATTTACTCATGACAAAGATGCAACTTCATTTCAGTGCATTTAGTTGCATGTCAATTGGTGAGAACCAAAAACCAGCCTTCTGGAGTGATTAGAATTTCAAACAGAATCCTTTATTTTATCCACTGGAGTAGATTGTTCTAGTTCCAGGTGCCATGCCTCTTCTGGGTATTTATTTCTCTTTAGTAACTCAACTCTCCTTTAAGACACATAGCTCAGTGGATAAATACCCGCCCATAGCAGAAGTGAACAAAAACTTGGAATTTTCATGTGATACGTTTCATCCTTTGGGATGTCATCGGACCAAAGTGATGTCTCTATGGTGATGCTACTACACATGCATGTGAAGGAGAAGGGACCAAAAACATTTGAATTTCAAAGCGTATCCTCTCCTTCATGCTCATGTGTAATCACCTCAATGTAAACATCACTTAAGACTTATGAGGTCCTATAACTACTTTGGCACCAGGATGTTTTAGCTCATTTTAAGCTTTAGTTTTTATTCTTATACACATACATATATATACACACACATACATATATATCATATATATATATATATATATATATATATATATATATATATATATATATATATGTGTGTGTGTGTGTGTGTGTGTGTATAAAATAACCTGAAGAATAAAGTCTACATTGAAATTGATCAATTTTAGACAGTGTTTATTACGTAGTCCATAGAGCAATATTATTAATTATCATAAAATGACATAACAACCTTACCAAACTATGGCAGTTTCACCCTTTGGATATATATATATATATATATATATATATATATATATATATAGATAGATAGATAGATATCTATGTATACTCTCCAGTTATATTTGATGTATGAGGGTCAAGCAGGTCAGTTCCTAGGAACCAACAGCTAGACACCAGCATGTGATTTGATTATAGTGGTGAAGGTTTTGTGCAGAACCATCTACACTTTTTGAAGGGCCGAATACAGAGACCTGGTGCACTACATGCCACAAGGTCCCCAAACAACCCTCTGCAGGTTTTGAATTCAGAGTTGTCCATCTCCTAGACCAGTTGCTGTCCAAGGCTATAGAACCCAGTCTGTCCTGCTATTTACCCATACCTGGAGGGAGAAGAAAAGGAATCATACCTTTCCTGAGGGTATTAGCACATAAGTGAATGCAATGAATTTGTATGGAATTTGAACTCAGCTCTCCAATTCCTCAATCTGAGCTGCTATCCATTAATCTACCATGCCTCCCATCATATATATGTGTGCATGTGTATACATATAAGAATAAAAACTAAAGCTTAAAATAAGCTAAAACATCCTGATGTGTGTGTAAGCAGATATTTTTTTTTATGCCACATACCTTCAGGATACAGATGATCATGGCTTTCCACAGATTTCTTTTCTTTTATTATCCATGAATTGCCATAACTTCTTTGTAAAGATAATGAAATAGTTTCCTGTTGCCTTCTCTGGGACTGACTTGTTCCTGCAAGTTGAAGAGTGCTGATTCTGGCACTATTTGATGCATTTCTGAGGAGAGAAGAAATCAAACTTACTCAAGAGCATTAATGCAAAGTGAACACCACAGATAAGCAAATATATATATATATATATTTATATATATATATATATATTTAAACATATATATATATATACAGGCTGTGATGGATAAATTATTGTCTAAATTACACAAAAATGAAAATGACACTGACATTCAATTTTAACAGATATATTTTCCCAAATTTACACAAAAATATCTTGAAATACTAAAGAGTAAATTTATTCAGTAAAATTGCCATTGGCTTCAATTACAGCCTCCAGACAAGTTCAGAATCTCCTGCAGCCACCCACTTGACCCAGGGAAGCACTACCCCTTCAAGGCCCTTGATGTAGGCCTCCCTGTTGAGTCTGAGACCCACACCAAAAAACTGGAAGTTCTTTTCTTATCAGAAAGACCAGAGTGAGTTTTCCAAGCTGCTGTACCGCAATAATCACCAATAGACTCATCTAACTTTCCAAATGCTCTGCACTCTCCTCAGATTGACTCCCAGACATACTGAAATGTTCCTCTTGGAGCTTCCAGTGCGAATGTCAAGCAGGACAGCATGTGCTTTCCAAATTTCTGGCAGAGTGAATGCACTTTTTCTCAAAGATGGTGTCTAACTGACCCTACTATACTGTGCATTCAACAAACTCAAAAACAAACAGCACACATGTGTGAAATAAAAAAATGTAAAATGGGGACAATTTACCCATTGCAACTTCTCTCTCTCTCTCTCTATATATATATATATATGTATATATACACACACAAGCATAAAACTCATGTGTGTGTATATATATATATATATATATATATATATATATATATACACACATACAGGATGTGATGGATAAAAATTATTTTCTCTCTCTCTCTCTCTCTATATATATATATATATATATACACATGCACATATTTGTACATAATAAATCTCATATATATATATATATATATATATATATATATATATATATATATATATATATATATGCATATATTGCATCCAGCATGAAACAGCCTGTCATCTCTGAGTGTTGAATTCAATGTCCACTTGTACATTTATAATTACATATGCTCTATCTCTGATAGTGAGCACTTTATCCCATAAATATAGCACACCTTAAAACTATATTTCTTCATATATATATATATATATGTCCATGATAAATCTCATATATATATATATATATATATATATATATATATATATATATATATATATATATATTTGGTTGGATTGATGTGAGTTTGTGACCCTGGGTTTCACGGTTTTTGCGATCATCTGACGATCACAAAAGCATGAAACCCAGGGTCACAAAAACTCATCAATCCAACCAAATATGTTAGCTCTATCTCTGATATTGAGCGCTTTCTAATAAGTACCGTGCATATAATATATAAATAATATATATATATATTTATTTATATTTATATATACATTTTTTTCACACACACACACACATATATATATATATATATATATATATATATATATATATTTGTCCATAATAAATCTCATTCATTCAGACAAAACAGAAAAACAATAGACATTCCAAAATATTTTTCTGTACGAATTTCTATGATATGATATTTTTATGGACAAATATGTGTATGTATATATATATATATATATATATATATATATATATATAAAGAAAGAGAGACAGAAAGAGAATATATATATAATTATATATATGTACACAAGTGTACAAACACATGCGTATATATATATATATATATATATATATATATATATATATATATATATATATATTAGAATGTTTGAAAATGGGTAAAGGACTAAATGTGCTGGATTCATATCTTTTGTAGCATCATGATTTTGAAAGTATCTTCAGTGTGAACTCTCAGTTCTGTTTTCTGGCCTACTAGCACCAATTTATACTTACATATATATATATATATACACACAGACAAACACACATGCACACACTCTATCTCTCTCTCTCTCTCTCTCTATATATATATATATATATATATATATATATATATATATATATATATATAAAGACAAAAGACAAAAAAAACTTTTCTATATCAACATGTTTCGTCCCCAGAGAGACTTTATCAACATAAATGTAAGGATTTTATTTTGCAATATGAAGTAACTAAGAAAATATCATTAAGTTTTCAAAATTTTTAATTTCAGAATACTCTGAAATTCTTAAAGCTAACACTGTGTAAGTAAAGTTAAACTATGAAGGACTTCTTTTCTACTTTGTTACTTGCTGTTGCTTCTCTCCTTTTTGCCTCCAGTATGTCCTGTGAGTATTAAATTCTCTAGGGCCTCTTTCCTCATGACGTGTCTCAGAAATTTCAACTGTCACTTTCTGATTTTCCTTAAGGTTTCCTCATAGCTCACATGTACTGTCCGTGGTATTCTTAGCATTCATTCAAGAACAAAACCATTGCCAATTCATGTGCCTCCTTCATCTCTTAGATATACATATAGACATTAATGAAATGGTAGGGAAAAACAGAAGTATACAGATATATAAACACTCAGTCATTTATGGTGTACCAATAAAATAAACTGTTCTTTTGCATAGTTTCATTTCTCAAGTAATTGACTTGAAATTTTCTATATAGAACCTTTAAACTTTTCTGTTAACTTTTGAACTTGGATGCATTCATTTTAATTAGGGTCAAAGTTTGCATTTTTTTTTTTTTTTTTGAAAAAAGAGTTATCATGATGATTATCTGATAAATTAAGTGTCTCCTCAGAAATTCAAAAATCATGATGAACCTCAAATTTCAATTAGCATATATATCACTTGTGCATTTTAAGTCTTTACAAACAAAAAATTAATCTTTGCTCATATTTTCACTGAAAGCTTATATAAGTTAACTATTTTCTTCCTTTTAACCTATGCACACACACACACACATATAAGTGTTAGAATACAATACAACACTATGGTAACTGTCTGTTTCACTCTTCTATGGGATCATCAGACCAATTTCACAGTCTATGTCTATCTTATATATAATCGTCAGATTTGGTCTGACAATCAGATGAAAGCATGAAACTGACAGTCACCATACAGTGTTGATTCCTATGTCCACATATGTCTATATTTTTAAATGTACTATGTTCAATAATGAGCCCTCTTTACTTATAAATATAACAAATATATATATATATATATATATATATATATAGTACAGCAAATAAATCTGTTGGTATATTTTCTTTTAATAAGATTTCTTGAAAGTTCAGGCCAGTAGATGAAAATAAATATACTATTTAAAATACATAATAATGTTTAAAGTGATAAAATAATAAATATATATTTGTTCTCACCATTTGGCACAACTCTGGATTTCACAAACCCAACAATTGCACAAATTAAAAACTGAGCATTTTCAATATTTAAAACCTATTATTAAGACAGTGATGTAGTCAATTTACTCACAAGAAAATATAAATAGATTTGTAAAAAGTGAATTTAAATGAATAAACAAATAGATTACAAAAAATATAACTAAATTAAAATAATCAATGAGAATATATATATATATATATATATATATATATATATATATATATATATATATATATATATACACGTGTGTGTGTGTGTGTATGTATATATACATACATATATTTATTTATATATATAATTTCTAATAAACCTTTAATATATATATATATATATATATATATATATATATATATATATATATATATATAGTTTATGCAAAACTAGGTAATCCGTATGGGTAGACCCAAAGAGGATGATATCCAGAGAGCTCAGTGTAAATTCAGAGCCAATATGTTTGAATAAAAAACAGATCACTTTAAGGTTCCATGTAATAAATTATTTCACCAGAGCCCTTTTAAAAGGACTGCGGATCACCAGACTTTACTTCCAAAGGTTGAAATGAAAAATGAAAAGAAATTTACACATTTTTGATGTGCCGTATTAAGCATATGCAAATTAACGAAGTTAGGAAGTGAGGGGGGAGAGAAGGCGAAGTTAGGAAGTGAGGGGGGAGAGAAGGCAAAGTGAGGAAGTGAGGGGGGAAAGAAGGCGAAGTTAGGAAGTGAGGGGAGAGAAGGCGAAGTGAGGAAGTGAGGGTGGAGAGAAGGCAAAGTGAGGAAGTGAGGCGGGGAGAGAAAACATTTGGGAAGCAACCTTTCTTTTATACATCTTTCATTAAATATATGGCAGATAAGGAAGATTTCTTGAATATTTTAGTTTTTCTAGCATTCTTCTGTTTTTTCATTTTGTAGGAGTAAGGGAGTACAAATATTTTCCATAATTTTTATTTTCTCAAGTGCTTTTGGCTATTTCTATAGCCATTTTCAAAGGTGTTTTGTATCTGCGGTTGTTATTTTTGCCTCATGTTTTGACTGTTATGCTGTAATTTATTTTTGTGTTGTTTTGAATACGAGCGTTCATTCTGAGCCTTCACATGTTGCACGTAGCTGGAATTCATGTGAACATCTTTCTATTTTTAAAAAACTCCATTTCCACTGTTTTATAGGAGAGAAAAGTTTATTATACAGGTGAGATGTTTCTGATAATGTGATTTATATAGAATTCTTGTTTTCGAGAAAAATCTTTCTTAAGGCTTCTTGTAAATTATGAGTTGATAGGCTTTTTTTTATAGCACTTTGGTCTGATAGGTGACATATGAGGCATCTATTGAAGGAGGTGATAATATGTCTGATATCTTTCTTTTTATGTACCATGTCCTTTCAGGACTAAGACGATCATGTTTGATATAGGTAATTGATTTATGACAAGAAACTCACTCTTGTACAAGACAGTGAAATGATGAGCTTTTGTTGTGTGGTACTTTTATTACTGTTGTTGCGTATTTTTTTGTAAGAATAATTTTATTTGTTTATCAATGATGTAGTTGAGAAAATTATTGTTGACTAATATTTGTTTTGTGTTTTAGTTTGCTCAGAAATATTCTTTGGGAAGAGGAATTTTGGTGAGCTCTATTTTAGAAGTTTATCACTACTGTTTTATATCTTTTCGGGCATTGGATATCATAGTATATATATATATATATATATATATATATATATAGATAGATAGATAGATAGATTATATGTAAATGTAGAGCTACCGATTTTGCTACAGAAAGGTATTGAAAGTCAAGAGAAATATTTACTGGACACAAATTAAAGTCTTACTGACAGAATAGTATTACTGCACGCACACAAACACATACACAGACATTATATATATATATATTTGGACAGCAGTTTTTCCTTCAGACAACTATTATTGAGAATCACAGACAAGGAATACTTTGTTCATTTTTATGTGGTTTCTCTGGTTTTTGCATAAAGTAATGAATAGTTGGTTAAAGCCTATGAGGAAATTGTTCATAGTTCTTATCATCAGTTCTAGTGTTGTAACACTATATTCTAAGGATTTTACATCTGAAGATGTCCTTGAAGAAGTCAAGGTAAGCCAGTAGTGTCTGGTATACACATGCCATATAGGGAGACTGATATTACATACCAATGTAACATGAATCTTGAAAAATTCTTCTGTGAGATTTTTTTCTATAATTAATTATTAAAAATATTCAAAACTCCATTTCCTAAATGAAGACATATCTTATTTAATATTGGTGTCTTTTATTTTTATTATAAAAGCTTAGAATAGTTGGAATCACTGTTTGCAATTAATGTTAAACATGTCAGTATTATCAATATAGGAGGCATGGTGGAGTAATGGATAGCAGCTCGGATTGAGAAACCTGGGAGCCCAGTTTGAATTCCAGTTGAATCCATTACCTTCACTTACATGGTAATACTCTTGGCAAAGGTATGAATCCTCTTCTCCTCCTCCCCAGCTATGGGTAAATAGCAGGACAGACCGGGTTCTATAGCCTTGGATGGCAACTGGTCTCTCACAGAAATAAATGACAACCTACTGTGAAAAAAAAATGTGCCTCGTCATCAAAAGATCGCCTAGGCATGTATCACACATGGCACATAACTGACTGATTATCAATATGGAAGATGTCAAAGGAAAATCAGAAGGTCTGTTGGAATAGTGAAAGATGCCTTACAAAAGATACACAAAGTATTAAGAAACAGGAAATTTTTGGTAGAAATAAAGAAATAATGCCAAACTGCTATGTAATATCAGTCCTCCTACATAGCAGTGTATGCCAGACAATTTCCTCACAGATGCAGAGACAATAGAGATGTGATTCTGCAGAAGGATGCTGAGAATACCATGGATAGAGTGCATATGCAACAAGGTGTTTTAAGAAAATTGTTAATAAAAAGACATTTATACTTAGAATTTCTGGGACATATAATGAGGAAAGAAGGATTGAAAAATTTGACACTCAAAGGGCATATTGAAGGTAAGAGGGACAGAAGTAAACAGCAAGTAACCAACTTAACAAGCTTGTGTAAATGGATGGCAGAACAGAGAGTGGAAAGGATAGTAAAAACATAAACATTGCTAAGTGCTACAAAGGATAGGATGTTGTGGAAAATCATGATCACCCACATCCTGAAGGGACATGACACACTTTATTTATAAAGACAGTTTTCTACGAGAGGCTAAAAAAAGTATTAAGAAACAGGAAAATTTTGTTGAAAACAAAGAAAAGACTGTTGAATAACTATGTAATATCAATCCTTTCATATAGCAGTGAATGCTGGACAATTTTCTCACAGATAGAAGTGAAACTCAAAACAACATAGATGTGGATGCTGAGGATACCAAGGACTGGACATATGAGCAATGAATAAATTTTAAGGGAATGAAAAGCGCCCTTAGCCTTACAATCATAAAGGTATACTTGATAATTCTGAAACTCATAATTAAGAAAAATATCTTGAAAATTTAACACTTACAGGACATATTTTATGCTAGACAGACAAACGGTAACAGGAATAACCTACTTAACAGGTTTATGAAAAGCAAGGAGAGGGTGATAAGGGTATAAATGTTAATCAGGCTACAATGGACAGAATGTTGTGGTGGGTTATGATAACCCACATCCTGAAGGGGCACAACACATATAAGTGGAAAATGAACCTTATATTAGTGTGAATAATACGTCTGTTCTGATGTGATCTTAAGGAACTTTGGTCTGATAAGTGGTAAGTTAATCTATGAGAGAGTGCTGTGGTGGTATGACCAACATAAACAACAATTTTTGTTTGGATTTACAATCACCAATTTCAATGTTTTCATTCCAAAGCAAACTTGAACCTATAAATTATGATGATCCAACAAAAGAGTATACTTTTTATGATTTATTTATTAATACAAACAAAACAATTTATAACATAAATAATAATTAAAATTCTTAAAAAAAATTAGATTGATTTATTTTTCTGTTTAATTAATCATTTATTGAGATATCTGAGCTTAAGTTTTTTAGAACATATCTTCTTTGCAAGGTCAAATTTTGGACAGTTATATTCTTAAATCTTCTTCCAAAGTTTATAGCCATGATTGATTTTTGTTTTTAACATTTTTATTGCAGAAAAAGCTTGCTTTTTATATTATCGAATATATTATGCATATGTTTTTCCATAGTAGTCTTTTTTCTAAGGACTGGTGTTATTAGTAATGAAGAGATTTGATACTTTGAATTTTTTTTTTATAATAGTTATTATTCTGTCTTTTTCCTACCACCTTAATGTAGCTTCTCTGTGACTTTTTAATAAATACTTCCACAACAATTGTCCTGATGAACTTTCCTCTATGGTACTTAGATTTTATTAATTTGTCGTACTAGATTGACATCAAGGTCTCATCATTTTAAAGTTGAAATGGTTACATGCACCTGCAAGTTCTAAGCTGACAGTTTTTTCTCTCATGCTTTTTGCTTTTGGAACTCTCTTTCAGCCTCTTGTCTTCCAGTCAACTTTGATCTTCAAAAATTTAAATGTAATGCCAGTTGTTATCTTGTATTCTTAATTCCTGTTCTTTTATTATTCCCTCTCATTAATAGTATCTTTTTCTCATATTCTCTCACACTCAATAATCACTTGTATCTTAGTGGTTTTATTGCCTTGCTTGGAGTGAAAAGATTAATAAAAAATAATTAGAAGTCTTTGTTGAAGAAAAGGGAGGATATGTTTATAATGAAATAAGTTTATTGTATTATTATTTCTATTATAATTGTTGTGTGGCTTATTATGCTATTAATTTTATTTAGAGCAATTTTTATTTTTTTGTTGACAATAAAGTTAGGAAAAATTTGTTAATAAGAATTTGATGTTATCTAATTCTTTTAGAAATAATCTATGGGACGATGAGATTAGTGCTGTTTTGTTTATAAATTTCTTTTTTATTATGGCAATTTTGTATCTTTAATATAATCCATTGTTAAAATTAAGAAAGCAACAGTTTGTTTGCAAAAGGTGTTACCTTTATACTAAATTACACCCAATAGAAAGAGTGAGTGCCACACACAGTAGGGGGTTACTGTTAAAATCATTATGATGAATGAGGGGGTGTGATATGAATAAAAGTAGAGGTAACAGAAAGTGAAGATTAGGAAGATAAAGACGATAGATAATGATTGACCATTAATTTGAAGAGGTTAAGATTGTTGTGTTCAAGGAAATATCCAGGCAGCAGTCTGTACCACAAAATAGCATTTCTTTGGAAAAAAAGTTGTCTAGTAGTAACACATAACATATATATATATATATATATATATATATATATATATATATATATATATATATACACACAAGTATAGGATTGGTGAATGCAGAATAAATTCCAATAACCAAAAATACTATTCTTAAAAGAGTAGAGCAAATATAATTTATTTGAAAATTCTAACATAAACATGTTATCAAATCACATTTTAATCAAATTTTAGTCTTTATTCTACATTCAACACCATCACTTGATAAGACACCAGAAGTACTGAAACAAAATGGGTATTTTTGTAGTGATTTGATAACATGTTTATGTTAAAATGTTTGAATAAATTATATATATATACCCTGCCATGTGCCAACGGCTTAGTGGTAGAATCTCCGATTGACATCAATTCAGTCGGGTTTTGATGCTAGCTAGAGGCAACCAGATGTCTAGCCACACTGAAGAGCTGTGAAACAGCAAAACAGTCTGTCTGTGGATGACTTTATATTGGCTCCTGAAAAATTAATTTCAGTTGAGCTCTCTGGGGAGGAGGAGTGGGTTTGTAAACAGTGACTATTATGGCTGATATAGCGAGACTCTTCGGCAAAAGCGAATTGAGTCACTGTCAGTCACTGTGTGTATTTATCTAAAAATAAATACGCTAAAATTCACCTTCATCCCTGCCGTGCACCGACGGCTTAGTGGTAGAATCTCCGATTGACACCAATTCAGTCGGGTTTCGATCCTAGCTAGAGGCAACCGGATGTCTAGCCACACTGAAGAGCTGTGAAACAGTGAAACAGTCTGGATGACTTTATATATATATATATATATATATATATATATATATATTATTATTTATAAAAAAATTTATAACATAAGTATGTTATAAAATCACTAAAAAATAGCCATTTTGTTTCAACACCTCGGTGTATTAGTGATGATCATCATCATCACTTGATAAGACACTGAGGGTGTTGAAAAAATGGCTATTTTGTAGTGATTTTATAACATACTTATGTTATAAATTTTATAAATAATAATTATATCTGCTCTACTTTGTATTGTGCACTCTTTTAAGAATAGTAATTGTTGGTAATTGGAATTCATTCCGTATATACCAATTATATACTTGTATATATAAATATATATATGTATATATATATACAGTAGTGGCATCTTAAATTTCTAGGAACTGGTTCTATAAAGGCAGGCAATCCTTAGGAACCTATTTGTTTATTTTCTTTTCAATCTGAGAATAGAATCAAATCATTTTATAGTATCAAAAAGAATTAAGCCATTTTGATAAGTTAGTAGAAAATATTCATTTATTAAGATATTTCCAGATTGAAATTCTGTTTTCATCATATTTCTTTTCAGAAGCTTTTTGGCTCTAATGTCATCAGCTGTGTTATGGTCTCTTAGCCACATATCCAAAAGATCCAATGGAAGACCTATCAAATTTATGAGTAGAAGATTTGCCACATTTTTTTCACTAGGAGCATGCATGAGTGTCATAACTGACATTTTACCTAGACCCTCGGTTATTAATATATAAGATTATTTTCAGATAATCTAACAACCGGTTTTATAATTTTAAGAGTCAGTTTGTGTGAACCACTAGGATGCCACTGTGTATATATATATATATATATATATATATATATATATATATATATATGGTATATACTCAAAAATAGACATAGGTAATTTTTGTGAAGAGGTAAAAATAATGCATTTTCAGTAACCAGTTGCACTATACACAAGTAACACTTTTACTGGAGAGGTTAAAATTCATGCAAAAAATTTCAGGGGTTGCTCTATACATGAAGTGAGCTTATACACATGGTTTTTGGCCAGCTCTCTCATACACCTAATGATGTAGAAATAGAAGAATTGTCTCTAAAAGGCTTTCCTCATATAACCTTTAGGTCAGTCTTGGTTTGGGGACTTAAGTGTCATTAACAATAAACCAAGGTACTTTCACAACAATATCACTAGACTTTCTTTATCAGCTACACTGTTAGAGTATCAAGCATCTTTTTTTTATATATAATCCTAACAAATGTAAGCTCACTATCCTCAAGTTGAGTTGGCGATAAAATTTCAATGTTTGATAGGAAATATTTATCATCCAGCCAAGTTTCTTTCATTCATTTAAGAAATCTTCTTAATTTTGTTGGGGATGTTTTTCTAAAAAAATAGGGAATCATTAACTTAATGATGTTAATCTATTTTAATTAACCCCCAAGATGATGCTAGGCAACTATATGAGTAAACCAACATTATCTCCTTCTAATGTCTTTGATTTACCAGAATTAGAGTATCAGAATTTGCTAACAAGACAATTATCTACTTCTTATTAGAGAACCAGTATCATTTATAATTAGAGTAGGAGTTGTGACAAACAGCATACAGCATGTATGTATTGGTATAAGAAAATGTATCAGAGAATAACAGTCTCTAAATAAAAATCAAACACAATGTCAGAAAAGATGATGTATTGGACTTAAACTACCAAAAACAAACAAAGTCGTGTGTGTGAGTTTGTGATTGTAAGAGAATTTCTTTAGTAGCAAACCTATGCTTATTGTGCCTTTCCAGAGATGCAAAGTTAAAAGGAAACAAATAAAAAGTATTAAGCTGTTATATAACATCAGTCCTCATATATGACAGTGAATGCTGGACAATCTCCTCACAAATGAAAAAGAGTCTTGAGGCAACTGAAGTATGGTTCTACAGAAAAATGCTGAGATTACCATGGACAGAACATGTGAGTAACAAAGACATTTTAAGCATAGCAAAAAATAGACATACTTAGAATCATAAAATTTCCAGGACACATAACATGGAAAAAGGGTTTGGAGATTTTGACACTCAAAGGACATACTGACAGGACATACTATATACATAGTGAAAAAATGTAACCTACCTAACATGGAAGAACAGGGAATAGGAGGATTAGTGAAAAGACAAATCTTACTAAACACTATAAAAGATAGGAAATTGTGGAGAGCCGTGATTGCCCATGTCTTGAAGTGATAAGTTCACAGAAAATAAAAGAAGGATTAAAAATGTACTTCAATATACATCCCACCAAGGTGCTTTTATTCTGAAAAAAATTTAAATATGACATTGCATTCTAATATTGTAGACCATTGAAGATTCCCTGAGAAAAGTTAAGTCGACTTTTAGTACACAGGAGTCCAAAATATGCCTTTGAAAAATGTGTATTGAAGCTCTCAAATGTTGTGTATAGCTTATCACATATGTATCCATAACTGTGAGTGTGTTTACATGCATGTGTGTGTGCGTGTGTATCAGTGCATTTCTATACATATTGAAGCTTCTTCTCTGAAATGAAATGATTCATCTTTTTGCCAATGGAAAAAGGAAGAGAGATAAAAAGAGCAAAACAGAAAGAAAAAGTAAATGAAAGAATGAAAGAACAACGGAATGTCAATGCAAATATAGTAAGAATGAAAGTGAAAAAAAGTTTAAAGAAGGAGAAGAATAAACCATGAAGGAAGGAACAAGAAATAAGAGACATAGAAGAAAAAAAAACATAGGAACCAAAAGCAAAAATCAAGCACAAAGAATTGTTTTTAAATGAAAATGAGTTTTGCCTGAAAAGAATGAAAAGACATTGAAGAAACAGAAACAAAAACAAAAAAATAAATTTAGTCAAAAAAAAAAAAAAAACAGAAGCAAAATATACAATTGTAATTCAGCAGGCAAAAAATGTAAGTGATAGATATGAACAGAATAAGGCTAGGAGTAAAGATGATTTTGAATAAGAATAGTGTATTTCAAGGATATGGGCAGAAAAATAGAATGAAGAACCATGGGAATGAAAAAGGGAGATAACACATTTTAACTTTTGGAATAAATCTGAAAAACTTATTGCATTTTTTTGTATCTTTCCCTTTTAAACTTATTTCATTTTTGAGGATTCTTTTTTTTTTTTTTTTTTTTCAGTTTCCATTGAATTAAGGAAATAAAATTGAAGCCTGTGAGGACAAAAGTGTAAAAAGAAAATAGAAGAAAGTACAAAACAGGAGTGGAATTTAAGAAAAAAAGAAAGAAATACAATACAGAAATAAACTAAATTAATAAGATAAAAAAGATGAAGGAATAAAAAATATATAGAAATTAAAGAAATGAAAGAAAAGAAAGAAATAGTAAAAATAACAAAAATCAGAAAAACAAATGTTGGAATGTAAAGGAGTTTGAAGAAAATGAATTTGAATGAAAAGAAAGAAATTAATTAATGAAAAAGTAAATGAAATAAAATGAAAAGGCAAAAACAAAAAAGGAAAATGAAAGAAAGAAATTAGAAAAAACGGTTAGATTAAAATAAAAATGGAAGAAGAAAAACAGTGTAAAAGACTAAGAAAAAAGACAGAAAAGATTTGCACAGGTCTCAAGAGGAAAGAAAAAGCAACAAAGATGTTTAGGAAGAAGACAGAATTAAAAACACGAAAATACTGAATTGTCAGGAATGAATTTGGTATTGAAATAGAAAAATAGAAAATCCGTTTCTTGCAGAGTGAAATATTTTCTTCATTCCATGAAACAACAATATAGTGCTAAGTTACATTTATGTAATACTTACATATGTTCTTTCTCATTTATTTACAAAAAGAAAAACAAACCTCTGAACATTTCCTTTGGTACAGATCTTCGACCAAAAAGTTCATGCAACATTTCAAACTTAAGCCATGTTCTTCTTCAGGCAATAGTATTCATCCTATATTGTGAGGTTTCACATGAATTTGTTGGTAGACTTCTCCTTTCCTTTTCTCATGCATCATTTTTCTTTCCTGGCATTCAATTTTTTCAATCTTCAGATATCATTTTCCTTCTTTTCTACCTTCCCCTCCAGTTTAGTATTACAATGATTTTGTTCACATTTATAGATTAATTCTTCTTTTTCAATGTTTCCTAACCTTTGAGATATCTGCAAGGAATTGGGTGTCAGCATGAAAAACACTTCAGTTCTGTGTATGCATATTATGTTTCCTTGTGAAGTTATATTGGCTCAACCAGAAATCTCCCTGATATATATATATATATATATATATATATATATATATATATATATATATATATATATATGTGTGTGTGTCTATGTAAGTAAAAATATGTTCATAGTGCTTACATGAAGAAAAAAGGCTCTGAAAATCATGATCTTTTCATATCCTCATATATAGATTTATTGACATAGCTATGTAAAAAAATTTATATATTCATAAAAGCATATACAATTACATACATACATTGAGTGCATATATATATATATATATATATATATATATATATATATATATATATATATTACAGAAGATGTATACAGACAATTGTATAAGATATAAGGGAAAATATTTAAAGATCATATTATCTATGTGTACTATCATGTAAATTTTACTTAAGCACATTGCCTTAGACAGACACATTCATATCCATATCTGTATGTAAATATCCATCTATTGGCTTATATAAGGGTTTGGGGAATTTAAATGCCAAGCATGAGAAGAATATTGTATGTATTTCTGCTTCTACCCTTTGTGAAATCACATCATACATATCCAATGGGTCTCTTTCAATGTAGATAGAAAAAAAAACAAGTTTTAAGATAAGTAAATTTTTCATGATTAAATTCAGGTAAAGATTCATATATACATATATAGTGAGCGAGAGATAGATAGATGGTTTGATTTCATTTGTTTAACAGCATATCAACTCTTATGGTTCATTTAATGCTGAAATTTGATTTTCTTGTCAGATTTGTTATTCCTTTTTTTCAAAAAATGTATTACTGGTATTTTTTTCTAATTTCATGTTTTGACTGCAGTTTGGAGGTGGGTGGGTCACTATTTTCCCATAACCGGAACCCTAACAGATGCTACCACTCTGGGTCAGAGTAGACCTGGGAACAATAGCAATTCAAAACCTCCTGATCAGAAGCCTTGCTGTCAGATTTACTTTATACAGAAAGATGGATAGACAGACATAGATGTACATCAGTGTTAATATAGCTGTTTTCATATCATGATGGATGTATACTCAAATTTGGGGTTGAAACATTACCATCATTCTTGAAATACTTGGCCAATTATTATTATATTTTACTTTTGATTAGAATGTTTTCACTAATATGCTTCTTTGTGTTGCCTAATATTCTGTGATGAAGCATTGTCATTATTCAATAAATTATTTTCACTAAATAAATATATTTCAACATTTAGGAACATTGTTCTCTTATGTTCTGTGTCCCTTCAGGATGTGGTCAATCATGGCTCTCCACAATTTCTTCTCCTTTCTAGCTCTAAATAAATGTTGTCATTTTTTCTCTCCTAAGCCTTGTTCTGCCATCCATTTTCTCAAGCTCACTAGGTATGTTATACATTGTTTTCCTCTGTTCATCTTGCCTTCAGTCTATCCTGTGAGTATTAAATTTTCCAAACCCTCTTTCCTCTTTACTTACCCTAGGAATTTCAACTCTCTCTTTCTGATGTTAAGTATAAGTGTCCTTTTTATTTTCATTTTCTCTAAAACTTCATTGTTGCTTTGTATGTTTGGTCTGTGGCATTCCCATCATCCCCCTGTACAACTACGTTTCTGTTGCTTCAAGTCTCTACTTCATCTGCAAGTAAATTGTCCAGCATTCACTGCCATATAGGAGGAGTGATATCATATAACAGCTCAGTACTTTTTTCTTTGTTTCTAACAAAATTTTTCTATTTGTTATTACTTTGCTTAGCTTTTGGCAGGGATCTTTTGCTATCTCAATGCACCTTCAGATTTCAGTGTCACACCCTCTGTCCTCTGATATTTAAATTGTTTGATTTTGATATCTACAATTTTTAATTTGCATGTTAGGCTGCTCCTTTTGCTAACAACCATTATTCTATTTTCTTGCAAATGGTGTTTAGTCCTTTCTTCTTGCTTTCCTACCTACTTTAAGAGTTCTTGTAGCTTCCTTTCTATATCACTGATATCAACACTGTGTCATCTGCATATCTTATGTTGCTAAGATTGTGGCTGTCAACAATTAATCCTGGTAGGACTTCTAATTCTCACAGTATTGCTTCATTGTATAAATTGAATAATCCGGTACGAAAACACATCCTTGTCTTACACCCCTTTCTAATTTTGTATATTTATTGAATTTATTTTACATCCATGTGCAGGCATTTTGCTGTCCGTATACATTCTGGATTATTCTAATATGTTTCCCAAATATGTCAATGTTACCTAACAGTTTTAAATTTCATATTAATATTCAATACTTTGTACGGTTCCTATTAGCACAAACTACAAACTCAACTTGATATGAAATGGAACAATATAACTTAAAAACAATGGTTCAGAAATTTATCACATCATTGGTATTTTTTGTTATTGATATTTACACATCTTAGTCAATTACAATGTCACAAGTGTACAGCTGCTTAGTGATGTCACTTCATACAGTGACAAGAGTGGCCAGTCATCCCATTGGTTTACAGTAGCCAAACCAGCAGGTAGCTTTCTTTTGGCCCAGGCCTCCCCAGTAGCTTACAATTCCATGGTATCATTTCCCTTCAGGAATATATCTTTCCCAGATATAGAAAGAAACTTTAGCTCGCAGTACTAAATTTGGAAAGCCTAAGACTCTCTGTTTCCCATTTGCAGAATATGTCCTTGCATGGGATATAGTAGATGAATCCTGCCTGCTTGAATCTGGAGTCCTAAACCTAGCTTCTCCAGAAACACAGAAAAATCTCCATATTATATGTAAGACCCTATCTTTTTGTTCTCCTTAAACTCTGCTTGCTGTGTGAATATTATATATTATTCTTTGCATGGGACACGTGTATATATGTATATATAGTTTTGTGTCTTATTGGTATAAAAACATGTTTGTCATTCTTTATCCTTCCAGATATTCTGTTCTTTCCGTGAATTATGGTGTTATTATATCATGAATATTATAATGCTCACAATGGGAGAAATAAACCTTTCTTCTATATCTCACTCCTGTTATACAATATGGCAATAAGAAAGTCTTCAAGATGTGATTACTGGCGAGATAACATAATGATATATATTTGTATATTACAGCCCTCTATCTTGAATGACACTTGGGCCTTGTATAGGGGTGAACATTAGTAAAAAAAAATAAATAAATAAATAAAAAACATATGACTGCTCTTTCTCTTTGGATGGGTGTTCATATATCTATATCTGTCATATTACATGACCATCACATGTTAGGGAAGCCACTGATATCCTGTAAGGAGCAGATCTGTACTTGGTGGCTTGGAGGTTCATCTGTCTTCTCTGATATAACATTGAGTGCAACTCTATTCTGGTATCATCTGGGATGAGGCACAAAGTACAATACTAATAAACAAGATTTGTTTCTTGTTTTTATATACAGTTGCATTTATCATATATAAGTAGGTATTTCAGTAAATCCATAACTTAATGATAAAAAAAGAAATTTATTTCTCAAATAATGTTCTTCTTTGTCAATACAATTTATTCAGAGATGTATATTAATCACATAGTTCAAGCATTGTACAGTGATATTTAGATAAAATTTCAGCTAACTTCTAAGCATGTTAGGCTATAGACTAATTGATGCATCCTTGTGTTTGTGTCTAGACTGATATTTTAAAATTGAATAAAGAAAATGAAGATACACAGCCTACTGGTTTTTCTTAGGTTAAAACATATAGAACTTGGGAAAGTCGAAGAGAGAGCCTTAGCTATAAGCCTGAAGAACTATTCTATTACAATGAAATTCCATTTTAATTGATCTGCATAAAACCTTGAATGGAAATATGAAATATCTTTGCAAAAATTTACAATTTCAGTATTAAGTGCTGCAATCACAAATAGTAAATATTTTGCCTTTGGCACTCAGTGCCTCAGGCTGACAGAACTTCATTTTTATCAGAAATCAGTGAATATTTAGTGAAAATTTCCTGAAATATGTTTTTTATGCCTCAAATAAAGGAACTCATTATTTTCTTACTTTCAAAAATTAGGATGACTTAAAGAGAATTAAGTGAGGAGTTCTTAGCTTAGGGTCAACTTCAATATGAGATTGATATATACACCAGTTCATTTAATTTATGTATTTTTAGTATTATTTACTTCATTTTCCAGCACTTTATACAAACTGTATCCAAATATTACACTGTGTATAGTACACTGGTAGTATAGCCAGAAAGTTAAACACCAAATCGTAAGTGCTAGAATTAGTTGAACTGAAACTATGTAAAACATGTTACTGGTTAACAAAAATGGAAGACTACAATGAATTGATAATATTAAACAATTTCTCACAAGCAATATCAAAATATTAGCAAAATCAAATAATAAAGCCAGATTTATGATCCTTGAAACAATACTATACAACAAAAATAACCAATAAATAAAAACAATTATAACTTCAGTGCCAATATCCTCAAGTGTATATAAAAACAAAAAACACATCACACCTCGTTTAAATCACAACATTCACTGGGTGTGACGTTTGTTTTAAAACACACTTGTCACACTTTGCTGTTACAACACTGCTCATATCACAACACTTATTAGTTCTATGACTTTAGATCACGAAATATGCTCCATACACCTTCGTTACAAACTTCTAACAGCTTATCTTAAAAAATAGCATTGTTATATCATTTCAAAATTTTACAAAATGCACCAATTGTTCCTATCTACCCTAATGGTTGCTTAAGAAAGTTGAAAGCTCCAGCATTATTTCTTCTACTTTTCTATCAAAATAAAGTTTGGACAATTTCTGATGGATTTCCTTTTTGCCTGGCAAGGATTATTTGTCACTTGGAAAAAATTGATCATTCAATTTAATCAACACAAAATGCCTGTTGTTTTTAACAATATTTGCCTTAAAAAAACCATTTGCTACCTAAATAGACAGAATGTATTTTATATGTATTAGAAAGTTTACTCTTTGAGAAAAAAAATCAGTTTACCAGAACAATAACAGATCTAATTAATTGATGATCTATGAATTTTATGATAGTTGAACATAAGCAATATATTCTCCTAAAACATAAGAAAACTCATAAGTAGCATTAGTAAGAAAATAAAAGCTATTTCAGCTAACAAGAATGACAAATAAAAATAAAAATGTTCCTTTTTTTTTTAACTGAGATGAATAATTGATTGGTTTGTTTAACAGCATATCAATTTCTTATGCATAATTTAATGCCAAAATTTAATTTTCTTGAGAGCTATGAAGTAATAAACATATGATACATGTTATTCTGCTTTCACAACTAAATACATAGTAGATGATACTCAGCTTTTGTGCATATACAAGTTTGTTTGGATATTACTACAGGTAGTGATGTGTTTGTTTTATTTTGTTCTGCTGAAATTATATTTTGGAATAAAATTTGATTTAAGAAATTGTAAGAACAATTAAGAACGGTAATTAGTTCTTTCATGTTGATTGATGTATTGTTGGTAATTTTACTATAAATATATATTGTTGGTAATTTTGTTTTTTATAATAATGTATTGCTGGTATTTTTACAATAAAAATGAATTTTATACTTTCATAATGTTTTGTTTTTGTTTGGAGGTGTTTACTATTTGCTCATAGTTGGGACCCTAAAAGGTTCTATAACCCTAGGTCAGGGTTGACCTTGGAACAACAATTAAGAAGTGATTCCACATGCCTCAAAGACTCCTAGAGGCCTTGCTGCCAGATATAATTTATCATCATACCCAGGACTAGTGAGATGAACAAAAAAATATATTTTTAAAGCACTTAATTGCCTTAAAGCAATTTACTGTTTTATTGTTGATGTTTCTGTTAAATTTCATTGTCTTTGTTTGATGCTTGTAATATAGATAAGAAAAAAACTTTGTTTGCTAACAATGGCTTTATATCCATGTCTATTTTTAATAAAAATCTTTTTGTTTTGAACAAATTAGGTTTGGCTAAGAAAGTTAATGAAAACTTAGGTATATAGGATTATGTTCTAAACATATGTCTTTATTTTTTCATGAATTATTCATACTAACATCCTATTTCAGCCACTGCACCCTCTTGCCTGCATCAAGTTAATTTTTCTATCTTTTCAATTTCACCCAATAGAAGACTCGAGAGTCACTGAAGGTAGAGGAATACTGATAAAATGGTTATGATGAACAAAGTGTGATATGAGTAAAAGAGATGAGTGGCAGGAAGTGAAGATTATAAGATTAAGGAGGATAGATAATGACTGACCCTTGACTTGAAGTGTTTGAAGCATTAAGTAATGCCATAGTTTTGATTTGAAATGTGCTTTCTGGAGCTGAATCTTTCACTTTATTTCAGGTCATATATCTAAACAATGTATCTTTAAGTAGATTTTGGAATATTGTAATCAAAATAAAAATATGTTAATATTATTATAAAAATATTATACTGAATAATTCATAGAAATTTTTTTTAATCATTTTACCCCAAGCAAGGTGATAAAGCTGTTAAGATGCAATAAGTTAAATAATCTGGGAAAATATTATTGAAGAGAGATTGAAGTTTAATCTTCAATCTCTCTTCAATAATAATAGACAGATGATAACAACTGATATTGCATTTAAATTTTTGAAGATCATAGTTCACAAAGGAAAACAAAAAGCCGGAAGTGATTTACACAGGTGAGAAGTGTGAGAGAAGAAACTATTAACATATAAATTATGATTACATCTGGCTGTTTCATTTGAAAAATGATGGGACCTAGCTGCCAATAGTAATTTGCTTAAATTCATGAAGGTACCAAGGAGGAAAGTAATATTTATTTTGTAAAATACAAAAATGTGGCAAAAGGTCAAAATGGGGAGATGGAGGAAGGCTGGTCTTCAATCTATCTCATCTTAAACTTAACATCAACACTTTTCCTTGCATCAAAACAACACATTCTTACTTATCATTCTTACTACAGTCATTAGAATACCTCAGAGACTCTACGAAATCCTTACTAGTCCACATATGAACAATTTGTCTTTAAAAATAACAACTTTTTGAAAATGAAGCCCCAGAGAATATTTACAATGGCTACAACTTTATATACAAGAAACTAAACAAAATAGTGTTAGTACTCCTCCCCACGCACACACAATACTTAATTGTAGCAGAAAAGACAGTTAACTGGATTAAATTAATGTGGACTTACATAATTTAAGCAATCATTTGACCAATCACTCACTCATATACATACTCATTCAAACACAACAACAAATATGAAAACCACACTCATAAAGGTGAAAAGCGTTCCCGCATCCACCAGAAAACTGGTATTTCTAGTTGCATAACTATCAAACAGTTGTCATGAAAAAATTTATAGAAAAGTAACTGGGAAGCCATTCTACAGTGCTGTGAAAATGATTTAAGCTGAGATGCTAGATCGGGACTGATAACATTGAAGATTCTTCTTTGGATCTTGTCAAGAATCTCTAGATACATAACAGGAGCACCAGCCCAGATGTGTCAGCAACAATATTCAATGCATGGATGAATGGTAGACTTATAAAGATGCAAGATAGATTCTGGCAAGAGAAATTGCTTAGCTTAACAGAGTGAACCAATTTTCAATTTTCTAATATAAAGGCAAGGTAAATGAAGCAAAAGAAAATATTGACCGACTTACATCTAATCATTACAGCTTTTGATTATAGAAATTGTTTAATATTGTTAACAAAAGAATTATAAATATATCCCAGAATTCTATACTCAGTCAGATTTTATTATGCAACTTAATATTTTCACATTATATTTGCTAAAAACTAACTCATATTTGTTGAATTTTCAGGATATATTTATATGACAAATATACCATGTGTATTTTTTTTAATCTTTTCTTAAAATTTTTAAAATAGGTTTATCCATTGATTCCTGTTTATGATCTGGTTTACCAGTTCATTCTTTCCATGACCTGACCAATTTAACTGCCTTAACATTTTAGTGATCTGATTGATCAGTGGCTGAAACTTTTAATTTTAAGGTTATTGTGTTGACAGTTTTCTGGTCACTGCATTCTGACTAGTAGCAAAGAATCCAAACTCTTTGAGAGGGATTAGAGAGGCTGCTCTGATCAACAGTCGCATCATATTAGCATATTTGCAGTGCCTTATTTATTTTAACTGTTTTTTATTAGAAATATTTATAGAAACTTCTCTGGTTGTGGGTGATGTTATTATGCAACTCAAGTGTTGTTCATCAAATCATATATATAATATATTTTGAATCTGTATATATATATATATATATATATACAGATTCAAAATATATTGTTAAATATAACTAACAATGAATGTTCATTATGTTTGATCATGAGCCATTCTAAGCTTCGTATAGTGGCTTTAGTTTCAGAAGAAAATAAAGATAAAAACTGTCCAACATTTGGATATTTTTTTATTATGCTGTTCCTCAATCAAAATGTTTATATGGCCATTACAACAGAGGTTGTTCACCATCAAAGATGATATCCTGTTATGTTTACATAGAAGTTTGCTATGCGATGATAGTGGTCACAGAATAACAGATGCAGGTCATAAATTTGTAATGTGGTTCTATGACGTCATACATGACCATAGATTTTAGAAGAATTAAAAAAGTAATAAACAAGTAGAAAGAAAATATTTAAAGAAGCTGATGTTGCAAATGCAAACAAAGATAAAAGATATAGACTATTAAGAAAACTATCTAAAGAATCTAATTTACCATCTTTAAATAAACATCACAAATATAAATGTGTATGCTGGGCCATGAAATACATAAAAACTCAAAGGTAATTTTTAGTGATGAATATAGAGCTACATTGGATGACCTTGAGAACAGGGTGAGAGATTCAGTCCTTCATGGAAATAGATAACAAATATAACTTACACACAGAAAAAAAAATACTTTAAATATTCATCTCTTGCTAATAGATTTGTTTTTACTCCTGTGACAGTAGAGACTTCTGGGGTTATTGGCCCTCGTTCAATGATATTCCTTTGGAGGGTGGTTTGGATGGCATCTCGATTAAGGGATGAGCCTTTTGAAATGGAGTGGCTCTTGCAGTGTGTCTCACTGCTGATGGTGTGAGGTAATGCTTTCTCCATCACTGCAGCTGGTAGAGGATAGCAAAAAACATGTTGTTTATAGAGACTTTGTTCAAACTTTGTTCAAATAAATTCTTTGTCTCTATGCGTATTATTAAGCATTTTCTCCATAACACGTGTCGGGTTTGGAACACCTCCTTAGAGAGTGTACTTCTTTTCAAGTGTAGTGACTTACAAAACAGGGAGATAGTATAGTAATATTTTGGTCTAGTTTTGTTGCTAATAAAGTTGTAGGTTAAAGGTGATGGTGATATCAAAATAAATGTAAAGAAATACATTATAAGTTCTTGGACAATAAAGAAACTTTAAGCTAAACAGTATATTCATGTACGAGAATACTCCTTCACATTTTACAAATGGACTACTGTCCATCTTGCCAGAAAATGATACAAAGATACTAAGTGAATATAATCGCCACCAGTCTCCACAGACATTTATTTAACTTGTGTTCCATCATTAAAACAATTACATATAAGAATAGAAAACAATATGCAAACAAAGATCTTTGGAAAACAAATTCTTGCAAGTAATGTTCTTTCTTTCTTTTTATGTGCCGTGTCCTTTTAAGATGTAGGTGATCATGGCTCTCCACTTCCTCCCATTCCTTGTGGCCCTTAATAGGTTTCATCCTTCTGCTATCTCTCCTGTCATCCACTTGCTCAAACCCATCAGGTATGTCATGCATTGCTTTCCCTTGTCTCTCTTTCCTTCTATTCAACCTGTGAGTATCAGATTTCCCAGGCTGAAACAGTAGAAAAGTTAACAAAATCAATGAATGAAAGAATGATGATGGTTCTATAACCTTCACATATTTCAAGGAGCCAATATTTTTTCTAATCATTTCACCCCAAGCAAGGCAATAAAGCCACTAATGGGTTACTGAGTGTGTAATAATATAAGAAAAGAAAAGAAAAACATTAGTAAAGAGTGAGAACAATAAAAGAATAATAATTAAGAAAACAGAATATAACGATTACAATTGCATTTAAATTTTTGATGATCAAAGTTGACTGGAAATCATGGAACTGGAACAGAATTCCATGATTGAGGGGTGAAAGAGAAGAAACTATTAGCATAGAACTTACAGCTGCATCGAGCAAATTCAACTGTAAATTAATGTGACCTTGTTGCCAATCTAGTACTGCACTTAAATTCATAAAGTCTAGGTACCATAGAGATAAGTTCATCAGAACAATTATCAGGAAAATATTTATAGAAAAGGCACAGGGAAGCTGCATTATGGTAGTGGGAATGTGACTGAAGCCAAGATGTCAGTTTAAGACCACTAGCATTGCAGATTCTTTTTTTGGATTTTCTTAAGAATCTTTATGTATGTAGCAGGCACACCAAACCATATGTTGCAGCAATAGTCAAGGCTGGGATGAATGATGGACTTATAAATATGGAAGATAGATTCAGGTGAGAAAAAAATGTCTAACATGACACAGTGAAACAACTTTTCTAGCAGCAGATCTAGGAATTGATTCAATAAAATCTTTCTACTTCATCTCAGTGGAAAAATGTTAGCCAGAGAAGGTGTAATGAGTCACTTTCCTGGACGTTAACATTAGCCATGTTGATGGAAGGCAGAAAGGATTCTCAAGTAATAGATAGCAGTTTCGTTTTGAATGCATTAAAATTAACAAGCCATTCCTTTCCCCAGTTAAAACTTGATTGTAGGTCATTTTTGAGATCAACTGCCAATGTAACCTTATCAAACTTATCAGACATACTAAGAAGACAAGATTAAATGAGCATATAAAATAATTTTAATTCATGTATATGAGATATTGTATTAATTAAATATATAGCCAACATCTTTAGAATTTATTTGCAAATAAACATTTATGTTGTACTTTTTATTAAACACAATTTTATTATCAGTATTCTTAGTAACAGTAGATATAAGCTGATACTTATGCAATATATTACTCATATAAATATAAGCATATCTTGAAAATGGTACTAACTTCAGTTGGTTAATACAAATTTTATTGTGAAAACAATGACTTGTATGATAAAATCTTATGTAGTATCTATTTGCTGAGAGAACTGAAATTAAAATTCACATCTTTTTTCAAAAAATAACTGAGGTTTCTAAAATAGTCGCTCTGTCTTCTTTGAGATTCTAATGTAGACTTTCAAGCATGTGTGCATATGTACATATATAAAGAGGGGGGTGCAGAAAACTTCTGACCCACTTGCCAAAATCTCACCAAATGACAGGACAGCATATTTTAGGAGGGAAAGCCAGTCCTAGTTGGGTCAAGAACATTTCAGATATGAAACATGAACTGGCATGTGAAAACACAACACTTAAAAAAAAAAAACATAACACAGGAAGATGTGATATTTGAAAAGCAATGAAAGTGACATAGCACAAAAACAAAAACTCTTTCATAATTGCTTTTGAAAGCTAAAAGTCCTCAGACATTAAACAAATTATTCTTAAACTTTCACTGGAAAGGAAGAAAATGGTTCAAAATACACAAAAAAAAGATTAACAAAGAACTCACATTGGTCTTAAACCAAACTTGTATAAATGAGAAATTGCTGCCCAAATACACCTATTATATATATATATATATATATATATATATATATATATATATATATATATATATATATATATATATATGTATACACATTTACAGACCAACAAAAGTCTTTGTTAAAAGATTATTTTACTTATTTTTTCTATATGTTAGATCATTTTCCTGCTTTTTATTGATATATATATATATATATATATATATATATATATATATATATATATATATATATATATATATATATAACACTAAGCATATACAGGGCATCCCAAAAAGTCTGGACACAGGCAAAAATGCATATTTTCAAGAAATCAAATTTTCAACAACATTTTATTGAATTAGAAAATGAACAAGTAAATTCTTCAATATGATTTACATCAATTGTGATGCAATGGTTGATGAGCTTTGCAAGATACACATGAAGTCAATGCAATAACTCCACATTGCTATCAATTTTTAGCACATTCACTCTTTATTGTGTTGTATCTGTGATTTTTATTGAGTACACCTTCACCTGCATACCCCAGAAAAAGGAGTCAATTCCAATTTTTTCTTCTTTCAACAAAACCATGTTTACTCTGTGGAGGTAAAAAAAATATATTTAATGAGATTTCCTCTGTGTGCAGACATTAGAGATACCCTGTATATTACTATATACATAATGTTTAGCAGGTACTTGTGTTTGAGTAGACATTCCTGTTTTTCAAACAGTGAAATTAATGCCTGCCAGCCTAGAAATCGAAAGTTAATCGAAAGCTGTTAAATGACATCTATCCTCCTTTATGGCAGTGAATGTTGGATGGTCACATCAAAGATGAAGAAGCGATTTGTGATGTGGATCTACAGAAGGATGCTGAGGATATCATGGACTGAGCATGTGAGCAACAATGAGGTCTTGGAGAGGATGTAAACAAGGAAGAGGCTTTTTACTTAACATCAGGAAGAGGCAGCTGAAGTTTCTGGGACCCATAATGAGAAAGGAGAGCCTTAGTAATCTGATACTCACAGGTCGAGTAGAGGGAAAGAGAGACAAGGTAAAGTAACACATGATATACCTTAAGCAAGTGGATGACAGAAACATGGTCTGGGGGGGTAGCAGAAGGACAAAACTTATTGAGAGCTACAAGGGATAGGAGAAGTGGAGAGCCATGCTCTCTTTACCACCATAACAAAGAGAAAAATGGACATCAGTAGAGACTGATATAGCTGATAAATGTAAGAAAGAACTTTTTCACTTCAACTTTTATTGTACATTTCTTTTGGTTACTTTCAAATGAACACATCCTACTTTTTAGATGTATTTGATTTCAGGGACTTTAAGCTTACAAGTTGAATTTATACAAACATATATTTATTTCCTTACACACAAAAGAAAGGGACAAATAAACATTAATGTATTTCTCTTTAGTCCAAGTGTTTAAAATCTAAAGGGCGTATTTATCTTGATAAATAAATTTATTGTAATATATCGAGGTAACTTGTTTTTTCTATTTTGCTATCTAACTACAAATATTGGAAAGTCTCAAGTCAACAAGGCTTATTTCTGAAACTTACTAGTTGTATGCCAAGTGCACAAAAGTTAGTGGCCTTCTTCCACTTAAAACTCTAAGCTCACTTGCTGAACTATCTTAATTATTGCTAAAATCATAGGTGGTAATTTTTCTTTATAAATATTTAAAAGTAGATTATAAATATTGAAATATTGCAATGGTCAGTTTTCAATTTGTGCCTGACAATAGGTGTATGCCTAAAACACAGTGTTTCACTAATTAGTGAGGAATAAAAAACATATTTCAGAGTCTGTCTATATTTCTGCCATCATTTTTTACCAGTGCTCATATTGCAATGATAACAGTAAAAACTGGTAAAAAATGATGCTGAAAACATTAGGTTTATAATACTCAGAATTTCATACCCAGATGTCCTCAAGGACATGGCACAGTGGATAAAGGCGTTGGTTAGATCCAGTGACAGACCCAAAGAGTTCAATACCCGGTTAAGTGGAGAACTTTCAGAGGGAAAATTAGCAGGAGATAACTGATAACTGACATCCATCAAACATGGCACATGGAACTAGAACAGTCTACCCCAGTGATCGAAATAAAGGGTTCAGTTTGAAATTCCAACCACCTGAAGAAGGCTGGAGCGTAACGTTGTGACAAATATGGCGACAAAGATGAGGACAATAGTCTGACTAATGTAAATACTGAAAAACATATATGTTATTAGTATATATGTATATACTTTTTCTAACATTTAAGAAAGACTCAAAATTCTGGAAACTGTTGTAATCCAGCAACAAACATTAAATAAGTTATCATTTTCAATAAAGACTCATATATTGAAGTCTTTATAAAAACATAAATAAATAAAAATACCAATAAAAATTTCAGTTTGAGCACAAAAAAAAAAATTAAATGATGTCACTTTGAGTGATTTGAAATTGGCTCCAGCATATGTGAGAATCCCAGAATTAACCAATAAGATTTACAAAATTAAATTGAAATAAATATAAACTTTGGTAAATTTACTGATTACATAAAATAGCTAATTCAGAAATTTGAAAAAGTTATTAAAAAACTGAATAGACAGAACTTGTTGATACTATTCACAAAACATGTCTGAAAGAATTCTTGCTGCTAAAATACACCTTACACACACACACACATACATATATATATATATATATATATATATATATATATATATATATATATATATATATATATATTGTTGTGAGGGACAACTGATTTATTAATAAGCTTAGTAGTTGCTTGATTTTATGCAAAATAGGGCATGGCTATTTTGTCTATCACACACACACACACACACATATATATATGTATATAAAGAATATAAAGTATACAACCCTTTTCAAGCAATTTGGCCATGACAAAAATTGCTTTAAAATCTGTTTTCACCATTTCCATTGAAGCAGAATTCTTCTTGTGAGCCATCACAATGTCTTCTAAATAGTGCTGCTACACAAAGAATATCAGCGGAATTAAATTTTCAAACTTAAACCCCTTAACTCAGCAAAAACTTCCATCACACCACTCCTCTATCTTCATCGCTGATATTTAGTCTGGCATTTTAAAACAAAAAATGCTTAAATTTGGAATATATGTCTCTATAGAGCTCATCCAGATGTTCACAGCACACTCAAACATTATAGTTTAATATGATCTTCTCCTTTTCTAATCTGGAATGGAAGGGCTCACAATGGGCTATGTTACATTTGAATAACTTTAATAAAAGTGAAAAAGTCTGATTTAACTAACCAGCCCAGGGATTGGACACACAATTATGGATAGTACAAACTCAAAATCTGTCCAAACATGATATGAAATAACTGAACAGTACTAAAAAACAAGATGTCCCTAGACATGGACAGTGGTAGATTATATAATAGTTCAGTTTGAAATTCTAGATTAAATAAGGGTTTAGTTGAAGACATCTGAAGAAAGCCAGAGAGCACAATGACCAAAACATTGTGATAATAATAACAAAGATATGGTTATTAGTCCAAATGTAACTCACTCATGATAATGCATCATCTCAGAAATTTAGACAGAAATAAAATAAAAAACAGTAAAAATATTAAAAGCATGTTAATAAGTAATAATAATTAAATTACAAACAATAATAGAGACATGTTTTTAATATAAAAGATTGATAACTGTGGAAAAAAAAATAGCTAAAAGAAGAAAGAAAAGATATAATTTAGGATTTTAACCTGAGATACAGGGATTATGAAGTCATTATTTATAACATTAAAATAATCTATCCTACGTTTTTGACAGTACTAACACTTAAACTATCAGTTGATAAAATAAATATGAGTAAAAAAAGCAAAGTTGATAAACGTAACTAAAGGTAAGCAAAAACAGAAAGTAAAAGTAAGACAACAAAAACAGAAAGTAAAAGTAAGACAACAATCTTCAAGATAATCATACAAAAAGAAAAAAATAATAGAAGAAAATGTTAACTGTGGAGAAAGTTAAAAATAAAATAATAATAATATATATATATATATATATATATATATATATATATATATATATATATATATATATAAATATATTACTGAAAGTTATATATAATATAAAATATATCAGAAAATAAATAAAACAATTGTGAATTATATTTTGAATTATTAATTTTAAGCAATATTTTTTTATGTTAAACTTTGGATCTATATATAAAAGAAGATTCTAATTCTTTATCATCCATTCTTGGTTAACTTAAAGATGGTGCAATAGCCATTGTGTTTCTATATTTTGTCTGGATGGTGCTCCTGGCTGAAAAGCCAGCCTCACAGAAATAGGCACTCAGGAATGGTAGAAGAACTTTTAAAGCACTTTCAGCACCACCAAGATATTCTGTTTTTACTTTTATCTAAAAAAAAAACAAAAACAAATGTGCTGTAGCTCTGAGAATCACCTTTAATTGGTGGCCATGAACCATCAATCAATAGTTTGTGTATCAACACCAGTAAGCATACCACACTAGCAAAATTCAAAGTGAAGGAGCTGGAAAGGTGAAGACATTAAGAAGTGTGAAGATCAAGTTTTATTTGATAAGGAAAAAATAAATAAAAAAAAAATAATACATGTATTTTTTGCATATCAACAAAGAGTGTAAATAACTGTTGTGTGAACAAATATATATTTTTTGGTTTAAATATTTTTTTAAGGAAAAATTTTAATCAGTCTGAAAACTTTTTTTAATCCAAAATCTGAAGAAGTATTAGTTCAAATGCAAAAATGTTTGTAAATTAAAGAGAGTTAGAGAAATGTTATCTGAAAATTTAGTTGTATACTAAAGTGTTAATATGAAAAATTTCTTATTTTATTTTTATTTTTACTTATTGAATTATGAGCTGCATTGGTTTTTGACAATAATTTACAAGTTGGTGGTACTCGACTGAAAAAATACCATAGAGAAAGTTTACAACCTAGAGAATTTTTGTATGGACAATTTGTAACAAAAAACATTGTCATTGACTGAATGAATGTTCAGTTAGTTTACACCTTTTATTGTAAATTGAACTCTTAAATAATCGCCAGGAATGTTCTGTTTGAGATAGGATTCTTTTTTACTTGATTGGTTAAATAATATTTTTGTTGTGTAGAGGATGTACTGTATATGTCTGCATAATTTATTTGATACAGTTTATAATTTTGTTGAAATTACTTTGCTCATCAAAATTTGGAAATGAGTTGTAATAATTTTTTATTGCTTTTTGTCTGATTTTGAACACTGAAGTGACAATTTTCAGTTGTCTCTTAAAGTGAGGATGTCGTTTTGACACCTACAACCTTTGGTTTCCCTCTATCGATAATACACAATCATATCTTTATCATATTATAATTTAAATGTACCTCAGAAAACTGAAAATAATTTTCAACACAGACATGAAAAAGCAATGATCACCAGTCCCCATGGTGTCTGCTGTTTGATTTAGTGTATGTCCTATCCATAAGATGTCATCAAGATAGAAACAAAGGTTTGAACATTCAATTCTATATTCAGATAAAACCTTGCTTTCATGTATAAATCAATATCAATTCTATTTTTTATAAAACTTATATGTCTTTTATGTGTTCATGATTTAGATTCAGTCATATAAATTTTGTAAGAGAAAATAGTCCTTTCTTTCTGATGTGATTTTGTCACATCTTATTATTGTCCCATTTTTATTCACCACTCCCACTGGTGCAGAACTGACCATTTTGGGAATTTCTACATTACACTGTGAATGAGATATTGTTTACATGAAGAATATTGTCCTCATCTTTATTGTTATCATCATCACAACATTTCGCTCATCATGCCCTCTGGCCTTCATCATGTGCTTGTTGTAAAAGGCCAGAGGGCACAATATCTGAAACATTGTGATAACAACAACAAAGATCAGGACAATAGCTTGCATATAAATAATGTAAATAATGGTAACTTTTCATATCAGAAATTCAAACAGAAAGAATGAGTGAAAATTTTGATGTATTTGATTAATAAGTCCTATTAATATTGTCATAAGCTGCATAAACAAGTAGTTCATTTATATTTTTAGTTTCCAACTTGAAATAAAAATATAATCTAGTACATTGTAAAATTAATCTTAGTTGTACAGAAATTTCTTTCTTCCATCATTACCTTGACAGTTTCATGCAGTTTCTTTTACTATATTTTTGTATTTTCCTTTTATAATTAGTATATTGATGTTCAGGTGGCATCACAACTGTGTGGAAAATGGAATTTGCATGGCATGTTCAAATTCTGGCTAAAGCTGGTGCATCTACTTTACACTAATAGGAAATCATGAATCCACCTCCCCTGTTAAAATGGTAGGACAGACTGGGCTCTTTAACCTTGGTATGGTAATTAATCTAGGTGGACAAATCTGAATACAAAAACCAGAAAAATATAGAAATACATTGTTAAGGTTTTTTTCTATAGAAATGCATTTCAAATGATTTTACCATAGAAATGATTGAAAAATGTTGACGATGGTCAGGAAAAAGCAATTATTTTAAAAATCATTTCAATGTTTTAGATATTCAGTAAATTTCCTATAGCCATAACTTTCAAATAGTTTGGCATTGTTCACAAATCTAATAATCAAACAAAAACAGAGATGAAGCATGAGAGCTTGATTCAACTGTGAGTGCAAATGTAAGAACCCTCACCCTTCTTTGCACCCTTCTTTGCACGTTTGCTGTAGAGCTGAGGTTAATAAGAGGTTTTTCGGAAATTTTTCCCTTTTAATGCTTCAATAATCTTTCTCAAACAATCTTTGTTTCAAAAGTTGTTCAAATGCCAAGTGGTAGTGGATAGATCAAGGCAACTGGAGATGTCGATTGACATTACATTTGAATAGCTGGAGATTATAGCTCTCAGGGAAACTAGAATAGGGAAGGGAGTTCCACAGGCAAGAGGTGCAAGACATGAAGCTATTGGAGTAGAAGAGATGGCTACATTTAGGAGTTTCGACAGTGAAGGGGTGAGAGTGGGATGCCAGCCTCGTAGGGCGCTGGAACTCATGATGTCTGGGAACCAGCGAATGCAGCTCCTCAAAGCAATTGCCATGAAAGTATTTGTAAAAAAGACAGAGAGAGGCAACGGCACGTCTGGGAGAAAGTGACTGTAGATGAGATGCCAGATCAGGGCCAATTATATTGCATATCCGCCTCTGGAGCCTATCAAGAACCCTGAGGCAAACAGAAGGGGCTCCAGACCATATATGGCTGCAATATTCCATGCAAGGGCGAATTGTTGATTTGTAGATCTGGAGGATCGATTCTGGGGAGAAAAATTTCCTGGTGCGGCACAGGGAGCCAACTTTCCTTGCGGTGGACGAAGCAATTGACTCAATGTATTTGTTCCATCTCAGGTCAGCCGTCAACGTGAGACCAAGCAGCCGCAGAAAAGTGCTCTCGAGCAGTTGAGCGTCAGACATTCTAATGGAGGGCAGGGAAAGATCTCTGTGGTGATTAATAGAGAGCAGTTTTGTTTTAGAAGCATTAAAGTTGACCAGCCAATTCCTGCCCCAGTTCGCAACCGATTGGAGGTCCTTTTCAAGACGCATGGCCAGGTTATTTTTGTCACTGATACTAGATTTGTTTTTGAGGCAGGAATAAATTGTGGTGTTATCCGCGTAGATGCCAAATTGGGAATTTATGGCATCAGGAAGGTCATTTATGTAGATAAGGAATAGAGTGGGGCCTAGGATGGAGCCTTGAGGAACACCTGCGTTCGGGGGATAGGAAATGGAGGAGAATCCGTTGAGAACGACCTTCAATTCACAGTTTGACAGGAATGATTGTATTAGGTCAAACAATCGACCCATAATTCCATAACCCTGGAGCTTGCAAAGAAGGCCGGCATGCCAAACCCTATCAAATGCTTTGGAGATGTCTAGGGCCATGGCACGAGCTTCCCCATTATTTTGAAGAGCTTGGTAGACAGTTTCAGTGATGGCCGTAAGCACATCAGCTGTAGATCGGGCAATATATTGCTTGTCTGAGAGAAGATCATGGGATGTGAGGTGGTTAACCACCTCGGTATTGATTAGGGCTCCGAAGACTTTGCCGAAGAGGGGTAGGAGACTGATAGGATGGTAGGGTCGCCAGAGTTCTTGAAGACAGGAAAACCGAAGAGGACTTCCAGCAGTCAGAAAAACAAGATTCCTTGAGGCAGTAGTTATATAGTTTAGAAAGGGTGGGTGCCAGTTCAGGCGTGTATTTCTTCATGACAATGGCTGGTATCCCATCTCCACCACTAGCCTTGTTGGGGTCTAAATTGGAGATAACGCCCAATACCAATGACGGGGTTATGTGTAACCCACTCAATAGGGCTTCAGTTCTAAGAGGGAAGTCGGATATGGGTACACCAGCAGAGTCGAGCGTTGAGTTGAATGAAAACTTCCGTGTAAAGCATTCAGCCTTGTCGGCAGAGGAGGTCAGAACTTTGAACTGGTTGAACAATGGAGGTATAGAGGGTTTGCAATTGTTCAATACGCCAATAATCTTGCAGAGCCGCCTTTATAAGCAAAATCTTTGGAGCCAAATTTACGGGCGGATGAAATACGTCTCCTTTAGTCAGAGCATGGAAATAGTGACTTAGCATGATGGAGGACACGTTTACACTATATTGAGGGGGATGAAAGGTCGATTCCAGTTTAACACAGGAAGAGGCAAAGAGACGCGATCCCTATTGCAGTCAGACAAGTCAGCTATGGAATAGATGAAAGAAGAGGTTCGTGGAGTTGGGCAATGATGGTTGAGCAAGTTACTAAGAGGGCAGAGAACCAAGGGAGGAAGATAGGCTTTACCTTCCCGGTTGAAGGCAAAATGAGCCTATCTTTGAGGGATTGAGGGGATGAAAATGAGCGTTTGAATGCCGATTCCAGTTTTAACACATGGAAGCATTAAAGCCAAACACAAAGCAACTTGAGCCATTTCTTGAGGGGATGAAAGGGGATTCCAGTTTTAAAGAAGAGATCCCTTGAAGGGGACATAAAAGACACGATCCCAGGGGACATCGCGGAGGAAATCACGGAATGCATCCCAGTCAGCTCGTTGATAGTAGAACAAAGTTTTAGTGGTAGGAGGTTCTTTGCAGGGGGTGGAGTTGAAGGAGATGTTAACAGATACTACCGCATGATCAGAGTTACTAAGAGGGCAGAGTTGCATGGCGCTACAAGACTCAGGGATGGAGGTAAAACACAGATCGAGAAGATAGGCTTTACCTTCCCGGTTGAAGGCAAAATGAGTAGGGAAGTTAACTATCTGTGTGAGGGATTGAGAGACTGAAAAATTGAACGTTTGAATGCCTGCATGGTCAGTCGTAGCATTTTTAAGCCACATGGTATGATGGGCATTAAATTCGCCAAACACAAATATGTAGGCAAATGGGTGGAGGGAGAGAGCTTTGTCTATGCTGTCAGAAATTCTATCGAGTATCCCACAGTCTTGAGAGGTTGGAGAGCGGTAAAGGAAGAAGTGATAGCTTACCGCATTAAGAAGAGATAGTCAGAGACACATGTATGACTGGTCTGGCAATTCGAGAGACAACTCTCTGGCCAGAGGGAGATGGTCCTTGATGTAGACACCAAGGCTGTGCATGTGGGTTATAGAGTCTTTTCTGAGGAGAGGAAGGTAGCCTGGGATAGAGAGATCAGAGGAGGGCATAGACGAGACAAGGTTAGTCTCACAGAGAGCCAGTATATCCGGGCAATTTGCAGTGAGGAAAGATTCCATACTGCAGAAGTTTGTTCTAATGCCACGGATGTTGGAGAACGAAATGTTGAGGGGTTTACTTAACTGAAATAATCTAAACCAAACATTCACGCAAGACAATTTGTGTATCACATAATTCACATGGCAAATTTGGAAAGCATCAGAAGAAAAACCAGGGAGTTATGGCTAAAATACAGGCTTTTTGAACAGATTTTTGTGTTTTTTTTTCATTATTTAGGGTAAAGTGTGTATGACTAAAATGATACTATCTTATTTCTTGCATGATGGCAAATTTTTTGTGACATGTTTGAAGAAAATCAGATAAAAAATGAGTAAGTTATTCAAGATTTTATTTTAAGTAGCACAAAAATTTAAATTTTTTCACAGTTTTTTTGCAATTTTTTGTGTGAAGCCAATATTGCAATAAAACTATCAAGCACTCTGGATAAACCTCATAACATGAGCTATGTTTTGCATTAAGTGCAAAGAACATCAGTTCATCCAGCAAAAAAATTGTTTAAATATAACTTTGCCTTGACTTTTGCAAAAAGTCATATGCACCTTCAGTTTTATTAATGTTTCAGCCAAATCCTGTGGGCATAGAGACTGAAAAGTTAGTCTTGACTTATATTAATAAATCTGCAATACATATCTAAAATTTCATCAAAATCGGTCTAGAATTGTAGTTGTGCATAAATAGCATACACACACAGACAGACACACTACAGACGTCTTCTGTTTTATAGATATAGAAAATAATAATACTTTATAAACATAATTTTTGAAGTTTTATTGCTTTAAAATACTATTTTCAATGGCAAATATTGAAAACCCGGAAGCACTAATTTTAATAACCTTTCTGGAAAATATTGAAAAATCTCTTGATCAATTTATGACACATATTTTCACACATTTGTACTCTCTTAAATTATTACATGCAAATAAAAATTTCACTGAGTCCAACTTATTTGTCAATGTAGAATTTTAAATTTATATTTCTTGTGTAAGTGTAAATCATCTGAATTACAAAAATACTTTCCTCTGCAAAATAAAAGCTTACAAGAAAAATCTGTAACTTTCAGATAAATTGGATTAAACTCTGGTCTTAATAGGTTTTTTGCAAATAAGTTTATGAAACAGTTTTTTTCTGTGAATTGGATTAGAAAATGCATAGTACCTAGTTTGTGGCAGTAATCTTTGAAATTAATTTTAAGAAAGATTTAAAATTTAAACTATTTAAAATAAGAATAATGACGGAGAGAAAGAGAAGAAAAAATGTTAGAAGGAAATATCTTATTACAATTCTGTGTGTCTTATATTTCCCTAGTGAGTATGTGTGTTATGCTCTGCCAATGCCTCATAAATAATGGCCTATTCTATTTGACTGTGTATTTTGATCACAAGGAAAGACGAAAAAGACATATTAGAGATGCTGGTTGATTTCAGTGAGAAATTGAAAGAAAGAAGGAAAGAAAATCCCTACCACTAGCTCATAAATAATGAACTGTCCTGTTTTGATCACAAGGAAAGATGGAAAAGATATATCAGAGATATTTGATTTCAGTGAGGAAAAGAAAGAAAAAAACTTCAAACAGGAAAACTATGGAATTATCACTGAGTCCTACTAGTAAGCAATGGATCTAGTTGTTGACATATATGGTTGAAGAAAGAAATAATAAATTACAAAGGGGTAAATAAGAAAATACTCCAAGTAAAGAATGGAAAAGAATGAACAAAAATTCTGCCTGAATTTCTGAGATAAGTTATTATTACTATTCATTTATGAAGATGCTGTTCTGAAGAAATCATTACCAAATGATACAAGTTTGTAACAAAATACTGATATTAATTAATGTAAAAAAAAAAAAATGAGAAAGGAATATGAGAAGAGGTCAAAGAAATAAAATTTAAAAGAAGAAAATCATTGGAACGACAGAGGAAAATACATTGAATAAAAAGACAATAGTCAGTAAGTGAAGGAAGCTGCATTGAACTATATAAGCATAGTCTGGTACAAGGCCAATGTTTTAAGGCACCAGTGAGATAGATCAAATAGACTCTACAGGAACTCCTAAACAAGGTAGTAAAGGATAGCAGAAAAAGGACTAACAATCAATTGTAAGAAGACAGAATGTGTGGTAATCAACAACAAGAAAAGCCCAAGATGAGAGTAAGAAATTGAAAATCTCAACAAATCAAGCAAGTACAGACCTGTTTTAACAGAAAACGTGAGACTGAAATTCAAAGGTATATTTGGAATAGTGAAAGATGCCTTCCAAAAAGTTAAACAAAGTATTAAGAAACAGGAAAATTTAATTCAAAACCATGAAAAGTGTGCTCACCTGCTACATAATATCAGTCCTTCTATGAGGCAGTGAATGTTGCATAATTTTCTCACAGATGACGAGAAGACTTCAGGCAATAGAGATATTGTTCTACAGAAAGATACTGAGAACTTCACAGATGGAGAATGAGAGCAATGGGGAAATTTCAAGGAAACTTGAGACAAAAAGAACACATACTAAGAATCAGCAAAAGATAATTAAAATTTCTTAAACACATAATGAGGAAAGCAGTCTTGGAAAATTTAACACTCAGAGGATATATTGAAGACAAGATGGATGAAGGAAATCAGAGAGTAATCTATCTAATGAGCTTGCGTATATAGCAGAACATGGAGTGGCAAGAATAGTAAATAAACAAACCTTGCTAAGAGCTACATAGGACAGGAAGTTGTGGAGATCCATGTTCTCGTATCCTGAAGGGACATAGCTCATAAAAGAAGATGGAACATCCATAATTGTCATTGAAACTATCTTGTTAACTGTCACTCTACTGAACTGTTAGGTAATATCAGTTATCCTATATGGCAGTGAATACTGGACAATCTGCTCACAGATGAACAGGAGACTTGAATCAACAGAAATGTGGTTCTACAAAAGAATACTGAGAATAATATAGACAGAACATGTGAGCAAACAACAAAGTTTTAGAAAAAAACGGAAAAAAGGACACTTATACTTAAGATCACTAAGAGACAGTTGAAATTTCTAGGGCACATTATGAGGAAAGACAGCCTGGAAAATTTGATATTCATAGGGCAGAGGAAAATAACACATAACCTACCAAGAGAGCTTGTGTAAATGAATGGCAGAACAAGGTTTAGGAGAAGTAAGAAAAAGACAAAATTAATTGAGGGCTAAAAAGGACAGGAAATTGTGGAAAGCCATGATCACCACATCTTGAAGAGTCATGGCACATAGAAGAAGAAGTAGAAGAAGAAGAAGAAGAAGAAGAAGAAGGTCACTCTATAGACACTAAGGAAGAATATACATAAAGAAAGGAAAAAGAAAAAGAAAAGAAAAAGGAAAAGAAGAAAAAAAGAAAAGGAAAAAGGAAAAGAAGAAAGTAACAAATTGAAGAAGTTTAAAATAAAGAAAAGGAGATAAAAGATTTCAAAGAAACCATCTAAAAGAAAGAAAAAGAAAGAAATCTAAAAGAAAGGAATAAAGAATAAACAAAACAGTCTACAGGAAAAAAGAAATCTGAAAGTTGGGAAGACAAAGGAAAAACCAATGAAACAAAGAACTCTGAAAGAGAGAAAGATATGTAAGAATAATTTAAAAAAAAAAGATTCTGCAGGATAAACCTTCATTCTTGAACGAGGTTTGAACTCTGAATGAAATTCCAAAATGATTTTACAAAAATTAAAAATATTTTGCCCAAGAGAAAAAATCTGAAAAAAAAAAAACCCCAAATAAATGAAAATGAATTCCTCATAAGTGGAAAGACAATGCTAAAAAATAATAAATAAATAAATAAAAATCATTAAGAAATAAAAAAAAAAAATTGGAAGTTAACATAAAGAAAATAACAAGACTGAGTAATTATGAATGAGAAATTAAGATAAAGTGAAAGAAAGGAAGTTGGAAAAGGCTTAAAGAGTAACAGGAAAGGAGAGAAAGAAAGTGAGAAAGATATAAAAAGCAAAAAAAAAACTAATAAAAAAAAAAATGATAAATAATAATCCAAGAAATATGTTGGCAGATATCAAGCATAAATAGTAATAGGAAAAACTAGAGTAAACACACATGATGGAGAATGTAAGGAAATTAGTAAGGGCTGAAGAGAAGAAGAAAATGAAGAAGATGAAGAATTTTAGTAAAAAATTTGTGGAAGATTTACGTGACAGAAATAGGAAGAGCAGAGGAAATTAAAGAAGAATGTAAAAAGGAATGAAGATAAAAAAAAATGAGGACTGAGAGATTTCAAGTACAGAATATAATAATAATGGTTGTGATGGTAGAAATAATAGAGAAAATAATGGTGGTGGTTGAGGTGGTTGGAGGTTGTGGTGATGATGATCAAAGGAAGAATTACCCAAAAGCACCAAAAGGCAGGGAACCAAAACAGAAAAAAAAAATAACAGCTATTATAATGAATTGGAGAGGATTTCAGAAAAGAGGGTGGGGAAGTGAGAGAGTGAAAGAAGTTGGGAAAATTTGTAATAGAAAATGAAAAGGAAGAGAGAAAAACAAAAAGACCACATGATAAAAAAGAATGAAGAAAAGGTAAAGTGAAAAAAGGGGGAGACAAAAAGAGTGAAAGAGATAAAATAAGAATTTGGAAGAAGAATGAAAAGAGACAAAATAGAGAGAGACAGTGGGGGAGGTGAAGAGACATGAGAGAATTTGTAATAGAAAATGAAAGGGAATAAAGAAAAAGAGAAAGAAAAGAGATAAATAGATCAAGAAATAAGGAAAAGGGAAATGAGGAAGTGAAATGAAGAAAAGGGATAGAAAAAGAGTGAAAAATTAAGGAGAAGAATAAAAGTAGAAGAAAAAGAGAGAGAAAAGAAAGTTGTAAGAGGAGGTGTAAGAAAAAGAAAAAGAAAAAAAAAACATTTGAAAGGAAGGTTAGAAAAGAATAAGAAAAGTAAATCATTTGATTGCCTCATCTACCAAAAAAAGAAATAAAGAAAAAGTAACCTAAAGAAAAAAAGAAATATTGTTTAGAAGAGAGAGG